>OX235272.1:107273818-107319331 GCA_944472155.2 Trichobilharzia szidati
CACTGATTTCAGATTAATGAAAATGTGTCTTGCTGCTTAGATCCTGCTTTTGACCTCCGCGTTGATGACCAACTCGTATGCAAGGCAAGGTTAGTAGGCCTGACTAATTGCCAGTTGTGGAGCTGACTTCTTTTAACTTTAATTGTGTAGTGTGTTAGTTTATGAGGTTATTGCTTTCTGATATTTCCGCCATTATGTTATTCAGGGAACTGTCAGGCCGACAGCAGCTGATGTCATTTCATAGCCGTACGCGTAATAGTGTAGCTTGAAACGCTACAATAACGCATTGTGCAGTTCTACCTTTGGTGTAGTAGCAGTAAATTATTGTCTAAAAATTCAAGGTTTTTTATATCGTTACTGTTTCAATCCAAAATTCCTGGCACCGGGTTCAGGATGATCAAGAATGCTCTGACTCTGGGTGGAGGCTCACCATTGCACCTCGGTGGGTTGAAACTCGTGACGGCCCCTAATCGGGTGCGCTTGGGCGTGTAGTTTTTGTCAGTGGGGAGGCCTCACGGTCCCCCCTTTATCGTGCTTTGGTGGCACAGCGGTTAGGACGCTCGCCAATCACACACATGGTCCGGGGTTCGATCCCCGGCCGACGCACACCCGATATCAATGGCTGGCCTGCAAAATTTGGGCTACCGATATCACATGCTGAGAATTCCATACTTGTATCAAAAATACTGTGTGGATTCAAGTTATTGTTTACGAGGCTGTGATACGCATTTAGTGTATCAATGCTGATAATTTTGCTCAGTCAGCAAAATTGAAGTCACTGAAGTGGGGTCCGAATTCAAAGTCTGTAAACTTAATCTTTTATTATTTTCACAGAAAATACCCATCCAGACATGAATATAAGAACAAAGTTCTGCGAAGAGTCTCTTTTCGACGGCGAATTCACTCACTTAGCTGTACAATCGCATTTATATATAATTATTTTGTGCGTGTGTGTGTACATTAGGATTGTCAAACAAAAATAAAATAAAAATTAGTTAGGGTTACTGTTTATGTCATCGAAATGTTTGTTAAATGTAGTGAATAATCGAAATTGCAAATAGTACGGGGGGGGGGTTAAGCCTGGTAAGCATTGACAAGGGTTGTTGAATATGAAATAGGATGTTGATTGAGACACGTGTCCTAACAGGCCCTGAAAAGAAAATTCCCTGCTGCTACATTACGATTGGTATTCTTAAGCCGCCCATTGTTCCTCAACAACTCCAAAGATAAACTACCGCATTTAACCACTTCTACGTGTATCTACCAGTTTACTTGCTCATGTAGAGAGAGCGAGATATATAGGTCGTTCGATGTGTATTTTATCCAAAAGATTCAAAGAACAATATCCCACTTGGTTACGAAAAGGTAACAATGGATCAATAAAGAGTGCTATAATTGAACATGTAGTCAACACTGGTCACTCAATGTGTAAGGAGAATTCATTCAAAGTCATCTACAAAGTCAAAAGAAGTCTCCTGAAAACGGTAGGTAGGCTTCCGTATACTTCGCATTGCCGAACGAGGCCTTAGCAATCCGGATAGAAAACCCTGACTTATGCACACAGAAGAAACTTCTCCACCCCCTCCTTCTACCTTGGGTATAATTCCAAGTTCTACGACTTTGTTAATAATGTTTTGTTTTCTTATTTTGTTTTTTGAATTTTTGTATGACATCTTAGTAACATCTTCTTGCTAATCAACCCTTTATTTACTCTTCCTACCTATTACATAATTTTATTTTTTGGACACGTCTCCATTAACATCCTATTTCATATTAATAGACAGAAAACCAGTAGTTCAGCGAAGAGTCTCTTTTCGGCGAATTCATTTTCATAGCTGTACAGTCGCAAATATATATGGTTGTTTTGTATGTGTGTACATTAAATTTACCGAACGAAAATACAATTAGTAAGTTCAGATGAATAGTATGTTGATATAAGAGGATAGTAACAAAAGTGTATGAGTTGTTACAAACGATTGTTAAAGAAGAGTTACGTAATAACATAAATAGTTTGATGAAGGAGTTGTGCTCAGGGTGAACATGGAAACAAAGTAACATACAGAATTACGTAAGAGTTTTAAGTAGTTAGAAAAATAAGCATACAAGCAAAAGTTAAGTCAAATCAACAGAGTTGATACCATGATAGTAGAAGTGGTTGACTAATTTGCTTTTGTATGCATAGTTCTGGTTCTTCTAACTGAATCCTTAGCTAGGGCTTCTGCAATGCAAAGAAGACAGAAACAAACGTATTGTCTTTGGCAGGTTGTTCTTCACTTTGTAGATTACTTTGAAGCAGGAGGCGTTTGTTGAGATGGAATGACCAGTGGTGACGAGATGTTCGATTATTGCACTCTTTATACGGCCACTACTTCCTTTCTGCAGCCACGCTGGATAGTGTTCTTTGACCCTTTTTGACAGGATGCACATCGAACGACCGATGTACCTGGCTGGCTCCACAGCGACAGGTGAACTGATATATACACATAGAAGTGGTCAGGTGTGAGATATTGTCCTTTGGGCTTCTGCAGATCAGCTGGCGACTAGAGAACACTACTCTCAATGTTGCCTCCAAGAAAGTTCTTCTTAAAGAAGTGGAAATTTCATATTACACAACTCTTGTCGAAACTTACCAATCTTCACCACCAACCCCCGGAGTTACAATCTTGATTATTCATCACATTTTAGAAACATTTAGATGACGTAAACAGCAACCGTAACTAATTTTTATTTTATTTTTGTTTGACACTCCTGATGCACACACACACACACCAAAATAATTATATATAAAGAAAATGAAAGACAAATTCAGTGAGGAAAATTTTCTTTATCGACGAAATCATCTTCACAGGCTGTACAGTCGTATTTATATTTACCAAAAATGCGTAGTAGTCTATTATAGAGTAATAGGCGGAAGGGTGACATAATTGATATAATTACTCAGAAATGGCTTTAGAAGTAAAAAATAAAAGTCGTAAATTACGCAGTACTCAACGATAGTGCAAAGGAAGAAATGGCTAGAAATTTGATGAGGTTAAAATTGCTATTGAGTGAGAATAAAGGTAGTTGAGTGTCCAAGTGTGAACAAGTGTGAAGAGGGTGTGAAAATGTACAAAAGGAACATATGAGGCTGATAATAGTGAATTAAAATTTTTTACAGGGAACGACTAGTGAAGAGGTTAAGACCAAGGTAGAATAAGAGACTGGACAAACGTTTTCTGTATACAGAGTTCGAGGTTGTACTGACGAATCGCCAGTGCCTCCGCTATATACAAAAGCTGAAACCTGATGCCCTTTGTACTATTTGGCCTCACCTTGTAGATGATCTTGGAAGACACGACTATGGTGGAGCTACGTGGCTTGAGTTCACCAAGTGCTCGAGAATTGAGCTAGTAACTGCCTTGCATTGTCCTTTTGCTAACCATGCCGGATAATATTCAGAGATGCGTTTGAAAAGTGTGCGCTTTGTGCGGCCAATATAACTAGCCCCACACGAGCAGGTGAATTTATAAACACATTGAAGTGGCCCATCCAAAGCGGCAGTTTATCCTTCACACATCCGTTGATCATTTGTCGGCTAAAGAAATTGATCCGCAAAGAAGGCTTTCCTTAGTGATCTGCATAAGCGATTCTTCAGGATCTCAGCTGCGGTATCACCTTTAAATTCAACACTCATAAATAGCAGTTTCTTCGGCACCCTATGGGTTCTTTCAGGCTTTCGCTTAAACTTCATGTTTTTCTCGATAAATCTTGAAGTATGTCCATTTTCTATGAGAACTTGTTTGAGTCGCTCCACTTCCCCGTCGATTGTATCACTGGAACATATCCTTCTTATTCTTGAGGATAGGGAGTGGGTCAGATTCCTCTTTCTTCTCAAAGGGACCCAACTATTCGTCAATACAACCCCGAACTCTATATACACTTATTAAATGGACACTCAACTACCTTTATTCTCACTCAATAGCAATTTTAACCTCATCAAATTTCTTCCTTTGCACTATCGTTGAGTACTGCGTAATTTACGACTTTTATTTTTTACTTCTAAAGCCATTTCGGAGTAATTATATCAATTATGTCGCCCTTCCGCCTATTACTCTATAATAGACTACAATGCATTATTGGTAAATATAAATACGACTGTGTACAGCCAGCCTTTGAAGATAATTTCGTCGATGAAGAAAATTTTCCTCATTGAATTTGTCTTTTATTTTCTTCATGAATGAATGGATATTTTCGGTGATTTGAAGCAGAGCAAGAGTTATATATAAATGCGATTGTTCAGTTAAGTGAATGAATTCGCCGTTGAAAAGAGACTCGTCGCTGAAATTTGCTGTTCTTATATTTTATTATTTTAAAACCTGCCCCTCCCGCTCCAGAATGCTTCATTTATAATCGAAAAACTTATGTTGCGTGATGTTGTGAGCATTTAACAGTAGCGTGAGACAGATATATCAGACTGTTGTGTAGCATTTCATTATTCATTATGTGATACCGAATATTTTCAAGTGTTGAGTTGTATTCACTTGACTGATTTCAATTTAGCTGTCATTACGAAGCTACATCAGTTGGAGAATCATTGAGAATAAAGGAGCACTGAACAACTGTTTCATCCTAATGTTGGCCTCTTCATCAGTGGGCATGTGTTATACCATCAGAAATTGGACCCAAAGCTTTCAGGTTATAGACCGACCCCTCGACCAATGTACAATAATAGTCTGAATCTTTGATGCTGAAACGATTATTTTCGTTGGGAAGTGATAGCTAAATACCACTTTGTATAGTTGAGCATTGTTAGTAGTATTAGATCCATAAATGTTTGTGTGTCTGGCTGACCGACTGACTGACTGTTTTCAACGTAGAACTTTGCTTAGATGTGCACCAGTCTGAGTTGCCACACTCCCTCCTTGTAGCACACAAAACAAGAGAAGAGAGTAAAGAGAAATTCAAAAGAGAGCGAGAGAGATAATAAACAGAAATATCAGGCAAACAGAATAGTAATATAGGAGAACACCAACATGAATTCCTTCGAGGTTGCAGATACGCCTTGCTGATGAGTGCCAACTAGCACGAAACCTAGGTCCCGGCAAAGCTTCCTCCCGATTGCCTCCAACCAGCTAATATCAACAATAGAATTTTTTTGGACATGCTAAATCACGAAGAGTGCATGTATGTCATCGCCGTGAACGATTGTGAGCAATATCATCAATTATCTCCAGTCTTCATTAGTTTTTACCATCCCGAGGATCCCAACCAGTCAGGAAGTCTACATCTCCCTACATGGCTGGCTTAAACTAACTATTATGGATTTCATTGACTGATGAAGCCATGTTTTGGTTTGACGACCACTAGCTTTCTCTTTTCCAACCTGTTCCATCCTATGTCAGTCAGCTGACATTGCCCGTCGGTTGAGGAAGGCGATCGATGGCTCAGTGGTATGCGTAACACATGTCCTAACCATCTCTCTCAATCGGTGTAGTAGCTCCACAACAACCTCGTCGATTGATTCGCCCTCCTTACCACCTACTTAGCACTCGACCACCGATGCCTAACCTCAATATTGCTCGCCTTATTATACCACAACCTAACACGGGACGTATATGGTTTGCAAAGTACACCACTTAACCACGCACTTATTGACTGAGTTAATAATTTTTTTTAAAATTTCTTAATTTTAACCATAAATTACAATGAATTGCATTACTTTCTTTTGTTATTAATATTTCTTTTATGAATTATGTTGTGTTTTTTTTTCACCAATTCATTCTCAATATAGCCTCATCATGATGGACCGCTATATTATCCTGTTGTGGCTACAATCAACTTGAATTCTTACGGTGTCTTAGATTTCTATACACCATTGGATAGAGGAGATACAAATCAGGTAAAATCACTTTCTTACAACTGGTTCCCTTGATAAATTTCGATAAAAAAAGGAAGACGGAATTTGCAGTATAAAATGATATCATTCTATTTCACAGTTTCTCATCAGCTGCAGACTACCTGAAATTACAATGGTTATATAAATGATAATAACATAATTTAATGTTTGAGTGGTAGTAGAGAAGAGATAAAATTGACGCATCCAAAAAAGAATGAAAGCATTACAATTTTTAGTTTAAGTTATCATCATCAATTTATACACTTTCAAAGTTGAAAAGAGGGGAGAGGGGTAAGACAGAAAACAGAAAAATTGATTAACAGAAAGAGTGTTTGTAAAAAAATTATATTTGTAAAGTCTCAGCGAGATTGAAATGAGTAATTCCAACGTTTCGTTCGGCAATCTGGTCCGAACTTCTTCAGGGAAATTAATCGAAATTAACATAACATAGGTTTATATATAAAAAGGAACATCACTTGTTTTTAAAAATTTGTCCAATCATGAGTCATTCAAAAAGTATCAGCAAGTATAGTAAACAAAGTTTTATGAGCTGTGATCAAAATTTGACCTCGGACTTACAAATATTGGTCTACCTTTGTTGAAACACTTTAAACAGAGTGTGTATGTGTGTGTGGGTAAACAGTTGTAAAACATTTCTTAACGTTTCCATAAGAAGATATGGACAGTCGAGAATTTCGACCAAATATTAATAATTAGTGATACATATCCATTTTTATCATTGTAGGTTCACATAGCAACTCCAAAATGACAAAGGCGGTTACAGTTTATGAGATTAATATTTGTTCAGTGAGTTGAGATCACTGAATTACATGACTAATTATTGTAATCAAAATCAAAATTCAGTTACCAAGGGAGTGAGAGGTTAATCACACTCTCTTTCTGTATGCATAAGTCTGGTTTAAATCGTTTGATTGCGATCGCTTCGGCAAATCGTAGTAAATTTTCTGTCCTTTGTCTATTTAATATTTTGAAGGACTTAGAAATCTCTACGAGATGTCCGGTATCAACAATATGTCTGGTAATTGCACTCTGACAATATTTGCTTCCTTTCAGGCATAGGTTTCTTGGAATATGTTCAGAAAACCTGATAGAAGCCCTTCTTTGTGTCCTTCCAGTGTACTTGTTCCCGCAAGTGCACGTTAATTCATAAACGCAGTTGGAGGTGACATCAGCAGGGTATTTATCCAGTTTTGAGTGGATTATAGAAGGAGTGGTGTTGTATACTGTTATGAGTTTTGCTGCCGGAAAGCTTCTATTTATTGCTCCTTTCAGTCTTCTGTCAATCTTTTGTGACACTGCATCTCCTTTGAATGGGAGACAAATAAACGCATTGCTCTTTTCTACAGTTGGATGCTTTTCTTTCTTATCTTTTTCTCTGCTATACTTCTGTATAAATCCTTTAGGGTATCCATTTTCCCTCAGGCGTTTCTCGACGAAATTTAGTTCTTCTTCGACCTTGTTTGGTGAACATAGATCCCTGGCTCTATCTTACAAAGTCCTCACTAATCCACGTTTGTAGCTTATGGGACAAAAGCTGTTATAGTGAAGATATTTTCCAGTTCAGGTTTCTTTTCTTTATTAAAATCACTTTCTGTATAGTAATTCACTATTTTCTTTTTCCTTTTTGTTTCTAAGAGGGAACAATCAACCTTACTAGAGGATCGTTATATCGGTTCAGTTTATCTTGAACGGTGTAGTTTAAATATACTTACTGAAGACATGTACACCCACTACATGCATGGTATTGCACAACGTGAAACTGACTCACTAATACAATATGATAATGAAAGTAATTCTTCAATGTCTTCGTTGAAAGCAGTTGATAATACCGCTGTAATTCATAATTGGTCTGCCATCAATCTGAATGATATTCAACCACAATCACACCGACGTGGTAAACGTGTATCCGTAACTATACGTTATGTACCTAATGTAAGCAAACTCAGCGTGAAAGATTTGTTGTTCAAAAAGTAGACAAGCACCGTTATTCCCCGGACACTGATCCAATCTAATACTTCGGAATATTATATTTCGTATTATTTTATATCGGAATAAATATTTTTGTGTTGAAAAAAATTTATATTTTATATTCAGAAAAATTGGTGTTTATTTTTGTCTGCGCGTCTGCATCTTTCTTTCAAGGAAACCTTAATTCAGCAGTAGAAGGCTCATCACCGCGGTACTCCTACGTCTCGCTAAGCCGGTAGTAAGTCTGGTAAAGAGGGAAGGTTGGGTGTGAGGCTAGTATAACCCCACTTAGTAGTACCAAGGAAAATCTAAGACAGGAAGTGATACGTATAAGAGATGCCTTGAAACTTAATAATTACCCTGATGAATTAGTCAAGAAATATATAAGAAAATGTAAAAATACAATAAATAATGATAGTTACGATAGTGATAATAATAATAATAATATTAGTGACGACGTGCATGTCAAATATGCGCAAGACAACACCAACGATAAGGAATGTAAATCATCAGTAGTAATTCCATACAAAGAAGGAACCTCAGAAACCTTATGGAGGAGAATTCTTAACAATGCTGGCAGGAATAAAAGTGGCTCGCATTCAAACCCACAAACTCAATTAGAAACAAGCTTTGTCGGTTAGAGGATCAATCCTGTGGAGCCAATTAAACAAAACAATTTAGTTTATCTAATACCCTGCCGGAATGATTGTCAGGTCAAATACATAGGTCAAACTAGTAGAACAGGGGCAGTCAGACTAGCCGAACATAAAAACCTAGCAGCAAAATCTAGATTGGTTGCCCCAAATAAGATAAGAAATCTAGAGAATAGTTGAGCTATAGCACTACATGCAGTTACACACAACCATACAATAGGATGGGATAGGATGACAGTTTTAAAATCTAATGTCACAGGGTGGAGGGAGAGATTGATGTCAACGGAATCTTTGCCTACGACGACAAATAGGAGAGAACAAAGAAAAGCATAAAACTCAAGCTTGAAAGTCGTGTGATTATAATTGATGAAATGATTATGAGCAATAAATTGTGTTCGAAACTTTGTCATCCAGTAAATAATACTGTTTCACTGACTGTGTGATACATCTAATAAACAAACTAATATGGAATAACCCCACCCCGTAAAAAGAAAAAAACCCTCACTACTACTGAAACTTCAAAGCTCTAGCTTGAAGCCCCCTAAATAATACTTCAGCAAATATTGTCTCCTTGGGAAAAGAGTGGCTTGGCACGCTGAATTCATATTCCAATCAGCTTAATTAGTGACATGTTATCACCTTCTTGATAGATATATCCTTCCTTCTTCCTTCCTTATACTTGACCTAATCTTTGCATTAATCCACTTTCTTTTGCTGTCTCATGTGAGCAATAGAATGAAAACATCTAAAATTGAAAACCTAAAGCTCTTTTGGAGCTTTCAACTTCAATAATCAATTCTTATAGTCAAAGTATGACAGAACGAACTGCTGAGCCGTGTTACTTGCTGTTTCATTGGTATGTGTTACTCAACAGCTATATGCATGCTAATGTTAGTGGGGATGAATGATGGCTATTGTACGATGAGGCGTTGATCACACACACTTTGTGGCTACTCAAATATATATATTTTCTATGGGCGGTTTGTAAGGATGAGATTTGTTTTTACGAGTTTGACCACGGATTGATATCAGTTAGAGAACCATTGAAAACCAGCTCTGGTGTACTGGACAGCTGTTTCATCAGCCTAGTTTGGGAATCATCGACAGTACGCACCCACTGCCTGGGGTCGAACCCAGGACCTTCCGGTTACAAGGCGAGCTCGAATACCATTCAGCCACTTGCACCCGATCGGTCCAATGGCCAGCCCATGAATTCTAACTTCTACCGATTCGTGATTTAGCGCGACCCCTACCAAAGTCGTCGGTGGGACATCCATCTTCACACATGATATCTGGATGAACCTTACTGGTCACGACTTTTCACTAGAACTCCTGGAAAAATCTGATGCTCTCTAGTGACTTGCTACAGGACGGAGTTTCCTATAATAGAGCATGTAATTCACTAGTCAAAAGACGAGTGTTCAATCCAATGGACTACAATGTCGCATCGAATAGGGATGGGAGAACAGTAAGGTATTTCCTTCTGTCAGACTACTGTCAACCAAGCTATCCTGCCTCCACTCTTGGAAAGACAGGGGTAGGAAAGGTTGACCCCGAGAATTATGCATCCCGACTTACCCTGCAACGATCCGTAATTGGGTGGGACACAACCTCCAAAATTACTTCAAAATGTGACTGGCCTCAAACGGTTGTCTTCTGGGCTCTGTGGTTACTCAACACTAATGCTGCTTCAGTTTCAGGTATTTCATGGGAAAGTCGAACTCTAGATTATTAGCAACCGGGAAGTATAACCGCCCACACTTCACAAACATGCGAAGCTACAATATCACATGTGAAATCGAAAAAGTAAATGATATGACATTCAACATTCATTTGCACTGCCAGCTTAATTATTGAACCAGCTATTATGCGTAGCCTGTAGTAAATTAAATTTGCCGTACTGGGTTGTGATTGACTAATTTTACCGCATCAATCAATCCATTAGGTTATATATTCAGCTATCCATCCTTTAATTTGTAATATATATCTCCTCAATGTGTTTAAAAGCAGGTAGTGCCTCGTTTGTATTAGTAATAGGTTTCTACAAAGGATTCCTCCTAGTTTCATCTGTGGAAAGGTGTTTTATTGGCTTAAATTCGTGACTTTCAGTCACTAAGTTCAAGTCCCACGCCATCTGTTTCAATTTGGGCAATTGGATGGTATTATAAGTCCTCATAATAATAAGTGTGGCTCATACATGTGGCTGATACATGAAAAATCTGTTTTGTATAACTGACTGGTTTCAACATAGAACTTTGCACCGATGTGCAGCAGTTAAAGTCGCCACACTTCACTCAGCACAAAGCCAGAGAAGACATTAAAAAGGAACGCAAAATATAGGCAATGAAGAGAGATATGAGGTAAAAAGAATAGTAATATCGAAAAAGAATATGGTTTTATTGGGTGTTGTAAGTCACAAGGAGTGGATGCATCTGCGCCATTGAGAACGATTTTGAGACATATCACCGATTGTTTCCAGCCATTCTATTTTACCATCCCGAGGACCCCAACCAGGAAGTGTACATCTTCCTACGCGGCTTAAACTCATTGTTGTGGATTTCATTGACTGATGAAGCGATGCTTTGGTTTGACCGCCGCTACCTGTTTTCCAGCCTGACCCTATATCAGCTAACACTGCCTGTCGGGTGAGGAAGGCGATGGCTAGGCATGCGTAACACATGTCCTAACCATCTGTCAATTGATATAGTGGCTTCACAACCACCTCGTCTATTGATTTCCCCTCCCGCCTACCTAGCACTTGACGGATGATTAACTTCAATATTGCTCACCCTATTATACCATTTCACATGGGAGATAGAACGCAGGGACATAACTGAGTTACTACTGAGAAAGACACTAATTTTCGCACTTGCTTCAGTTGATTTCAACAATAACTCTCACCAGAGTTGGAGGAAAGGATCGTTGTTGTAAAAAAAAACCAGTTGGTCAAGTGAAGTTAGTGGAGTGGAACCCATTAGTTAAAACTTGATCGCTGAAGCCAATGGGCCGCATTATGGAGAGGAGTGTGATGGGTCCATTTTATTTACTCGATTCTATTCAGCTATGTGTCACGTCACATTGTGACGACAGAAGACAAGGGCCAGGCAACAGATCGTTTATTTTCAAGTATTGGTTTTGTAGGGATTTTGTTTGATTGCATGGAAGATATCATCATGAGCTGACATCAGTTAGAGAACCATTGGAAAAATCAAGAAATATAGATTTTTATGTACATTATTATTAGCGTTGTTGTTAGCAGAGAAGCAACGTCTTCTGATTGGTTGTTTTCTTGCTGAAGGTTACCCTATACTGCTCGTGACGGTTTCTTAGAAAGTTAAGCCATATATCTGCGAATCGTATTTGCACGAGTTAAGTCCTCTGTGACTGGTTGGTGAGTTTGTTATTGTTTGTTTTCTCGTATGACTCCGATTCGGGACGTAAACATTGACGTAAATTGTTATCTAGAATTTTGGCTCTCACCACAACATTAGTACCATTAGAAAAAACAACTAATTTGACGAGGACGCATATTTCTTTTGAATTAGTTCCTCATCATTAGCTCTACACTAATATGTAGTTTTTTTCATCAAAATCATGCCAATCATGGGGGTTATTTTGGTCCGTAAGAATTATCAGTTTTGATTGAACACTAGTCAGTAACTAGTGTGATGTGTGTCTAGTCCTATGTTTGGTGCAGACTGAATTCTATCAGTCAAGTTTGCAATGAGGCCAACATGCTAGGTGGCTCGCCATTACGGTGCACTGTGGATTGTTGATATTAGATGGTTAGAGGCAATCGGGAGGTGTGAGTGGGTCGGTGAAAATAGGAGAATAAAGGTCATCAAAACAATTACATGTCAACAACAAGATATCTGAGTTTTGAGGGGGGGGATTTAGAATAATCACTGAATTCAAGATCACTTAATTCGTAGGTGTCCTCTACATACAGGGATATATATATGTATATATATATATATATACACCACTAGAATAACATTGGGACATATAAGACTGATGAGATATCGAGAATTTCGAACTAAATAGTAATAATAATAATAATGTTGAAACGAGTTAAGATAATGGTAATGATAAAAGACAGTTTTAAGTGAATCAGAAATAGTAATAATAAGAAGTAGAGTAAAATATTAATAATAATAATAATAACAGTTAATAAATAAAACATATTACCATGGTAGATTCAGAGTGATTACCATTGCCTTTTGTACACAGAGACCTGGTTTATAAACTCTAATTTCACAAGCCTCCGGCAGTTGCAGTCATTTCCCTGTCTGTTTGTCTGCTGACAACAGTGAATGACCTGACAGCGTCAATATCATGTACGTAGTCCATTTACTACTGATGACCACTCGTTTCGAGCACAAATTATTACTGCTCATAATCTCATATCAAGGCAATACTCACACAACTTTCTTGCTTCATTTATATACATGAGTGAAATTGATGATTAGACATTTGAATAAAATCAATAAGATAAAATAAAGTACATTCGGAAATAATAATAATGTTATCAGTACAATAAAATGTGATGGGAACAAGGAGAATTAGCTATGCTAGATTGTGAAATAAAACTAACAGAAGAAGGTAAACTGCACACTAGTGTCTTTAAAATGCTAACGCATTCCCATCCGTTATCTGTCTGTAAAGGCAGGTTTAGTTAAGTGTCTAACGAACCGAGCAATAACACTAAGTAGTACAACAAAAAACCTAAATGATGAAATAAAACAGATAGAAGAAGAAGCGTTGGTGTTAAATAACTGACTATCCCATAAAATTTATTAGGAAGATCAAAAAGGTCAAAAGCAAAGTAAAAATAATGGTGAAACTAATAATGATAACATAAATAAGAAAGAATATAAGGCATCTACAGTAGTTTTGCCATATAAGGAGGGGACATCTGAGACCCTCCCTACGTAGGATTCTTAATAAAGCAGGAATTAGGCTGGTGGCACTTAAACCTACAAACTCACTCACTCAGGAAGGACAAGTTCTGTAGGCTTAAGGACCCTGTTGGTTGACCCAATTAGACAAAGTAATATAATTTACAAAATACCCTGCAATGACTGTGAGTGTCAACAACATAGGTCAAACTAGTAGATCAGGAGTAGTGAGATTATCAGAACATAAGAGTTTAGCTAAGGTAAGAATGGTTGACCCGGAGAAGATAAGTAATTTAGGAAGAAACTCAGCATCGCATTTCACTGCATGCATGCAATAACACACAACCACACAATAGGGTGGGACGGAGTTAAAATTCTAAAAAGTAAAATAGGTAGGTGGAGACAGAGAGAGAGATTGATTACTGAATCCTGGTTCATAGAGTCTACACCCAACACATGCGCAATAGAAGTGACTCAATGCAAATACCAGAGATATGGAAGATATTATTACCACCAGTCAGTCAGATCAGAGGATGATAATAAATAATCTCAAAATTCTATTTCATTTCACAAACATCATAACATTCTAACAAGTTACTTATTTATTTTACTATAAAAACATCTTATTTCCCATCTAATTGTATTTGACCGATAACACTCATATTATTTCTGAATGTACTTTGTCCTATATTGATTGAATTTTATTCAAATGTCTAATCATCAATTTTTACTCATGTATATAAATGAAGCAAGAAAGTTGTGTGAGTAGTGGCTTGATATGAGATCATGAGCAGTTATAAATTGTGCTCGAAACGCGTGGTCATCAGTAATAAATATTACTGTATAACACTACACTGTGTGATTTTATCAAAATAAAATCTTACCCATAATGGAGTTATACTCTACCATCACAGTGTCCAAGTTTTATATCAGTAACACAAGAAGCTTTGTTATTGAACTTTTGGCACTTTCACTTCAGCTGCATTCCGTCACTTTGGTAGATGGTCCATCATGCGAGTGGACAACTGCCTTTCTGTACACGACCCATGTATTTGCTAGAATTGTCTAAAATGAAACAACAAAGTCAAAAGATAATTACAACGGAAGAGGAAATCAATTGTAAAACCTAATACATATTATGTAGTTGGCCATGGCAAAGAAAGGGGCCGTACAAATTTCTTTTGAACGCACACACAGATTTGGCTTGTTCAGATGAATTCCGATTGTCTCTGCTGTAAGTAAAAGTCGTAGTCGCAGACCATGCGAAAGGTTGAATGGAACATGATAAATAACTTTAAAAGCGTTTTTTGAAAAGAATAGTTATTGAACAAAGAATATTCTTTTTGATAACTCCTTCTTCATCAGGTTCTACAGTTACATATACATAATAGTGAATGAATTAGTGTTATTAACAGCATTAATGTTGTTTAAATAACATCGAATCAATAATAATACTAATATTAATGGATTACAGTTCAATAGCATCAACATAACAATAAAGTGAATATGAGAAAAATTAGGAAAAATAATAATACAGAATTCACGAATTCTAGTATCCACTGAAGTTGGTCATGGCAGTAGTAGTCGCTAGCTGGACTTATTTTGCACAAAAAGCACTGGTTGTTTCAGGCGAATTGCGATCGCCTCTGCTGTTTGGAGCATGCGGTAGTTGGATGTTTTTGGCAATTTATTTGGTACCCGGTAGATGACAGAGAAGGATTCTTCAATGCTGGCTTTGTGGACGGTTTGGACTAGGTGGTCTAATGTCGAGCTATTGTTGCTTCACACTACACCTTTATTTAGCCACACCGCACTGGTAAGTGTTCCTGAGCACGAAAAATCAAGTTCCTAGGGTAACAGCCAATATAACTCGCTCCACAAGCGCAGTTGAATTGGTAGACATAATTAGAGGTGGCTAGTCTGTGAACTTCATCTATCAGTTGAGGAATCACCATCGGTCGTGTAGAAAACATGACTTGTAGTTTACCAGCATTAAAAGTTCTTTGAAGAGATTTTCTTAACTTGTTAGTAATTATTTCATTAGGTGCATCACCCTTGAATTGCAGTCGTATTTACAGACAGAGAATAGTCCTTTTCAACTTTCTTAGTCATATGTTTCCTGATGAATTTCTCTGGAGAGCTATTTTCGATCAAGGCATCATATGCAATCCTTAGTTCATCTTCAATTACATCTTCTGAGCATGTAGCTCTGACGCTGTAGATGAGTGTCCTTATTAAATTCCTATTGTACTGGAGAGGTGCAAAGCTATGAAAATGTGTATATTGTCCTGTCCATGTGCTTTCCCTATACAAATTTCTCTTCATACCACCATCTGGTTTTCTTGTAAGGAGGACATCTAGGAAGGCACTTCTATTTTGCGGAGTGTACGTCATTGAATTGAGTGATTATTGTGTTCCTGTACGAATCATTTTCACAAAGAACGAAGGTACCATCCATATACCGGTAATAAAATGAGAATTTTCCGGTAAGGTTGTTCAAAGGACCATTTTCTAGTTTACTTAGGAAGAAATCTGCCAACATGGGATCCAGTGGGGAGCCCATCAAGCCCCCCCCCATATGCTTGTCTGTAAAGAGTGCCATCAAATTTGAAATTTACATTCATGGTGCATCTTAAATACATCTTAAATAAAGATGTTATGTCCAAAGATATCACAGTTTTATCCTTGATACGAATTCAAATACATCTTAGACGCTATGTTTCATTATCTGTTCATGGAAAGGTTTGAGAGTAGTCACTGACTATCCAGTTAAGGCATGATAGGGCGAACTTTACATATCATGTATTGGTCTTGACGGTACCCCTGGCTTATGTTCTTTGGATAGGCCGTATATAATCTTGACGTGTATATACCTGTTGGTCTGAGATCTTTATATAAACTTTCAGGAAATATATGTTCTTCCCTCAGTTTCTTCAAACAGGTCCAGCCACGAACTACTTCCCTGGCCAGCCTTCAGTGGGGATTATAAATTCATGAATTTGTATTATTATCTTTCCTAATTTGTTTGTCTGATATTCAGTGTGTATTGTTATGTTGATGCTATCGGACTGTAATTCATTGATATTATTATCACGATTGATTTGATGTTATTTAAACAACATTAATGCTGTTAATAACCCTAATTCTGTCATTAGTATGGATGGATATATAACCTTAGAACCTGAAGAAGAAGAAAAAGAACGAGTTATCGAAAAGAATATTCTTTGTTCAGTAATCAGTCTTTTGAAATTTCCAATGGGCATTTTCAATCAATCAAGATAGTTCATGAAAAATTCCCATTCGAACATTAATTGACAGAAGACAAGTAGTTCAGCGAAGAGTCTCTTTTCGGCGAATTCGTTTTCATAGCTGTACAATCGCAAATATTTATGTGGTTGTTTTGTATGTATGTGTACATTGAATTTGTCAAACGAAAATACAATTAGTAAGTTCAGATGAATTGGTTGTTGATAGAAGAGAGTAGTAACAAAAGTGATCAGTTGTCACAAACGATTATTAAAGAAGAGTTACGTAATAACATAAACAGTTTGATGAAAGAGTTGTGCTCAGGGTGTACATGGAAACAAAGTAACATACGGAATTACGCAAGAGTCTCAAGTTGTTAAAAAAAATAAGCATACAAGCAAAAGTTAAGTCAAATCAAAAGAGCTGTTACCGTGATAGTAAAAGTGGCTGAATAATTTTCTTTTGTATACATAGTTCTGGTTCTTCCAGCTGAATGGCTAGGGCTTCTGCAATGCAAAGAAAACTGAAACAGACGTATTGTCTTTTGTAGCTTGTTCTTCACTTTGTAGATTACTTTGAAGGAGGAGGCGATTTTTGAGATGGGATGACCAGCGGTGACGAGATGTTCGATTATTGCACTCCTTATGCAGAAAGGAAGTGTTGGCCGTATAAGGAGTGCAATAATCGAACATCTCGTCACCACTGGTCATTCCATCTCAAAAAACGCCTCCTCCTTCAAAGTAATCTACAAAGTGAAGAACAACCTGCAAAAGACAATACGTTTGTTTCAGTTTTTTTTGCATTGCAGAAGCCCTAGCCATTCAGTTGGAAGAACCAGAACTATGTATACAAAAGAAAATTATTCAGCCACTTTTACTATCACGGTAACAGCTCTTTTGATTTGACTTAACTTTTGCTTGTATGCTTATTTTTCTAACTACTTAAAACTCTAATTCAGTATTTTGTTTCTATGTAACCCTAAGTACATCTCTTTCATCAAACTACTCGTGTTATTACGTAACTTTTCTCTAGCAGTCGTTTTTGACAACTTATCACATTTGTTACTACATCAAATTCCTCTGAACGCCTTTTGTATTACGTAAATCCACCAAAAACTTACTAATTGTATTTTCGTTTGACAAATTTAATGTACACACACACACAAAACAACCACATGTATATTTGCGATTGTACAGCTATGAAAATGAATTCACCGAAAAGAGACTCTTCGCTGAACTACTTGTCTTCTGTCAATTAAGATAGTCAAAATATTTTATTTGAATTATATTTAGTTTTGATAAATTTATCTGACACGCTTAATTTTGCCTTCATGCATACTCTTGACCTGACTATTAATTCCAACACTTGTTCTTAACTTTAGAATATTCTTGTAATTATTTCTATGTATATGCAGCAGGTTTGCTAACAACTTTCATCCATCGTATTCCACTATTCAGTGGAAGAAGAAGAAGCAAGGACCAGACTCTAAATGTGAACATACAGAAGACGGAGGTGATGAAGATAACCAACCAGCCAACAGCAACAAAAACAACCATCACAAATCACCATCAGTTCGAGAGATTTGACAGAGGTTACTGCCTTCACGTATCTAGGCAGCACTGTTTCAACCACAGGCGGAACGGATGAAGATGTCAAAGCCGGTCAGAATCACAAAGGCATGATACACCTTCATCAATCTGAAATCGGTTTGGAAATTTTATGCTGTCACTCAGAATAAAGAACAAGATTTTTTGGATTTTCTCTGGCTCCATACTAAAGATCAGATGGTCGGCCGGCCAGAAAGAATTAGCAACAAGAAACTCTGGCTGGGAACAAACTAACCTAGAAACTATAGTTCAACAAACATGTCGAAGAAAGTGGAGATGTATCGTCAATAGAAGCATTAGTACTGCGCGACGGCGGAGTGAATAGGCAACATAGCTGGCTTGCTGGTCATCTGAAGAGAATGATACTGTTACACTTTAATTCACCAGCAGTATGACTTCATCCTCAGACCTCTCAACTCAGTGTAAATGACTTACACTCTAATGATAACTGCTTTTAGTCTTACCACTACCCGAGTGACCTTTCTGGTATTGTAGGACTTTTCGAAAATTGCTTTCAAGCCAGTGTAGCTCGTTGGGTCATTGTGGTATGGCAGGTGAACCACATCGCATAAGTAGCAGCTGTAGTTTTGTGCAAAATTGAACGGTGCATCCAGTTGAATGAAGATTTACTAATCAGCACTCCCCTCTCTCCACCTAAGCATCCTGGATTTTAGAATTTTCGTCCTGTTTCACTCAATGGAGTGATTGCAGATCAGTGCATGTATTGTGATAGCTGAATTTTCTTTTAGATTACGTATATCATTAGAATCTACCAATCTACATCTAATCAGATTTTGTATTCAGATATTCTCATTGATCCCGATCAACTACTACTTAACTTTTTGATCAGATTGTTCTGCTTAATCTGTATTGTGGGATGTTTCAAACCCTCATAAGTTCTCCCTAAATTAGTTTGAAGATTTATATACTGTTCTATTATAACTTTGTCAAGAATACCGCCTAAAGTTTAGTAATCTCCTTTGCTTATATAAAAAAATACTGCAGAGGCTTTGAATTCTTTCTTCACTGTGTTGTAACTATCGGTTGGTTGAAAATTTCACCAATCCTACTTTAACAAGTGGAGTGAATGGAGGTAAAGCCTAAGTATTTATCAGAGTGTATTGTACGTAAACTACCACCTCAGTTTACCTTGGACAAAAGAATAAAAAGACGTAATATAACTCCAGTGTGTCATGTATTTACGCAAAACATTTCGAACATATTGAATTAGTTGTGTTCTTTCTCTAAGGAGCTGGTTGATTTAATTGCGAAGCTTTCGTCGTCCCCCTTCTAGACAAAATCTCCATTCAGTGCAGGTTTTATTATAAAATGAACTCATTTAAATTCCCCACGAATGATATTAGTTGTATCTACTGGCGACCACTGTCGTGACTGGTTGTTAATTTACCTCTCTATTGATCATTTTTATTGACTTGGAATTCGACCTTTCTTGTCGTGTGATTTACTTTTTGTAGTAATGTGTTTGTTAATCTCTGGCTGATTCACTTGGGTACCAGGCCTCTAGAAATTCCCTGGCATTTTTAATGTTTCCTCTATTTAAAATTTCGGCATTATTCCAATCAAAATGGTGGCCGTAATTATCTACATGCATTAATGTGAAAGAATATGTACATATCATGTCTTCTTACAGCTAATTTATGTTCTTGGTTTCGGATTCAAAGGGGACACCTACTTTGACCAGCAATGCAATGTTCATTGCAGTTATTTTGTAAATGGTATTAATTTTATCTTTTTGTTGGATCTTTAGGTCTGCAGAATATCGAATGAAGTGATTGTGAGGGCTGACTGGCTGGCTGGCTTGTGTGCTATATCTATTTGAACTGGTCTTAATATTCTTTCTGTTATTTCAGAGACATTTTTTACATATGGTAGAATAAATTTTCTTGTGGTCTTTGGTGACGGTTTCTTGTTGGTATTACGACTTGAGTTTGAACACTTTTTGATGAAATTGTACAGGTATTCACTCTTTTTGAGGACAGTTAGTAGGTATTTCGCTTCCATTCTCTTCAGTGGAGGTGTGCTACAATGTATTTGGACTATTTTAAGTAATGTCTGCACACAGTTTCTTTTGTAAGTCATTGGGTTATTACTATTATAGATGGATATTTGGTCTGTGTGCATTGATTTTCTATATACTTGTGTCTCTGAATTTCCTGTGTTAGTTCTCTTGATTAAATCAGATATTTATCAATGGAATTTGGTTGTTTAATTCTTCTTCTCTTGTGAATTTGATCTCTTCAAATATGTTGCTGATTATTCAAATGTTGGTTTGTAGGGATTTGATTGATTGGTTACAGGATTTCATCAGAAGCTGACATTGGTTAGAGAATCACTGGAAAACCACTTGGGTGTACTGGACAGCTGTTTCGTCCTATTTAGGACTCTTCATCGGTACGCATCCACCACAGGGTGTTCGAACCCTGGACCTTCTGGTTACAAGGGAAGCTCGTATACCATTAATTTTAATTATTACAAATGTATCATCAACGTAACGTACCCAGACTGTTGGTTTAATTACGGGTAGGGCATAATGGCTTCAGCTATTAATCGGGATATTGGCAATGATCCCACTGATGTTCATTTTACCTGTTCGTTTATTTGCTTATTGAATTGAAATATGTTGTAAGACATAATTCTATAATTTCCGTACAAGTTGAACATTGTGTTCTTTTGTGTTCTCGTCGCTGCAGAGTAGTTATTGCATAGGTTCTTTTGCTGGTTTTGGACCATTTGAAGCATATAATGTTGTGACATCAAAGGACACCGTGATTTCATTGTCATCCTTCAGTTGAATATTTTTTGATTTTCTCTAAAATCATTCAGTTGGCGAATTGACAGAATGATTACATGATTCTGTTAGATATTTAAATTTTCTGAAAAGTTTGTTTCGACAGATTAATTGTTGACGTTCCCGGCAGCGAAATGATTGGTGTTTGTAAGGGAGTATCTGGTTTGTTTAGTTTAGTTTCGGTCTACCGTAAAATCGAGGTAAAACAGGTCCGTTAGATTTCAGTCCCCACTGATCTCTTGCTTTGTAATTTGTCCTGGTTTCGTTAGTTTATTTAATGATATTTTGATTTTGTGATCTAATGTTTGTATAGGATTTTTTTGTCAACTGTTAATATACATTATTATCTTTGAGTAAGTCATCTGATCACACACGTACTTGTCAGGTATGTTTGCCTAAAAGGTATCAGACTTTGAAGGGTCAAAATTAAACGGATATAGGTGAAAACGTTTACAGGTCAGGATCATAGATAAACGGTAAGAAAAAGGTGGGAGGGGGTGAAGATATAATATTAAGAAAAGTAGACCTCAGTTTTAGAATAGGATTACCAAGGCTAGGTCAAAGTAATAGATACGCCCTGCTGACGAGTGCCAACTAGCACGAAACCTGCGTCGAGCAAGGCTTCCTATGGCCGATTGCCTCCCTCCACTTAATATCAACAATTCACAGTGCAAGGTGGTGGCGAGCCACCTCAAACGGTGACTGATAGAATTTAGTCTGCACCAAACAAACGACTAGACGCACTACATTAGTTACTCACTAGTGTCCAATCAAAGTATCCAATACAGTCCTACAGGAGGTCAATCGTGGTAACGTTTGTGACTGCAGGCAGCATTGGGTGATGCGGGTTCGAATCTCACAAGGCTACTTCAAAGTAATGGAAAATATTTTTTAAAACAAAATTGTCTATTGAAATCAAGGGGATAAATTTAAAGGAAGTCAACTCGTTCACTTATGTAGCCGATATCGTTTCAAATACAGGCGACACAGATCAGGATGTTCCAGAGACTTGACTCACGTGCCATGAATGGCAGATCGAGGAGGTTGGATACTGTCATCAGCAGATGGTTTACTTATTTATTTTTATTTTTGATTACAGCTTGATGCCACACCGCATTTTCAGTACAAGTGTGGAATTTTCAGCATGGATATCGGTAGCCCAAATTTTGAAGGCCGACCATAGATATTGGGTGTGCGTCTGCAGGGTATCGAACCCTGGACCATGTGCATGGTCGGCGAGAGTCCTAACCATTGTGCTTCCATCCTGAAGAAGAGATAGCCAATCAAAAAAGAACATCCACAGGGAAGTAAGTTACCATATCAACTAAAAACCTATTTTCCAGCAAATATGCACAAGAAAAAGGAGATGGAATGGATATAGTAGGAGGAGACCGTTCAGTGACGTCATGCGCCATGCCCTCGAATGGAAGCCGAATGAGGAGTGATGATTTGGTTATATGTCTAAGGGTGATATAGAGGAGATCATGTAAGGGGAAAATGGACGCCTATGGGCAATCGTGTACCATCCGAAAAAGACTAGATCGGGTCACTGAGGTTCTGTGTTCCATTCGGATTCTAAGGGATAAATAATGATAATAGCTTTCTATGACGCAGACATTTTTAAAAAATATTTCTATTACAGCTTAATGCCACACCGTATTTTCAGTACAAGTATGGAATTTTCAGCATGGATATCGGTAGCCCAAATTTACAGGCCGACCATAGATATCGAGTGTGCGTCGGCAGGGGATCGAACCCCGGACCATGTGCATGGTCGGCGATAGTCCTAACCACTGTGCCACCGACGCACATGTATTATTTATGAGTTTAAAGCAAAACTGGAATCAACTTTATGATCGGGATAGGCGACGTTAAGTAGTATCTATTTCCAGCATCATTTGAGTGGAGCAATTTTATTTATTCTTAAATCGATCTATGAATTTGTTCTGCAAACTTAACCTTCAGGGATGGATAGGTCTTCTCTGATAAACACAATGGTATTTGCCGTTATTATTCAGATGATGTCACGTTTTGTCTATCAGAATGAGTTAAGTTGAACAGTTAGTTAGTTCCATTGAGTGCCTCTCTGAGTCTCTGTTTAATGACCAGACTGTGGCAATCACACGTGAACAACAAAATTATATATAAGAAAAAGGCACAAACAGCGAAGAAAATTTTCTTTTCGACGATTCATTTTCATGAGCTGTACAATCGTAATTATACTGAACAAAGAAATCTTTAGACCAATCAGATATTGTTAAAATTTGTCTTTGAAAAATTGTATTACATAATGTAAGGTGTAAGAAGGGATGACTAATTGTAAGTTAGAAAAGAGACAGAATTTGGCATGACGTAATAAGTGTGAGATAATGATTAATCAATAAGCTCGTGTAGAATGGAAATGAACTAGTGGAAAGGCGATAGTGTTTTTATATAAAATCTGTATGAAGAAGCAATGTTATTAATAAATAGTAATAGAGTGGTAATAAAATGTGGATGATGGGAATAATAATGATAATAAAAGTATTAATAATAATAATAATAGTGAACTTACATAATAAAAGAAGGAAGCAAAATTGTAGTAAGGACTTTACTCTGGCCATGGTAGGGCGAGAGAATGTATGTATCGCTTATGAATGCAGAGGTCTGGTTTCAAATCTCGAATAGCTAATGCTTCAGCTATGTGCAGATGGCATATTCGAAATCCCTTTCTACGATATTGTGGTACTCTGTGTATCACTGTGAAGCATTCATGAGGGGGTGCTCGATGTCCGTAGATGACAAGGTGTTCGAGGATAGAGCTGTTGCTATTCTTCTTTTCTCCTTTGGCTAACCAAGCTGGGAAGTGTTCCAGAATACGTTTGTGGATTTGAAGTTGCGTATGGCCGATATACATTGCTCCACAAGAGCAAGTAAATTGATAAATACACAATGAGGTGGCCAAAAGCGGTATGTTGTCCTTAGCGTTAAACTGGATTAACTGTCTGCAGGCGAATGTGATACGTAGGGTGGTTGTTGGAAATGTCTTCTTATATATATATATATATATATATATATATATATATATATAATACGAGAAGTCGGTAGCTCAAGTTTCGTAATATGGATATAATTTCATTCACAACCAGGTGAGTTCATATGTAAACACTTTTCTGGACATGTTCTCATCTTAACACTGTAGATGTATCTCCACAATACTTTAGGAACAGACTGATATGTGTCCAAAAGCTTTACATTCTCAACTGTTCATAAATATGTCAGCTACTGCATTTGTGGTAAGGCTAATTTAATTTTAACAATTCTTTTGAATTTAATAATAATACCTTAATTCAAAACAGTAATTTTGGTACATATATGGAATTTTCAGCAAGTACCACAGTATTACATCTGTCTTTCTCATTATAGAAGAAATAATTGAAACACGCCATTTACATTGATAACATTGTTCAGTAAGAAAATGAATATAAAATTAAATATTGACAACAACATAACAGTGAAAAGAATGGGGCCGCTTACTTAGGGTTACACAGTAATTTGGTAATGCCCTTCCTACCTTACACTTTTCTCATCACATAAAATGTGTGCTTGGTAAATAAGGTATTGAAGAGATTTTGTGCTTAGTCGTGCGATCATTTAGTCTTGCATAGTTGCTTGTAGTTCCGCTAACTGATGAGATGCAAGCTAGGATAGAGTTGTGTATTGAGCGAGAGAGAGGATGTTGAGAGTCTGACGAGATAATATTTGATTAATTTATTGCTTGAGTCCATGTGTCTATCTGCAGTAGTGCTAACGAGTTGGTTTAGCAACAACTGACTGGACCTACTGACGACTTTTAATATCCTTCACAGTGTAAAGAAGTCTTTTTTAAGTAGCCCGGGGAAGATAAATCTGAGGAGGAGGAGCAGCAAAGAAGTATAGGCAGGGTACTAGAATTAGCAAGCTATAATAGTAGAGACGAAATGAGGCCAGATTGTCTTCACCTCCTCTGATAGAACGTCAAAAGTAATATCTTTCTGGAAACTGATATGATGTGGCAAGACCAGGGAGGGTGATCAGGGGAAATACACAGTCCAAGGTATTTAACATTTGATTTGGTTTCAACTTCTATGGCAGGTATGCTAGTGAAATCGTGAAAACTAACGAGTTCATGTAAGTCTCGCTTGCATGTGGAAGTGAAATTAACCACCCAATATTAGGAGGGATTCAGTTTAAGACGATTTGACGGGAACCCCTGACTTCACTAATTTCAGATAAAAGGTTATTCATTTTGGAAGAGTTTGACCGAGTAGTAACCGTTGGCATAGAAACAGTGAGATCATCGGCATACTTAACAAAACTAGCTTTGTCAGAATGTGTGTGTTTGTGGAGGGGGGCAATTCATGTAAGAAGAAAGAGAAGAGAGAAGGAGAAAGAACAGCTCCTTGAGGAACAACAGCAAGTAGAGTAAGCGAAGCAGTGGAGGATTTCCCATTGTAAACAGTGTACTACTTCCTATCAGAAAAATACGAATATCCCAGATGCCTGGAACAAGTATTGACACACTTTTATTGAATTTATCCTCAACTGACTTGAAAATTCTACACCTTTACAACAAATACGAAGGAAGAATCATAATTGATAAAAATCGAGTTTCGAAGTTATGTGCGGAAACAATTGATCTGATTATGGACAATAAAACTCTATTTGAAACGTTTTCATTTAGTAAATAATACTAATTCACTCTCTGTGTGTGTGTGTGTTATATACAATAAACAAATTGACTAACTATTGTTATTTCAACTTTCACTTATACCACAGCAGAGTTTCTGATAAAGTCATTTAAAAAAAAATTTGCTTTTATTGGCTATTGTATTATTGTATTTATAACTTCTACATACAGCCTGAGGAGGGAAAAATTAATTGAAATAATAATTGTTTTTCTTAATTATTCTTCTTTCATGAGTAAATTTTGTTGATATTCAAATTATTCCTATTGGTTGGTGCGAGTCGCGCTAAATCACGAATTGGTAGAAATCAGAATTCACGGGTTGGCCATTGAATCAAGTCCCAGTGGCTGATTGGTATACGAGCTCGCCTTGTAACCGGAAGGTTCTGGGTTCGACCTGTGGTAGTGGGTTCGTACTGGTTCCGATGATTCCCAAACTAGGCTGACGAAACAGCTGTCCAGTACTCCCAGCGCTGGTTTTCAATGGTTCTCTAACTGATATCAATCCGTGGTCAAACTAGTAAAAATAAATCTAATCCTTGCGAACCAACTCTTGAAAACTATTATTATTACCTTTGCTATCAATGAAAATATCCCTCCCCTTTTATAAATTCTGTCTTTTAACATCCTCCTCCTCATCTCATTTAAGTAGTGTAATTTGATCGATATCGATATAAGGATAAAACTTGGGCACTGTAGTAAATTACAACTCCATTATGAATAAAATTTTATTTTGATAAAATCACACAGTGTAGTGTTATATGGTAATATTTACTACTGATGACTACACGCTTCGAGCACCAATTATTTATTACTGCTCATAATCTCATATAATAATAATATATTCTCATTTTTGTACATGAGGGACACCAGTTTACAGGCATCATCAATATGATAAATTATATACGCGTTTAGTAAGCATATTTAATAATAATATACATTTATTCCTATCTATGTAGGACACACCAGTTGTACAGGCATGGATAAGTATTATTTAAATTACATAAATTTGGTTTATGGTGAAATTACATGGTTGCTGTCTTTTTTGTCTTTAGTTTTTGGGAACAATCTGCCAACTAGTCATTCAATGGAGCACATCAAGAAATATAGAAATATTGTCTTCGCATTAACAAAATCAAACTCAAGTATGTGTTGGATGGATTACAAATACTTGGGAAAAAAATAAAGCTTGAAGTCATTTCCCTCATATAACTTTGGTGTGTACGGCATCGAATCTTATTCTTGATTCATTTCCAAATTCGGCAATAATTTAAAATAAGTGATGTATTGGTATAATTTTGTCAGCATTTTTATCGTAAGTAACACCTGAAGTGAATTGTACTCAATGCAGACTAATAATAATAATAATTTATATTTTCTAATAAACGGGTGTTTACAAAAAATGCACACCATTTTTACAGCCATGATCAGTTATTTTATAAATTACAATCGTGAAGTATTGTAAATTAATATCAAGGTACTCCTCACATAACTTTCTTGCTTCATACTTTGATTGGACACTAGTCAGTAACTAGTGCGATGTGTGCCTAGTCCTATCTTCAGTGCAGACTGAATTCTATCAATCAAGTTTGCAATGTGGCTGCCACCATGCCACTAGGGGGCTCGCCATCACGGTGCACATTGATTTGATGATATTAGATGGTTGGAGGCAATCGGCCACATGAAGCCTTGTTTGACCTAGGTTTCATGCTAGTTGGCACTCGTCAGCTTCATTTATATACATGAGTGAAAATTGATGATTAGACATTTGATATAAAATCAATAAGATAAGATAAAGTACATTCGGAAATAGTATTAGTGTTGTCAATAAAATACAATCAAATGGGAAATAAGTTACTTGTTGGAATGTTATAATGTATGTGAATTGAAATACATTTTAGCATTATTTATTATTCTCCTCTGATTTGACTGACTGATGGTAATAATATCTTCCATATCTCGCGTATTTGCGTTGAGTCACTTCTACTGCGCATCTGTTGGGTGTGTAGACTCGATGAACCAGGCAGGATTCATTATGAATAACATTTTATTTGGATAAATCACACAGTGTTGTACAGTAATATTAACTGACGACGTTTCGAGCACACACTATGTGATTTGAATCACCGAAAATACCCACTGAGTCACGAAGAAAATAAAAGACAGATTCAGCGAAGAAAATTTTCTTTATCGACGAAATCATCTTCACAGGCTGTACAGTCGTATTTATACTTACAAAAATATATAGTGGTCTATTATTGAGTAATAGGCGGAGGTGACATAATTGATATAATTACTCAGAAGTGGCTTTAGAAGTAAAAATTAAAAGTTGCAAATTACGTGGTACTCAACGGAACAAAGACAGAAATTTGATAAGGTTAAAATTGCTATTGAGTGAGAACAAAAGTATTTCAGTGTCAATTTAACAAGTGTGAAGAGGGTGTGAAAATGTACAAAAGGAGCATATGAGAATGATAATAGTGAATTAATTATTAAAGCAAAAGCGAACTAAAAGTAAGATTAAAAATTACAAAAAAGAAAAGAAAAAAATCAAAATTTTTTTACAGGGAACGACTAGTTAAGAGGTCAAGACGAAGGTAGAATAAGAGACTGGACAAACCTTTTCTGTATCCCGAGTTCGAGGTTGTATTGACGAATGGCCAGCGCCTCCGCAATATAGAAAAGCTGAAACCTGACGCCCTTTGTACCATTTGGCCTCACCTTGTTGGTAATCTTGAAAGACGACTCTGGTGGAGCTACGTGGCCTGAGTTCAACAAATGCTCGAGAATTAAGCTAGTAATTGTCTTACACTGTCCCTTTGCTAACCAAGCCGGATAATGTTCAGAGATGAGTTTGGAAAGCGTGCGCTTTGTGCGGCCAATATAACTAGCTCCACAGGAGCAGGTGAATTTATAAACACACATTGAGGTGGCCCAAAGCGGCAGTTTATCCTTCACACATCCATTGATCATTTGTCGGCTGTAGAAATTGATACGTAGCTCAGCCGTAAAGAAGGCTTTTTTCAGTGATCTGCATAAGCGATTCTTTAGGATCTCAGCTGCGGTATCACCTTTAAATTCAACACTCATAAATAGCAGTTTCTTTGGCACCGTCTGGATTCTATCAAAATCAAATCTTATCCATAATGGAGTTATGCTCTACCACAGTGCCCAAGTTTTATACTTGTATCAACAGGCAGGATTCAATAATCAATACTGATTGAAACGAATCATTGTTTCGATATATGAAAAAAAGTGAAATACGCACATCATATACTTGAACTAAAATCATAAGTCAAAACCGTAATATTCTTGTCAATTCTCTACAGTAAGAGAATGACCCTAAGAGGTCATATAAAAATGCCAATGAAATAGTCTAATATTACCGTTGATTAAGTACCAAAACTATATAGTAATATTCATGAAAGGAATTTGATTATCTATGTGAAATTCGGTTGTATAGTCTAAAATAACCCCATTTAGAACAAAGATATAAAAGTTGTATAAAATTCTCTTTTGAAAATGTTAAGAGTTTGGCACATTAATAATTGAAAACCCCCTCATAAGTATTCAGGGCTAATATATATTAGAAAAAGATTGTATAAATAATTGTTAATCTGTATATCTCTGAATTCCCTACCTGTTTTATTTAGATGATGTTGATTAATAGTGGAGTCAAGGATGTACATTTCATCCTGTTTGGGACTCGCCAGCTGGATGTAGTTGAATTCCCAGTGAGTAGGTGATCATTATTATTGTTTCCTTTAATTCCTAGACAAACACAGGGCTTCAGCCGTGCGTCTCCATTGCGTTCGGCTCTCTGCTAGAGTCTTCACCTGGCTCCAAGTCTGTCCACACGTTTCCATCTCCTCTTCACACGGCCTCCTTCAAGTCACCCTTGCACTGACGACCAACTCGCCGCTTCCCTTTCGGATTCCACTCGAGGGCTTGTCTAGTGATGCCACTTGATGGTTTCCTCAGAGTATGACCAATCCATCTCCATTTATTCCTGCCTATTTGTTGCAAAATCAGTTCCTGGTTGGTTTGCTCCCAGAGATCCCTGTTGCTGATCTTTTCTGGCCGGCCATCTGATCTTGAGTATTGAGCGAAGACAACTGTTAATGAAGGTCTGTAGTTTGTTTGAGATGCTCTTTATGACGCGCAGTGCAAGTCTCTGATCCGTATAGTAACATTGACTGACTTCACATTGGAGTTGAAAATCCGGATCTTATTTTTGATGCTGAGTTCTGACCATTGAACTCCACACAGACTTGAGAGTAGTAAAAGCTTGTCTTGCTTTTCCGATTCTTGCATTGATATCCTCATCAGTTCCGCCTGTAGTTGAAACGATGCTTCCCAGGTAGGTAGGTGAAGGAGGTTGTTTCTTTCAGGTTCCTTCGATTTATACTGATTGTTGTCTGTTGTTGTTGTTGTTCTTGTCCAGGAATCTTCATTATCTCTGTTTTCTCCATGTTAACCTGAAGTCCTATCTTTGATGCTTCTTCTGCCAACTTGTTGCTTTTCGCTTGCGCTATCATAAATCAAACTTGCCACGCTTTCATTTCAATATATTTGTATAGGTAGAACGGAGATAGTTAGTTGTGGGTTGAATATTTTGTCAGATTGTTGATTTTATATTACAGGCCTAAAGAAATGCTGTAATCATATTAGAGATTATGTCTGACTGTTTTAAAATGGTATTCTATCAACTTTATAACAGAGCTAAAATGTTTGTTGTAACATTTGTTTAAACTGTTTCGAGATTGTTTTTATTCTTTATAGGATACTGGATTCAAGTATCAATGGTTACGTAATTAATCAGTTACTGAGGATATAAGCACATCCGGCTGACCAGTCATGAATAAGACGAAATGCACGTCCTGAGCTTTACTGCTAGCTATCGCCAACCAAATAATACCATGTTATTCTTCAAACACCGCTAAAAAGTCCGTAAGAGGAGCTTACATGTCAATAGAGACCAAGCATTTCAGTTGAATGAATACCAATCAACGAGAAATACAAATTCAGTCAAAATCGCAATTTTGGTGAATTCGTTCAATTAGATGTACAATCACAACTGTGTATAATTATATTTCCATGTGTGTGTATATTGGGTTTGTCAGACAAGAATAAACATTTAATTAAATTTTAGATTTTCCCGTCGACTGATTGAACCGAAGTGCTCGGTCTCAGGTTGACGTGTCTTTTGGCTTCTTGTGCAGATGCTTCGACAATATATGGGCATGTAATTAGAGTTTAACTGGTGGACGGCGACTAGTAGTGGGATCCAGGATAACGCGCATTTCGTCCCATTCGGGACTAGTCAAATGGATGTACCTGCATTCCTCAGTGAGTCATCAAAATATTTCAAAAAATGTGATGAATAATCAAACTGTAAGTAAGGGTGTAAAGATTAGTAAGAGGGTAGCAGTGATGAGTTGTCAGAAATAGTTGTTAATGCTAGTCAATGCACAAGAGAAGTTGGAAAAGTGTGGTTACGTAATAAGATGAACAATTTCATGAGTGAGTTTTGATTAGGCTTTACATAGAAACTAAGGAAAATGTGGAATTATGTAAGAGTTGTGAAGAAATGCAAGGGTTATAAGGGGTTAGAAAAGCAAGCAAGCAAGCAAGAAAGCAAACAAACAAATATCAAGTCTGTAGAAATCAACACGGTTGTTGACATGATAGTTATAACGAGATTTCAAAAACTGAGTGGTGGTAAAGACACAACTGAGGCAACCGAGCGCCAAATGGCTAAGATAGTAAAATCACTATTTGGGAGTAATCTGGTTCCTAAGGGTACACTCGAGGAATTGGAAGCCTCGGGTACACACACACACATACGAAGACTTTATGGTTTACCGAAAGTTCACAAGCCCTGAGTAGCACTACGTTCCATCCTAGATATGTGTCAATCTCCCTACCATTTTACAGCAAAGTGGTTGGTAAAGGCACTAGAACCGTTACATCGTGAATTAGTGAAATTCAGTGTAAAAGACGTATTTAGCTTTGTAGAAACTACAGAAAGGCTGAATGTAAAGGGAAAGAAAATGATGTCACTGGATGTTGTATCATTATTCATCAGCGTCCCATTGCTCGAAACAGTCCACTACTTATGTGACCAACTGATAGAACGAAAGATAGATGTAGGAATCCCATCCTAAAAAGTCAAGGAGTTATTATTGAAATGCACTATGAATGTCCAGTTTACGTTCAACAATGGTTTTTATAGACACGTTGATGCTGTTGCCATGGGATCACCTCTGGGCAAAGCTTAAAAATGGTCCGCTCGAAGATACGATTAAAGGGCTTGACTATTATTATCGATACGTTGATGATCCCTTCATCGTTTCAGATAGAGCTTCTGAATGCTGTTAATAGTGTTCACCCAGCTACTGAGTTTACATGTGAGGAAGAAGAAAATAACAGTATACCTTTCTTAGACGTCCTCCTCCCCATGAAGACAGACATATCTACAAACGAACTTATTTGGGAAGAAAAGTTGGACGGGTTTACACGATTTCATAGCTTCACACCGATTTAATAAAAAAGAAACTTAGTTAAGTGTTTCAGCTATAGAATAAAACGTATATGTTCAGGAGAATGCATTAAGGAAGAAATGTGTTAACTGAAACTTACACTGCAAGAAAATGGATACCCAGAGAACTTCTTAAAAAAGTATATGTCAATACCTAGAGATAGGGTAACGATGGATACCGTAGAGGAGAAACCTTTGTATTTTCAGTTAAGTTACAAAGAGGATATTTTGGCAGACATTCTAAAGTGTCAATTTATTACAGCAGTACCGGGAACATTTCCTGAGGAAATACAAGAGTTATAAGAAGCTAGAAAAGCAAGCACACACACATCAAGTGAGTAGAAATCAACATGGTTGTTGCCAGCAAAATAACTCCTCCACTGATATTTCGGTGCTTGTCTAATTCCTACTTCCGAATTTTCGATAGTCAAAAATTTTTGATGAAGTTAAACTTTAAGACCCCAACTGAACAAGTTCACCAATGACACTGAACTGACCACTTTGTGTACACCAGTCAGAATAGGTTCGAGACTCCTTTTTAGACTACACTGCTGCTTTTGACTCTATTCCCAGGACACTTTTACTAAGCCAACTGACTTCAACAAACACCGAATTCTGGGTCACAAGGTGACTTTCTTCTAATTTTTTGGGTAGAAAACTGTAACGACAGAAAACAAGGGCCAGGCAACAGATCGTTTATTGAGAAAATCAACAGATATTTATAGATTTCAATATAGAAAATATCCCCATTTAAACATTTGGAAAACAGAAAGATTGAACGAAGAAATATTTACTTTTCAATTAGATCCTCATCTCTGGCTCTACCTTAATGTATATAGCATTTTTACAATACACAACAATTTACCAAACAAATGGCGATATGTTTGTTAACAATAATTAGTCAGTGTCAAAATGTCATTGGGTAGATAATTAACGAATAAAATCAATACACATTTAAAAAGTTGAAATGGTTAGAATAAATTAATTTTACAAGGATAACACGTAATTAAAGATGAAGTGGTCGAAATAAGAATAAAATAATTTGGACAATTATAATTTAATAAGTTTAGGGGGAGGGGGAGGGGGGGCGACTTAGTCCTATCTTGTAACAATGGCCACGGTAAGGAAAGTGGCTGTACAAATTTCTTCTGTACACATAGGCTTGGTTTCTTCTGGTGGATTCCGATTGCTTCAGCTGTCTGTAGAAGACGAACTCGTAGAGCAAAATTAAGATTAGTAGGAATGCAATAAATAATTTTAAGTGCTTTATTAACGTCAACCTTATGCTCAGTATCTTGAAGGTGTGCTAAAATAGAGCTACGAATAGATCTTGTTTGTCCCTTGCTTAACCATGTTGGATGATGTTCGGAAATACGATGATGAACCTGCCTAATTGTACGCCCAATGTAGCTGGCTCCGCAGCTGCAGTCAAACTGGTAGACACACATAGATTTTTATGTACATTATTATTCGTTATTGTTAGCAGAGGGGTAGCGTCTTCTGATTGGTTGTTTTCCTGCTGAAGGTTATTCTGTCGTCTCTTTGTTGCCGTTTCTTAGACAGTCCGTTGATATATATCTGCTAATCGTATCCGCCCACGCTAAGTCTGCTGTGATTGGTTGTTGAGTTAGTCTTTGTCCTTGTTTTTTTCTCATGACCATGATTTGGGACGAAACATTGATGTAAATTTCTGTCTACCAATTTTGGCTAGCAGACAGCTCTCACCACAAAACAACATACTGTTTTGAAAGGAAAGCTGTCCACTTCGTTGCTAACTGAAATCGGTATGCCTCAAGACCCTGCACTCTCTCCATTGCTTTTTTCTTTCTTTTTGCATGACCTTCCATATTCTTCTAAAGCTAACTTCATTAAATTTGCTGATGATCTAACCATTTCTGTCCCAGTAGTTTCTGCTGTGAATTGTTAGATGAGTGGATTCTTATCTGAAGTTAACAAATGGTCTCACTTAAATGGTCTTAAACTAAATCCATCTAAATGTCACATTGTTGATTTTAGTTTCAGATGCGAACAAGACTTGCGTGCATGGACTGATTCAGTCTCATGATTCCTGTAATATTGACGGCACTGTGATCATAGGGAGTAAATCGAATACCTCTCATCTCAGCATCAGTTTCTCTTCGAATCTCTGTTGGTCGTCTCATACATATCCTGTTGATCCCTAAGACGATTTTTCGTTTGACTTATTATATATAGAAGTTGAGAATTTCTGGTATAGCTCAGCTTCTTCCGTGACAATTTTTTAATTCATGTATTTGTCCCGTTCTCCTTTATCGTTCACCATTATTCCTCCCTGGATTTGTCAAAAAAGACTGTATCATATTACGTAGGACACTGAAAATTGTGAGTAGGCAGGGTTAGTGGTCTGTCTCTAACTCAGCTAACTGACATTTTGTCAATAGGTACTTCAATTCTTGCATTCATTTGGCTAAATTTATCTTGTCTGATATTTATAAAATGAGCTAACTCGTTGTAATGTGTAAGAACAAACGTTGAAAATTTCATTCTGTATGATTATTATTATCATATTTGGTTACAGGATTTCATCATGAGTTGACATTGGTTAGAGAACCATTGGAAAACTTGCAGGAAGTACTGGACAACTGTTTCGTCCGAGTTTGGTACTCTTCTGCATGATGAAATCCTGTAACCGACAAATCAAATCCCTATAAACCAATACTTAAATATCAATGAGACGCTCACTAGTGGCTGGCCGTATTCAGGTAGGTAGCTATCTGGGATTTTAGTGGGTAGTCGTGACTAGTAGGGTACAGCAGGTCGGGTGTGAGGACAAATACTCGCCAAAGACATTGGCTAGCGGTCGTGCTATTTGGTGAATTGACAGAAGTTGGAATTCATCGGCCATTGGATCGGTCGAGTCCCAGTGGCTTAATGGTCTACGACCTCGCTCACCTTGTAACCAGAAGGTAATGGGTTCGAGCCCCACCGTGTAGGCGCATACTGATGAAGAGCTCCAAATTGTCTGTCCAGTACTCCCTGCCAATATCCTAATGGTGCGAGTGGCACAGCGGCTCCGACGCTCGCCGACCATGCACATGGTCCGGAGCTTGATCCTCGTCCGACACAAACCTGCTAAATTTGGGCTACCGATATCACATGCTGAAGATTCCATACGTACACCAAAATAATGTGTAGAATCAAGATATAATAAAATAAAATAAATAGCAGCTCATGATGAAATCCTGTAACCAATCAATCAAATCCCTACAAACCAATACTTGGATAGTATTAAAACAACATATTCATTAGAAGAAAGTGTTTAAATAACGGCAGAGATATTGAACAAGTCATCTTTCTCTAAAATGTTGCCAGAATAACTCCCAATTTCTCATGAGGAAGTTATTAATCATCCATTTGTTTATCGGTTAGAGCAAGCAGCTAAGGTTAGGGTAAGGGACAGATTTTGGTTGGAATTTGATGGCGCTTAACTCAAAGTTAAGGTTAAGAATTATATTATTAAGATTTAGTATGACATAGATAGATTCCTGATGAAATCCTTTCTCTAAATTCTGAACAGCGTTCATTATTAATACTTAGTTACCCGTGATCCTGATGAAAGCATCTCAAGGAAGTATATTCACTGAGAAGATTATTCAATGCTGTTTGAAATAACCTAATTAGAACAGATCTTTCACGTATCAGGCAATGATCCGCACTTATTCCATGAGGTCGGATGAAATTACTCATTTACCCAGGTTGAATTAGTTGAAGTGGGACACAAACCCGTAAATTATTGATGTAAATTCAAATGCTTAAGCAGTCGAATCACATATCTACTTCTGAGAGCACTAATTAACTTAATTTTCATCCTGTATGGAACACAATCAGAATGTTTCCTGACTTAATTCCCTGGAGTCGAAAGTGTTTTAAATCAGAATAGCTTTCATAGAAAGTTGCTGTTTTGAAGCACCAAGATGAAGTTGTCCTTCGTGAACACACTCAGGCTTTTTATGCTGGTATACATTCACTAGACTCATGATAAGTAGTTTCCATCAAGGGTGGGTAGAAAGCTATTAGTCACTAGATAGTTAGGTGGTTAGACTGTCGTTACCTTTACGAATTCATTAATTTTGTAGTGTCAATTCTAGAGAGATAAAATATCTCAATGCGAAGCAGACCATTGAGATATGATGAAATCCTTTCAAACTTTCCATGTTCCTAATTAAAAGCGCGCAATATTTTATTTCAGCAATCACAAAGTGATGATGAAATCGATAAGATTGTCGTTTAACACGTGGATTTATAAGTTTGATTTGATTGATTTTTCCTTCACGTTCCCCAGTGGAACATAGGGCTTCAAGCTAGTGGCTTGAAGTTTCTGTAGCAGTGTTTATTTTTACAGGATGGGGTTGCTAGCCTCACGCCCAACCTTTCCTCTTCACCAGCATTATTTCTGGCTTAGCGAGGTAAAGGAGTGCGTCTGTGGCCGGGGATCGAACCCCGAACCATGTGCATGGTCGGCGAGCGTCCTAACCGCTATGCCACCGACGCTTGGTATTATGTGATTAGTATAACGGGTGTTCGTTGAGCATCATATCACCTCACCTTTTTCAGCGACTTCCAACTCTGCTGAGCAGTACAGAACATAGAGTGTCGTTTATTCCTCTAACTAACACTACACAACGAATGACCACTATGTAGTCTCATATACGCCTGTGAGAAGGAATTCTTCGAAAGTTCTGTGACTGTATTTACTGTGTTTAACATTAGCTATGAAGAGAAATTATGGGAAATCAGAACTGTATATGTCAGAGTGATTGGAAGGGTCTTTTTCATTACTGTCGGTGTAAATCCCCATCATAACAAACACTTAGTTCAGATCACTTTGGCTTTCTGACTTTTTGTTACCATACATTTTCAAATTTTGTATTACTGCATTCTAACATTTCATCGAGTTTTATGCTTGTATTATAATTATTCCCTTGGGTTCCAGGTGGAACACAGAGCTTCACCAGCACATAACCATTTCATTCTGTTATCTGCTGTCTTTTTCAAGCTGTCCGCATGACTGCCTACGGGCTTTTATTTCCTCCTCATATTATCTGCCCCCTCCCCATGTCAACCTACGACACACGTCCAACATGCCCTTCCCCATTTGTGTCACACCCGACGGCCTGATGCTTGATGACACTCAACAGGTTACTCAACGTATGTCCAATCAGTCACTATTCCCTCATGTAATCTTGTTAGATAGTGGATTCTTCGTTGGTTCGTCCTCAAAGATCCTCGTCACTTATCCCCTCTGATCAGTCATCTAGACTTCAATATGGAGTGAAGTCAGATGTTGATAAAAGTCTGTTGTCTTTTGGAAGTGCTTTTGATGACCCGTGAGTCAATTCCCTGAACCATATAGAATCACTGACTGACTTGATGACAGAGTTGAAAATTCGGATGTTGTTCACTGTACTGAGTGTAGCAGAAGGTGTTTCTAGTTTACCTGATTCTATTTGGCTTTGACATCATAGCCTGTGTTACGTGTATTTGAAACAATGCTGCCTCCCGTTAATAGTGTTTGAAGTTTGTTGTTATTCATTAGGTATCTTCACCACTCCTGTCTTCTTTATATTCACTGCCTTTTCTACTAGATTGTAGGTTCCTACATGTAGATATTCCAGTTTGTGTGACATTAAAGATGAATCACCCTTGATGTTTAGACCTCCTGAAGTCTTTTCATCCACCCAAAATATGTCCATCTTCTCGCTCCCCACAGTCTGTTTCATGATTCATTTCATGAAACTCATGAATATCCCTGATGGCAATAGGCATCATTGTCTTAATCGTGTCTGTACTTCACAGGCATCACCGAGCTTTCCATAGTGAATCAGTTGGCATTCGGGATGTTTATTATTATTGTTTCCTTTAATTCCTAGAGGAACATAGGGCTTCAGCCGTGCGTGTCCATTGCGTTCGATTCTCTGCTAGAGTATTCACCTGGCTCCAAGTCTGCCCTCTTCACATGACCTCCTCCAAGTCACCCTTGCACTGACGACCAACTAGCCGCTTCCCTTTCGCCGGGTTCCACTCGAGCAATGGCTTGTCTAGTGAGGTCACTTGATGGTTTCCTCAGAGTATGGCTAATCCACTTCCATTTCTTCCTGCCTATTTGTTTCACAATCGGTTCCTGGTTGATTCGCTCCCAGAGATCCCTGTTGCTGATCTTTTCTGGCCAGCCATCTGATCTTGAGTACTGAGCGAAGACAACTGTTAATGAAGGTTTGTAGTTTGCTTGAGGTGCTCTTTATGACGCGCAGTGCAAGTCTCTGATCCGTATAGTGAGTAGCACTGACTTCACATTGGAGTTGAAAATCCGGATCTTAGTTTTCATGCTGAGTGCTGTTGACCTCCACACAGACTTGAGAGTAGTGAAAGCTTGTCTTGCTTTCCCGATTCTGGCTTTGATATCCTCATCAGTTCCGTCGGCCTGTAGTTGAAACGATGCTTCCCAGGTAGGTAGGTGAAGGAGGTTGTTTCTTTCAGGTTCCTCCCATTTATGCTGACCGTTGTCTGTTGCTGTTGTTCTTGTCCAGGAATCTTCATTACCTCTGTTTTCTCTATGTTCACCTGAAGTCCTATCTTTGATGCTTCTTCTGCCAACTTGTTGCTTTTCGCTTGCGTATCTTCCAGTTTGTGGGAAATCAGACATATATCGTCGGCGAAGTCCAGATCCTCCAAGTTTTTGTGTGAGTCCATTTTACGCATGTTTCCTCATTGCCCACTGTTTGTCGCATTATCCAATCTACTGCAATCAGAAAAATCATTGGCGATAGTAGGCAGCATTGTCGTACAGCTGTCGGGTGAGATATATAATTGTCGGTGGCACCCCGTAGTAGCGAAGTAGTTTCCAAATCACCTCTCGATCGACGCCGTCGAATGCGTTTTCAAAGTCGATGAAGTTGAGAGAGAGGTGACTGCCATTCCAAGCTCCGCTCAATGATGATTCGTAATGTGGCGATCTGATCAATACATGACTTGTTTCTCCTGAATCCAGCCTATTCCGGTCGAAGTTTTTTATGCAGGGCATGTTTCATTCTCTCGAGGATGATGCAGCTTAGTATTTTCCTTGGGATGGACAGGTGCATAATTTCGCGCCAGTTCTTGCATTGACTTAAGTCTCCTTTCTTTGGTAGTTTGAATAAGTATCCCTTCTTCCAATCCTCGGGTACTTTGCCTTCTTTCCACACCTTCTCCAGTAGTGGCGTCATCAAGTCCGCTGTTGTCTCTGGGTCCGTTTTCAATGCCTCTGCTGGGATTCCATCTAGTTCTGCTGCTTTCGGGATGTTTACTGAGGTTTATATGCATTTGCAGTACTCCATAGTGTTGAGACAGTTTCCAAATTACTTCACGGTCAACTCTATCGAAGGGCTTTTCAAAGTCAATGAAGCTGAATTAGGGAGCTGACTAATATGCCATTCTCTGTTAGATAATGATGTTGCCTAGCGTTGCAATTTGACTCGCATATGATTCGCTTTTCGTAAATTCAGCCTATTTTATGCTAGTGACAATAGTTTATTCCCTTCAATTTTTCAATTTTACTGTAATTTTGACCCGACATAGTGATGTATATATATTAGCATTTTTCATTTCCGAATGTATTTAATCTTTCTGTAAGACAAATGAGTCCTGTCATTATCTATTTACTTGTATGTCTGTGTTGCGTTTCCTTTTAACCCTGAGTCATTTATGCATATTTCAATCAGTTTATGATTCATAGTCCACTCCAGTAAATTTATTGTACTTCAGTATTTCTCGTATGCATACCTGTTAATATACTGCAAAAATTATTCTATCAGCTAAATGAATGAATTGGTATTCAAGTGAAATTTCTTCTCATAAGTCAAGCATTCAAGATAAGATGTCTAAGAAGTACCAGTACTTCTTGATTTTGGTTACAGGATTTCATCATGAGCTGACATTAGTTAGAGAACCAGTGGAAAACAAGCTGGGAGTACTGGACAGCTGTTTCGTCAGCTAGTTTGGGACTCTTCATCAGTACGCACTCACCGGGGTTCGAGCCCGGTGGCTCACTGGCGACTGGCCCTATTCAGGTAGGTAGTTACCTGCGGTTCCAGTGGGAAGTCGTGACCAGTAGAGTGCAGCAGGTCGGGTGTGAGGACAAATACTCGCCGAAGACATTGGCTAGTGGTTGCGCTATATCGTGAATTGGCAGAAGTTAGAATTCATGGGCTGACCATTGGATCAAGTCCCAGTGGCTGAATGGTATGTGAGCTCGCCTTGTAACCAGAAAGTACTGGGTTAGAACCCCGGTGGGTTCGTACTGATGAAGAGTCCTAAACAAGGACGAAACAGCTGTCCAGTACTCACAGGTATTACAATGGTTGTCTAACCAATGTCAGCTCATGATGAAATCCTGTAACCAATAAACCAAATCCCTACAAATCAATACTTGAACTTCTTGATTTTGTTTTCATAGAACCTGGCTGAATATCCTTTACGAAGAGTAAGCATAATCCAGTTAGATAATGCTGAGAGCTGTCTACTGTGTGTAAACCTCTCCAGTAAGATTTAGTACAAAGGTAGTCAGAAGTTGATCGACCTGAGAGTTCAAGGTCCAAATCAATGTACAGCAGCAGCAGATATACTCTTAATACACTGAATACTGCAAACCAAATATGACCGATCACTCACACAACTCCTCTTGGGGTTAACCAAAACTGAGACAGGTGGGTGGGGTGATGGGCAATTTACGCAAAAGTTTACCAAAGACCTGGAAGCTTTACCATACAGCCACGATGCAAGCCTAAAGAAGTCAATCTGGTTTTACCGTGGTTTGTTAAAAGGATATTAGATATTGAATACTGAACACGGAGTATCATAAACCAAGTGATCGACCAACCAGATGACACTGTACAACCAGTCAGATCATTCCTCTTTCCCATCCATTCTTCTCCCAATATTTAAACGGTAATCTGTAATTCTATCTTGATTTATTTCACTCTGAATTAGGTTAAAGATTTGAGTTGATGATAAGGCTGTGATTGGGATTTAGGTTGGTACTAGGTTTTGGGTGACTAATAATAATAGCCTGTATTCTAAACAGTACTTTTGGTACAAATATGGAATTTTCAGCATGCAGTAGTACAGTATTGCATCTAATTTTCTCATTTTACAGGGGTAATTAATAAAATAGAGCATTTACATAAATAATATTGTTCAATAAGAAATGAATATAAAATTAAATCAAGTGAAAATATTAACAAAAATGTAACAATGAAGAGTGGAGCTTTTGTACTTAGTCGTCCATACATAAAGCCTTCCATAGTTACTTCTAGTTCCCCTACCTGATGAGATGCAAGCTAAGTGAGAGTTGTGTATATAAAGGATACTGAGAGTCTGACAAGATATTGTTTGCTGATTTCTCTCATGAGTCCATGTGTCTATCTACAGCAGTATTAACGAGTTGGTTTGATAACACCCAACTTGCCCTACTGACGACTTTTATTGTCCTTCGTAGTATAACAATGTATTTCTTAATTAGCTCAGGGAATATTATTCTGGCTGCGGGTGGGGGACAGGAGCAGGAAAGTAGTATAGGCAGAATACAGAAATTGACAAACAGTAACAGTAGAGACGGAATGATGCCAGATCGTCTTCACTTTCTCCTTTACTTGGAACGTCAAACGAAATATCTTTCTGGGAACTGACATGATGTGGGAAGACCAAGGAGGGTGATCAGGAGAAATACACAGTCCAAGGTATTTCACATTAGATTTAGTTTCAACTTCAGTGCCATCTGTGATAGTGGAATCGTGAGAACTAATCAGTTCATGTAAGTTGCGCTTACATCTGAAAGTGAAATTCACCACCCGACAATTGGAGGGATTCAGCTTGAGACGATTTGACGAGGCCCACTGACTTGACTAATTTCTGATAAAAGGTTATTCATTTTGGAAGAGTGTGACTGAGAAGTAACCATCGGCGTAGAAACAGGGAAATCATAGGCACACTTAACTAAAAGTTGTCTTTTTCACAATGTGTGTGTGGTGCAATTCATGTAAGAAGAAAGAGAAGAGAGAAGAAGAAAGAACAGCTCCTTGAGGAACAACAGCAGGTAGAGTAAACCAATCAGCGGAGGATTTTCCATTGTAAACAGTGTACTGCCTCCTATCAGAAAAATAGGAACGCGACCACTTATTATTCCAGCACTGTGCTTGTGTCGCAGCATTGAAGAGACCTAAATAGGGCAATGTCGAAGGCAGATGTTTAATCTAGGAAGGCACACCGAACATATTTGTCACCTCTATCTAAGCTAGAGACAATATTATGATATAAGACGACAGTGGCATCTAAAGTACACCTACTATGTTTATAAGCAAATTGATTAGGGTCGTTAAAAGCCTTCAATGAAGGTTCAAGGTTAAATAAAACCAGTCTTTCCACTATTTTTAAAAACGGTGAAGTAATGGCAATAGGTCTAAACTTCGCCATTGGCCCACTAGATGATTTAGACACAGGAACAATTTAGTTTTTATTCATTTATTCGTCTTAAATGTACGTTTCTAATTATTCATGTATTAATATCATGTGGCTGTCTGCATTGATTGTACTAGATCCTTTAGTCATTTATGATGGCTTATGTTTACACAACAGTATTAAACATCTATCATGATCAGTATATTAATACCAAAATCAAATGCCGTACGACTGATTTTATCTGAGCACAGGAGACAATTATATGAGGTCATAAGATACAAAGACCTGATCTATTTACAAGAGTTGGTTTCACAAGTTTTACCATAGATTGATATCAGTTAGACAACCATTGAAAACCAGCACCAGAGTACTGGACAGCTGTTTCATCCTAGTTTGGGAATCATCGGCAGTACGCATTCACTGCCAGAGGTCGAACCCATGACCTTCTGGTTACAAGGCGAGCTCGTATACCATTCAGACACTGGGTGGCATCCGATTCAATGCTCAGCCCATGAATTCCAACTTCTATCAATTCGTGATTTAGTGCAACCACCAACCAATGTCATCTGTGGGAAATCCACCCTCAAACTTGACTGGTTGAACCCCACATTGGTCACGACTTCTCACTAGAACTCCAGAGAACTCCGTCCTGTAGCAAGTCACTAGCGAGCATCAGATTAATTTTCAAGAGTTGGTTTGTAAGGATTAAATTTGTTTTTACGAGTTTGACCATGGATTGATATCAGTTAGAGAAGCATTAAAAGCCAGCGCTGGAGTACTGGACAGCTGTTTCATTCTAGTACGCACCCATTATCTATTTAGACAAAGGTACTGGCATTCTTCTCTTAAATCTTCGAAACCAGATCGACAAACTAACCTTGTTTATATCACCACATTATAATCGCACCTATCACCTGTAAATAACCTCACCGGTTTTTAAATAATTTCTCATTTTCTCATGTTCTGTACCATTTTTAAGTTCAAGAATAATAACTGCTGTTAACCAGTACGGTCAGATAATTATAGAATCCGGATAAGAAAAATAATTTTTTCTAAAAGAATATTCAATGTTCAATGATAATTGTTTTAACCCTTGCAGTGAAAAGTTTTCAAATAACACACTTTACTCTTGAGAATAACTGCTTCACTGTCAATTGTTTTGTAAATAATAATTAATATAATAGTTCTATTATTTATTTATGTACTAGTGTCAACCGGAAGTATTTATGTTATTATTTAAATAAACAGGTCAAGTTTTCCATCATCTTGGCTGTCCAATATTTTAATTTTTCGTTAATAATGATGAGTAATGAACATTTACGTATAGTGTAGGCTTGATCATTATTATGGCCAACACAGTGCGTCGGTGGCACAGCGTCGGTCCGGGGTTCAATCCCCGGCCACAGACGCACTCCTTTACTTCACTTAGCCAGTAGTAAGACTGGTGAAGAGGAAAGGATGGGCATGAGGCTAGCAACCCCAACCTGTAAAAATAAACACCACTGCTACAGAAACTTCAAGCCTTGTAGCTTGAAATCTTATGTTCCACTGGGGAACATGAAGGAATAAGAATAAAAAATGACCGACATAAAGAACAGCAACCACAAAGTGCAAGCGCACCAATTACCATGAACGTGTACTGTTATTGCCGCACCAGTATGAATGCTGTACACGAACTCATGTACAAATTTTATCGTTGTCAAGTACTTTCACGACAATGAGCTGATGGTGCATTAGGGTTAAGGTAATTATCAGGGGCAGGATGTTATCTGTATTTTTCCTATAAGTAAATAAATTGGAGGAGAGTGTTTCGGCTATTCACGCAATCGAAGCCGTTTTGTTAGCTATGACATTTAAACACTGACGCAATTGATTGTGACTGGGATGTACTTACCAGTTACGTGTAGTGTACAGTATCGTCTTTAATGCTTTTCATTACATAATTATATTAATTTTTCTCTTAAATAAACACTAAAGGTTCTGTAATCCAATGAATGATATGCGTTCAAGGTCGTTGGTGAGTTGCCACTTTATGGTCGCCATTCTCTGATTGGCTTTATTGCATATCTCCACTAATTTTAGCGTCGTAGCCCGTTGCTATGGTGTTTTAATGACAAGTTACATTTGTTTTTGTATGGTTTTTGAATAAAATTTTAACATTGAAAAGTTTTTCTGAAATATATAATATGAACTGCGTTAGATTTGTTGCACTTGTATCAGAAAATGTCATTTGATACTAATATTTGAGTTTTGCAATGGAAATAAGTGAAGCGGCTGGTTTAAAAGTTGCACCAATATTTTTGAATTTTTATGAAATCCTACTGGTTTATCTGGTTTTTTTATTGAAACGATACCTACTGCATAAAGTAGGTGGTGCCACTTAAAAAAGGGATATACCATATAATCGTCCCTATTCACTTTGTTAACCATCATTTTTTAAGATTTATTTCTTGAGTTCAGAGTGGAATGTGGGACTTTGGCCACATATAACCATTTCATTCTGTTATCTGCTCTTTGTTTAAGTTGGTTGCATGACTGTCTACGGGCTTTTATTTCCTCCTCATATTATCTCCCCCCTCCCCATGTCACCTTACGACATATGCCACACATGTACTTCCCCATTCGTGTCCAAATCGGGGGCCTGACGACTGATGCCGTCTAACAGTTTACTCAATGTATGTCCAGTCAGTCACTGTTCTCCAATGCAGACTTGTAGTGTT
>OX235272.1:107319818-107367960 GCA_944472155.2 Trichobilharzia szidati
AGTACCTAAATGCTCTACAAATCTATTATGGACTAATCCCCGCCACTGTTTCCCATTTCACAATATTTTGTAATCGATTTCATCCCAGCACATTTGTCACACAAATACTACAATTTATTTTGACACCCCATACATAACTAATCTGTTATTCTACATTTTAAAAAATGTATCCACCGCATAACTGGCCATTATTGTAACGACAACAAATATTATATTTTATAATTGTAAGAACCTGAAGAGAAATTATTGAAAAGAATTTTCTTCGTTCAGAAATATATCTGTTACGTGTTATATTGCACTTACAGATAACAAAGTTGTATTCGATATAATACGAACCCACTTTGTCCTTCCTTTGTCCATCTTTGCCCTTATTAATATTGTGTTTCACCGCCACATCTTCTTTGATAGCCTCCATCTGTCCGTCGAGAGACATTCTACGTCATGCCCTTTTTTCTTCCCGGAACAGATATAGACTTTATACACGATGTCAATTTCGAGGAGTACCGGTGTCCTAAAACACATATTACTTCGGTGGTGCTATATGAAATCTCCAAAGCTGCTCCAGCGGGTGGATGGCGTCCTTTGAATCTCTCTGTATTATCTGTTCCTAGTTTGCCTGGAATTCATAAGGGCAGCGCATAAACGTCCGATATATAACCAGCAACCTTTAGCTGCGGAAATTCACATTAACGATGATTCAACTAAAATAATAGTTCTAAATGAACTCAGGTCCAAACTCGCCAATGTAACTCAGGTGCAATTAATGCTAATCCTCAGATGTAGCTCTAAACGGAAGGCTAATCAAACATATATCCCTAGAGAAATCGCTTCCAGAGGGAGGCTCTTTCCAATACAGAACGCTCTAGTTACTCAGAGTCAGTTATTAATTAAAGAATACAGAAGGGCGAAACGAGCAACCAAGTACGAACTATATCTGCCTAACGGTTTGTTAGGCTTCCTTTACCTGCCTAAAGTTTTTGGATTGTGAATATCCTCTTGTGTGTTTAATTAGTTCGGTCGCATCATTTGGCTTCCAGGGCTCCTTAGAAATGCATGCACTAACTACACAACCACATTATAGGCGGGCGATTTCAGTTATTATTTTCGCAAAAGTGTCGGTTGCTGAAATGACAAACCAGCAATCTGTGGTGTGTGTAAAAATACTGAATTATTTTGTCATATAATTCAAGCCGGTGAAGGATGACAATGGAAAGTCACTAAACAAAGAAGTGGAGCAAAGAAAACACTGGGCTGAACACTTCAAAAGACTCCTAAATCGACCACCATCTACAACGCGCCCAGCAATACCAACAACGGAGACAGAGCTACCAGTGAACACCAACCCCCCGACGAAGTCAGAAGTGCTGAAGGCAATCAAGATGCTTAAAGCTGGAAAAGCAGCAGGACCAGATGGAATTCCAGCACAAGCATTCAAAACGGACCCAGAGACATCAGTTGACTTGATAACACCCCTAATGTAGAAGGTGTGGAAAGAGGGCAAAGTACCCGAGGATTGGAAGAAAGGATACTTATTCAAACTACCAAAGAAAGGAGACCTAAGTCAATGCAAGAAGTGGCGCGGAATTATGCTCCTGTCCATCCCAAGCAAAATACTAAGCCGCATCATCCTTGAGAGAAGTAAATAAGCCCTGGATGAAAAACTTCGACAGGAACAGGCTGGATTCAGGAGAAATAAGTCATGCATTGATCAGATCGCCACATTAAGGATCATCATTGAACAAAGCTTGGAATGGCAGTCACTTCTCTATCTCAACTTCATTGACTTTGAAAAGGCTTTTGACTGCGTTGATGAAAGGTAATTTGACAACTGCTTCGCTTCTAAGGGGTGCCGCCAACAATTATACGTCTCATACAACAGTTGTTCGATAATGCTGCGTGCGAAGTAATCCACAATGGGAAACTTACGGAACCCTTCGAAGTGTGAACAGGAGTAAGACAAGGCTGCCTACTATCTCCAATGATTTTCCTAATTCCGGTAGGCTGAATAATGTGACAGACAGACAGCAGGCAACGAGGAGACAGGCATCACGTGGACACAAAATAGCTTGGAGGATCTGGACTTTTCTGACGATATTTGTCGCATTTCTCACAAACTGGAAGATATGCAAGCGAAAAGCAACAAGTTAGCAGAAGAAGCATCCAGAGAATGTAGGAATTCAGGTGAACATAGATAAAACAGAGGTGATGAAAATTCCTGGGCAACACCATCAACAGCAACAACAACAACTGACAACGATCAGCCAGCATAAATGTGAGGAACCTGAAAGAAACAACCTCTTTTACCTACCTGGGAAGCATCGTTTCAACTACAGGCGCACGGAACTGATGAAAATGTCAAAGCAAGGATCGGAAAAGCAAGGCAAGCTTTCATTTCTCTCAAGTCTGTGTGGAGGTCAGCAGCACTCAGCATCAAAAATAACATCCGGATTTTCAACTGTAACGTGAAATCAGTGCTACTATGCGGATCAGAGACTTGGCGCGTCACAAAGAGCACTTCAAACAAACTACAGACCTTCATCAACAGCTGTTGTCGCTCAATACTACTCAAGATCAGATGGCCAGAAAAGATCAGCAACAGATATCTCTGGGAGCAAACCAACTCAGCAGGAACCGATTGTGCAACAAATAGGCAGGAAGAAATGGAGATGGATTGGTTATACTCTAAGGAAGCCATCAAGTGACATCACACGCCAGGCCATCGCTCGAGTGGAACCCGAAAGGGAAGCGGCGAGTTGGTCGTCAGTGCAAGGGTGACTTGGAGGTGGTCAAGGAAAGAGGAGATGAAAACGTGTGGGCAGACTTGGAGCCAGGTGAAGACTCTAGCAGAGAACCGAACTCAATGGAGACGCACGGCTGAAGCCCTATGTTCCTCTAGGAATTAAAGGAGACAATAATAATAATTTTGTCATATGATCCGACAGTATCCGCTCCAAGTTAATCGAAGTATGATACTTAAAAGTTGGCGAAATGCAACTGTTTAGTACCGTGGCAATAAAGAGACAACTTTTGCTATCTGTTTGATGACCCCACCAATATATATTGTACCCTAAGCAGCAAAATTCGCCATCTACAGTTTGAGCAGTATCGTAAGCTATAATATCAAAGAGCATCCGAATGGAAAGGAGATTATTCACAGGGGCTAGAAACTGACAGTCAGATACTCCCAAATTACTGTCTGCAAGAATGTCACTGCCGACATAAAGGGATCATGAATTTTCTGTGGATGCACTGTTATGGGGCCAAATAAGGCTATACATGCGGTTTTTGATACTTTCTCCTGATGGTACTTATCAAATAACTTATGGTTAATAAGAAGATTGCTTCAAAGGTGAGAGATTTTTTGAGGCAACTACAGTGGTCATTGTGAGGACAGCCATCTTCCAAGATATCACAAAACGCAGTTCCACAGCTTTTAGTGCCTCTAGTACACATCGATGGTTAAAGCAGAAAACCTAAGATTTCTAGACTATCTATATGTTGATGCAGAGATGTAATCAAAATTCATGGACGGTGAATGAAACTTGTTGAGATAAGAGAAGGAATTACAGTCAAAAGAGAATACTATAGGTCCACCTGTTTACGAAACTGCCATGTGGAAAACTCTGTTTTGCTTCTACATTCGCATATGAGTGAGGATATAATGGGGGAGGATATTATTTGGAGACAAATTTTCTGAGCTTTGTCAAAAATACTCGAGTAGGTAGAACGGAGGCAGTCAACTGCGGTTTGAATTTCCTCTGGCTGTTGGTCCTATGTGATTTTCTGCCACGTGCTTGAGAGACAGCCGTTGTCATATCAGATGTCACGTTTGGTTGTTGAGCGCTTGTTGTGTCTTAAAACTGTTCGGGTTACCACATTTGACCTATTATGACCTTCTTTCCAAAATCTAATATATTCTGATGAGCTTTTACAAACGTCATGATTTTTTGGCGCTCGCTTCTTTTAGTTTCAGGATAGCTCTGGATCGTGGTGAGATACCAGTAAAATCCATCCACTTGGCAGCCGCATCCTCATTAGATACAAAAAGGAAAATTTGTTTACTTTACGGAGAAAATATGGCGTTTACCTTCATCCGTGTCAACAAATACTCTAGATTAAGCGGAACAATTTAAGAATTAAGAGAATAAAGAAATGCAAGACATTGAAAGCACATGCAAATAAAAGAAGGAATAAATAAAGGCAGTTATGAGAATTACGTTTAAGGAGACGGAACATAATGATGAATTACTCAAAAAGACAGAACATTCGCAGCAGAACGACTCTGCTTCCACCACAAATATGCACAAACTTATAGTTTTTGAAATGCAATCTGACCTTTCTTGAAGCCCTGAAATAAAGGAGATAGTCGCAAAACGAGCAGACAGTAAATTCAACAGGTGGCAGATCCTTTGATTAGGAAATAGTTCCCTGATTTGTAGTTCCTGTGAAATTACCCTGAGGAATTCTAGAATGTTTTTCAGCAAATATTTCACAGATTATGTTCATTGGGCTACGCTTGCACTGAATGTGTGATTATGTAGTAAGTGGAGCTTTTCAGGGGGTTAAGGGTGTGTCGACATACACAGAAAGTATGAGGTATGCAAACACGAGTTCCTATACCAACAACTCACATAGTATCTGTTCTGCACAGACCAAAAAGCAAATTAAAACAATGAAATTACCATCCAGAATACGAAATATGTTTCGGAATCGTAGTGACAGGATGGTTTCTTAACTGCCTAGGGATGGTGAGCGAACGTAACATAACGGCATACCAAATGATGTGGATGCTTGGTCACGAACTTTCAGCTAAACAAGTTAACTAAAACAGTGAAGGTCAGCATCCAGTGTTGTTTGGTGAATGCTGTAGGCTAGTAATTTTTGGGAACTATCTACTGCTACAGGACATACAGACACAGTCTTCGAAGTCTGTGGCCATACGGTGGTGTGTCTTACATAGATAGGAATAAATATATCTTATATTATTTCTGTCTAGTGATGGTTTAATTATCGTCCTGTGAACCTATGAGAGATTTGCGTCTCCTTTAGATGGTGTTGGTTCAATAATTCGATGAACCTGTAAACATAATCCTACGAATGTTTCGGGCAGCTTCATAAAAAATCCCAGTATGTGTCCGTACGGCCTCCTGCACGCAGAATAGGTTGCTCCCATGAATTCGGCTGCATCTACTGCATAATAAGCACTTGTAAATAGTTTACTCCTGAAAAGTAGTTTTGTGTCACGCCTCCTTCATGGAGCAAAATGTTTCCGCATAGCAGTGGGAGAATCATTGTGCAACTGGTATAGGAATGAGTATTGTCTTAGATTTACTACTAATGGGAGCTAGCCGATTTTCTCTGGGCCATTTCTTCAGATCCTTTTGTAACCCAATCGATTTTGCCAGAATTTTCAACGCCCTCTAGATATTGACGTCATCTGCTTAGAGAAGGGCTGAGAAACCTATGTTATTCGGTAACCGTCAATAAAAATCAAAATCCCTTTTTGGCACCCGCAGTGGTAGCGGTCCCCAGTGAAGATCGGATACGGTTCTCCCTCGTATGTAATTCTCTACATCTATTTATGTTCCACTCCAAGACAGCTTGGGGTTGTTGATTGCCTTTTAAGAGTAATCCCATAGTCTTATTTCGTGAGACACCACTTCGAAGGCCTACGCAAGGTCTCAAAACAAGACAGTTACTAGAATATTGTGGTTCCGCAGTGACGTTAGTTTATCCGAAGCTACCAGAGATCCAGAAGCTAGGACTAGATTGTTTTAGATGTTTCTTGAAGCGATCGATCCACCACTTTTGATGTTAGAAAGTAACTTAGCTGGGATGGTTTGCCATCCACTCCCTGTGCATGTCGTTATTTGCGGTTACAAGCAGTTCAGCAGTAGTGATAGCACTCAGTAACACCCAGCTGGAATCCTACCTACTCTGAGTGGTGATGTAGTCACTAATAAAAGTGAGATCTCATAGTCGAGAACACACAGACTGCTTCCATCATTTGTGGTTTGCACTTAAAGTAGCATATCGTGACCAGTTAACTTCTTGAACAACGGAACTAGTGTTGCTTGAAGTCATCTGTGGGTATCGTCAGTGTTACATTAGCGGCTAAACCTGACCTGAACTCGCTTCTCGTATACACTGCTCTTCTTTTCTTACTGCTTTCATTGTTTGAACAGAGAATGACTTGATATAATTTATCTCATTGATTTTTGACAGGGTTTCCAGTTTATGGATGTCACTGAGATTAACTGCCCTCGATTGATCGCCAGTCTTTATCTTCTTCCAAGTAAATCTAGCTGCCCACAGCTTGTTTTGGTATAAAAGGTAATCGTTCGCCAGTCGATGAAGCAAAACATACATGCTAAAACCACAGACAGAGGTTGAGCAGTATTCGCTTAATACTTAGGTGAGTCATTTTCATAACCGTTGCAGTGCAACCACTTATTACACAGGCCATGTTCCATTGGTAGACTAGAAACTTACGGGTATTGACATGTTTACTATTGGTGTGCTTAACACTTATTGAAATTCTAACACTACATTCATTCAAATGAGGTAGAGAACTGTTCTGTTCCTTATAAAACACTTCCCTAGCAGACACATTGTGCAAGGATGGTGTGGCACAGTTTCGTAAAACGCAATTTTGATGGTACTATATTTCGTAACAACACAGCTGATTAGACGGTCTGCAGAGAATACTTCTTAATGTATACCGTATCTATTTATTCCGAATACAAAAGCCCATGTCCTTTCTCACTATCTGAGAGGATTTAAATCAGGAACATGGTTTTCCAAGATAGCTACAAATGCAATGCATCCGAGTCTTTCAAATATATTTCTTAAAAATGACAAACGAGCATCAGAAAAGACTGAGACACACACCAGTCTTTGTGTATTTAACAAAAATAATATATGAAAAGTATTAATTTCATTGAAAAACAGTAGCCTCGAAAACGGCCTGCTTAAATCACTGGTCAACCAGAATTCTTGTCCATCAAAATGCTCAAACTCTTCTACATTTCTTATTGTTTTAATCGTTCAATTATATTTTATAGAACGCTACGAATTCGCGCGCTGATTTAATTGGCTTTCAAATAGACCTTATGCAATTCTTGAAAGAAATAAAGGAGAAAACTTACAAAAAAACTTATATATATTTAACGCATTATGCAAATTAATTACAAGTGGTCAGGTTTACGAATAGAACAGTATGTAAAAATATAAGGAAAAAAAGAATTCAAGATAAATTATTTTCGCAGATTAATTACAGATTCCATGAACTTTATGAAGAAAAGTTGAAATATTTTTAAATTTCAAATTTTTCCCATTTTGTAAATCTGGCGACTGCTGATAAACCTTCAAGAAGTAAAAAAAGAGGAAACAATTGTATATATAAGGATTATTCATCATTATTTCCAGTAGGTGTAACACATATGAAGTAGATATGTTTATTACAATAAAAATTAGGTACAACAATTATATAATAAATTTAGAAGCTACGATTACAGTATCGAATCAAAATTAATTTGGAAGAAAGAAAACAGAAATTAAATGAGTAATAGTGATGGTTATTCTCAAGAGTTAGTTTGTATTGATTTGACTGGTTTCAAGTCTGACTACGGATTGATATCAGCTGGAGAACTGTTAAAATCCAAAGAGCACTGGATAGGCAACCGTTTCGTCCCAGTTTGGGACTCGCTGGCAGTACGCTCGCTAGTGACTGGTTACAGGACGAAGTTGGCTGGAGGTCTATTGAGAATTCGTGACCGATGGAGTCCGCCTGTTCGGGAATGAGGACAGATACTCACCAATGACATCAGTTGGTAATCGCACCAAATCACGAATTGGGAGAAATAAGAATTCATGAACTGGCGATAGAATCGAGTACCAGTGGATTACCTAGTAATCTGAAATTCTTGTGTTCCAGTCCCGATGGGAGCAAGCTGATGATGAGTCCCAAACTAGGACGAAACACCTGTCTAGTACTCTCTGGTTTTTAACAGTTCTCTAAAAGATATCAATCCGTGGTCGAACTTGGAATTAGCTATTTTACTGAATATCACCACTCAATGGGATGCTGGTGAGTCTTAAATAAGATGAAACACGCACCTGTAGTTCTGATGCTAGCCATTTTTGATTTAATAATAATATCAACACAATTTATCAGACGATGCTAAACAAAAAATTAACAAATATATACAACATACATATGCTAGTGTCATTAGTTTCGAGTCTTCAACCTCTGAACGTGATTTTCATGTAAACTCTAACCAAAGAATTCACATATAACTTAATACACTTCACAACGACAGTAGGTGATTTTATTACTGGTGATCAATTTCGATCTGATCGGTTTTACTTTTTACTAGCAATATTGAGTCACTTAACTTCGCGTGACATGTGGTACCTGCTAAATATACAAGTCCACAAATATAGGAGAGCTAGAAAATCCTCATTCCAAGTCTATGACGCACATAAGCTCTGGAAATCGATACGAACGAATGGTATGAAAGATAAATCAAACCACTGGCTTGCTTGGAAAGTTAAGATATGCAATTGAGAATCGAAAAAAAATTTGTGGAGATACTGCAATTTCCTTCCTAAACGAACATAGGGCATCAAGCTTTAAGACTTGAAGTTTCACTGTCGGCGCTGGTACTATTATTTTACAGGATGAGGTTGCTAGCCTCACACACACAACCTTCCCTCTTTAGCTGGCTTATTACTAGGTAAGCAAGTTTTAAAAGTGTATGGAGTCTGGAACAATGTGACTATACAGTTTTTCGTTTGATGTTAAAAATAGAAACATTGTGCATAAATTTTGTTTAAAACGATTCTTTGTAAAATTGTGGTGAGAGGTGGCTGCTAGACAAAATTGGTGGATAGTAATTTACTTCAATGTGTACGTCCCCAATATTAGTCATGAGAAAAATAAGAACAAGGACTAACTCAACAACCAATCACAGCAGACTTTGCGTGGGTGGATACGATTAGCAGATATATGGTCTGACCTTCAAAGAAATGGTCACAAAGAGATGACAGAATAATTTACAGTGTGAAAACGACCAATCAGAAGACTGTGTTTGTTTCCGTAAAATAATCTATAATAATGTACACGAAAATCTTTAAATATCTGTTGATTTCGTGAATAAACGATCTGTTGCCTGGCCCTTGTCTTCTGCTGTTAAAAAATATACATAACATCGGAGTACAGTTTAAGATACCGTGTGCTGCTCGATACTACTTCTTCTCACTGGTCCATATTTTCTACTAACTTCACTACTAACCATGTTGTATCCTTTGGAATTTTGCAGGAATCCCTCATCCTCATCCGAAGACTGTTTAACAATCGGTGCACAGCTTCTACTAGTAGACATGACCCTTAGCAGTGAACACTTCTCTGGATTATATTAATGATTTGTAGCAGTGGACTTTAACTGTGTCACTAAATAATCATTAATTTCTACAACTCGTTAACTGTAGTTTTCATAATATGCTGTTACAATGTTATTCCATAAGGCTTGGTTTTTATTCTAATATTTGTTAAGTTATCGAGTTTGCCGGGTGGGAATCGAACCGGGGAAAGGTGAGTGGTTGGTGAGAGCATTCTACCCCCCTGAACACCACTGCCATCACCGACACACCAAGCTTGTAACTAAATTAAATTAATTAAAAATTAAGTATGCAGAGCACATACACTATGTGTAAACTCAGGACTGACGTTTGAACACTATTAATCAGTCGAATACTAAACACAGTAGTTCGATTACACAAAAGCGACACTACAAAGTCCCACAGTTAAAAAAAACTATGTTTAGTTACAGGATTTCATCATGAACTGACATCGGTTAGAGAACCATTGGAAAACCACCTGTGAGTACTGCACAGACAGCTGTTTCGTCAGCCTAGTTTGAGACACTTCATCAGTACACGCCCACACATCGGAGTTCGAATGCAAAACCTTCCAACTTCTTCCAGTTCATGACATAGAGCGACCATTAACCAATATCAATGCTGGCACGAGAATATGTCCTCACACCCAACCTACTGTGCCCTACTGGTCACGACTTCCCACTAGAAGCCAGGTAACTACCTACCTGAATAGGGCCAATCGCTATGTTTGGTATTTCAATAAATGAAATTCTTAGGAAAAATAATCCAGATATCTCGTAAATTTTTATTTATTTTATTTTGATTTTGATTTACAGCTTGATTCCACACCGTATTTTCAGTACAAGTATGGAATTTTCAGCATGGATATCGGTAGCCCAAATTCAGGCCGACCATAGATATCGGGTGTGCGCCGGCAGGGGATCGAACCCCGGACCATGTGCATGGTCGACGAGAGTCCTAACCACTGTGCCTTAACTTGCATAAATCAGTGTCAGAATTTTTTCTACGTCGTTGGCAAATAGTCTGGGGTTCAATCCCATACCGACACACACCTGATATCAATTAGTTGGCCTTCAAAATTCGGGCTACCGATATCACATGCTGAAAATTCCATACTTGTACCAAGCTATAATAAAAAAATATTTACACGTACTCAGTTATATGTTGTACTTACTTGTATCATTTTAAACGGTTTTACCAAACTCCCAGAATACAAACTTTGTATCTCGGAATCATTAAGTTGACTAATAAGGAGAGTCCATGTACATCCAGGATCAAGAGACCATACGGTTTCCAGGCTAAATATTGATGCCTATAAATATAATTGTGAGAAAATATTTTCAAAAAAACATCAATAGAAAATAAAAAGACAATCAGATGGAAAACTCATGATAATACTTACCCCTCCTAATTTAGGAGATTTGGCCTGGCAAGCTAGTTATAGTAATATTCTTAAACAAATAGTTGCATAACATTCATTTCGACGAACGATAGGTAATTTAAGTGGAATGATGATTGAAATAACAGGTGTATCTTTTATTTCGTCACTAGTTCAAATCCTGCTATCAATCCCAGTCAGTCATCAATTACTACACATATATATTTCCATACTGAGTCATAAGAAAAAGGCGTAAACAGTGAAGAAAATTTCTATTTTCGACAACTCAAGTATTGGTTTTTGTAGGGATTTTGTTTGATTGGTTGGAGGATTTCAGCATGAGCTGACATCAGTTAGAGAACCATTGGAAAACCAGCTGGGAGTACTGGACAGCTGTTTCGTCAGCCTAGTTTGGGACTCTTCACAGTACGCACCCAATACGGGTCCCAGTGGCTTAATGGTCTACGAGCTCGCCCTGTAACCAGTAGGTCCTGGGTTTAAGCCCCGCTGGGTGCGTACTGCAGAAGAGTTCCAAACTAAGACTAAACAGTCGTCCAGTACTCCCAGTAGGTTTTTCAATGGTTCTCTAACTGATGTCAGCTCATGATGGAATCCTTCAACCAATTCATAAGACAACCAATCAGATAGTGGTAAAATGTGTCCTCGAAAATGTATTACGTAATGTAAGGTGTAATCTAGAATGGGGTGACTAATTGGAAATTAGAAAAGGGGTAGAAATTGGTGGGACGCAACAAGTATGACAAAATGACTAATCAATAAGATTGTGTAGAATGGACAAGAACTATTGGAGAGAATATAAAGTGTTTTTATAAAATCTGTTTGGAAACGTAATGTTATTAATAAACAGTAACAGAGTGATGATAAAATATGGGTGATGGTAGTAGCAATGATAATAAATTAATAATAGTGATAACAAAATAATAGTAAGCTTACATAACAAAAGGAAGCAAAATTACAGAGAGGACATTACTCTGCCTACGGCAGGGTGAGTGAATGTATATGGTGCTTTCGAATGCAGAGACCCGGTTTCAGATCCCCCCCAAATGACCAATGACTGAACTATGTACAAATGGCGTATTAGAAGTCCTTCCATACGATACTGAGGGAACTCTGTCTAGTACGAGGAAGCATGTCTTCGTCAGACATTTACAAAGGTGGTTTCTAAGATGTTCGGCCTCAATTTCGGTCCCCTTTGCATTTCGGGTTTTCATAGGATTTCATATGATTTCTGACGATGGAGGCTTTTCCTTACATGTTTTTGTCGATGAATCTCGGTGGGCTCCCATTCTCCAGTAGGGGATGTCACGTAATATATTTTCAAGGACAAATTTCACCAGTACCTGATTGGTTGTTTTATGAATTCTTTTTTAATTATAATTACGATCGCACAGCAGACTATGAGAATGAATCTTCGAAAAGAAAAATTTTCTTCGCTGTTTACGTCTTTGATTCTTATTACAGTAAATACTCATTTTGTTCCAGTTAAACTTATCCATCACCGGATCCCTTTTCTTGACTCTACGAATTTTAGGAACACTAAAGTAACAAGTAACACAGCTCATCCACATCTCGTCAACTGTTCTGTTTCGACAGATTAATCTTTGAGAAGCTGCATACTACAACTCATATAAGCTGAGATTAGAAATAGACAGGATTCAAAGTATGAATACGATATATATATATATATATATATATCTGAACCAAGCTCACTTTTAACAGTTCGAAAAAAATTAGGCACTGGGTATATGATATTCATTATAATAAAGGTTTTCTTGTATTTCCCAATGGATGAAAAACAAAACTATATCGTTGTTTGTACTGACGTTTCGCTATTTAATCCTGTTGCTAATAGCTTTATCAAAGTAGTTGCATGAAACCAGAATTTACAAAATCTCAGCTTATATGTACATAACAACTTAATCATTGTTCCTCAGTATGGGGTCATTAACAGACGTCAGACAATTTCAGAAGAGAAGAGTACTCAATAAGCTCGACATCAGAGTTTTCTTTAAAACATCAGACACACGCATTACAAAGCAACCTTGTCCAACCTTAAAGACTCCCTATCTAATTGTATCTATAAAATAAAATGCTTGGAATGTGATGTGATATGCATCCAACAAACATTGCCAGGGAGAAATCAAGGTAGTCGAAAGAAATGAAGACCATAGCGTAAGTGTCTGTTCGACCACCGAGAAATCCAGTTGAACTAAAAAAGCTTGAAAAATCATCAGCCACAGGTCTACACGCTACAGAATCGGACCACAAAATTGATTTTGACAATATTGAAATAATCCAGAAAAATTTCAGAAATCACAAAGAACGTCTAATATCACCAGAAGTACTTCATATCAAGTGGAATCCAAATTGTTTGAATAGGAATGATGGACTAAAACAGAATTTGACCTGGTTACAACACCGCCCTACCCCATGAAGTGACAAAATCAATACGAATGTGATAAACAATGTCATCATTTAAACACATGCTACCTTTATAACTCTACACACTTATCAAATCCAACAATCTACAGCCGGTTTTGTTATCTTTACCAATTGGCCAAATTGACAATAACGCAAAAATGACTCCATGCTGAGGAACGATGATTAAGTTGTTATATATAAGCTAAGTGGATTTTGTAAATTCTGATTTAATAATACTACTACTTTGATAAAACTATTAGCAGCAGCATTAAATGGCGAAACGTCAGTAAAAACGACAACAATATCGTTTTGTTTTTCATTCATTCACTGGGAAATACAAAAACCTTTATTATAATGAATATGAATACAATACAATAAACATAAGAGTTATTACATAACTGTTGAATAAAAAGAATGTAATAGAAAGTAAACTAACCTTTTGTAGTTCTTCTGGTTGTGAATCATCTAAATACTTCACAAGGACATTGATTACAGATTGTAATGATTGAGACGATATATTAGTCTAAAAGAGATAAGAACGAAAATGAAATTAGCGAAAAGAAAATCCAATAAAAACAAGGTGAAAGACAAGCTTTTTGGTGTTGATGAAGTCATCTTCTAAAGCTGTACAATTGTCATAAAAAAGTATTTCAAACATGTTACAGATCTCTCCATCAAACAACCGTCTTTATTGGATACTACATATGATGGAGAAGATTTGTAGCTCAGGTGGATGATTTATTTGCGAAGCTTTCATTGTCCTCACTGACTTACTAGGCAACATCTTCAGTGCATACACTTCAATTTGATGAAGTGAGCTTTCCCCACGAGTTGATTAGTCATCTCTCTTGGTGGGTGACCTTGAACCTCGTGATTAGATGTTTTTGTATGTTTTTACACCCTCTAAGCTACTTGTATTGTCACTGATTGTTTCCTTGACTTGAACTTTGACCCTTTGTGTGTGAGGTTTCCTTCTTATCCATTGGTAAATTTCGACTATGTCGGTGTGTCTATTGATTGACGATTCACTGGAATACCAGACTTCTAAAAATTCTCTAGCATTCTTGGTGTTTCCTCAGTCTAATATTTGAACATTGGTTGTCCCAGTTGAATTGATGTCTGTGGTTGTCTGTATGCAGTGATATGAGGGAGTAGATATCATGTCTTTTGATGACTAGTTAGTTTGTGTTAATGGATGTGAAGACGAAGAGGGCCCAATATAGTGGTTTTCGCGGTCATTACAATTCATTTTATGGATGATGTTGGTTTTATCTTCTTTCTCTGTTGAGTCTTTTGGTTGACACAGAGCTGAGTGAAGTGATTTTATTACTTTGTGTGCAGCATCAATTTCTAAAGGTTTTGAAGAGTTTTGCATTGAATCGTCAATTAATAGACACTTCGACATAGCCTAAATTTACCAAACGATAAGAAGGAAATCTCACACACAAAGGGTTAAATTTCACGTCAAGGAAACAACCAGTAGGATAGAAGGTGTGAAAACACACAAGAACAATCAATCACGTTCAAGGTCACCCACCAGGAGAGATGACTAATAAACTCGTGGAGAAATCTGAAAGCTCACTTCATCAAATTGAAGTGTATGCGCTGAAGATGTTTCCTAGTAATTAGGACAATGAAAGCTTCACAAATAAACCATCCAGCTGGCTCAGAGAACACAACTACATCAAAAAAATTACTGGATACTGAATATCCAACAGTAGGTTGGAAAGGATGAGTAATGAGGAACCCTGGCGACCACCAACTAACGAAGAACCTATCTCCCGACAGATATGCAGTAGGAAATATAGATGGATTGATCCAACACACACTCAGGAGGCCGTTGAATGAAATCACGGCCCCCCACTGTCAAATGGATCTCTACTGGAAAGAGATGAATTAGACAGTTGAGGGTGATATGGAGAATATGATGCGAAGAAGGAATGAAGGCCTGTAAGTAGTCGTGGATCCAGTTGGAAGTTGTATCAGAAAACCTACAGTGTAATGGAGATATGCCACCGGGATCTTATGTTTTACTCCAAAGATAATGGATGAGTAGTAATGACAATAAAAATTAGGTGTGACATAAACGCCTCAGTTATCCAAAAGTGTTTCCTTACAAGACACAGAGAAATTTCGTACTAATCAAAGACGCAATGAAGGCAAGAGATTCGATCATTACAAATTATTTTAAATAATCTCAGCGTCTTTGAGAAAAAAACAAGGAACCAACATTTTTCTGAACATTGTAGGTCACAGCTTCTTCAGCAGAATCATTACGATTTTACTAACCATCAAAATATATAGTCAGCAGTTACATAAATTGAAGTGAGTTCTTTTGAAGGTCACCTGTCAGTAGACATTTGTACCAATGGAAGAATATGTGGAACAGTCATCACATATTTGTAATGACTAGTGTCAACTTGTCATACGTGCATATTTGTCCACACGACTGTGTACGTGTGTCCGTACGTTGTTTGTTGTATGGGAAACACACGAAAACATGATAGTATTTCACAGTGGTCATAATGTAGGATTGATCAGTTTTATATTTCTCTCTAATCTGTTTTGCTTCATTAGAGAGAGTGTGTCTTATTAGGTGACGTTGAGTCTATCCCTTCTCTCCTAATTACTGCATTTGATGTGGTTAAAATGTATGCAAGGCGGCTTCAGAGGTCAGCCTTTCTTTATATGTTGAATGAAAGCCTCTTCCTAGAATCACAATATATAAAGTTTACTGATGAAGTAGAATCGGCAGAGGGAGCTCTAAACTTTCTGGATTGTCTTGCAAAAAGACAAACTGACGATAAATAGGAAACCAAGAAATCCATACAAACATTTGAATTTGCAGTCGGATCATCCAATAAAAATGAAAATTTCAGTAGGTTTAGATCTCGTTTACAGAGCTAGAAACACTATAACAACAGATAAGGATGATATGGAGAAAAAGATATCCAATATAAAACAAATTTTGATTGCAAATGGTTATCCGGAAAATCTACTAAATAATATTATCAATAAAAAGGAGTAGATGGGAAAACAGAAAATCGAAAAACCTTGGATATGGACCGGTGATAGCCATTCCATACCGAAAAGAGACAGCTGACCAAATTCAAAGACTACTTGCTGCATATAATATTGAAGTCTATTTCAAGTCGTGTAATTCTAAAGAGAAAGCTTTGGTGAATGTTAGAGATATGGTTCCCAAAACAACTGTGTCTATAGGATAAATTGTTCAGAATGTGAAGCTCGCTATATAAGGGGGAGCAGTTGACAGGTGGAGGTTACAGTGTATGAACATAGACTGTGCACGAAATGTCCACCTAGAAATGAAGTAGAATTAAGAAATCCAGAGAAAAGATCAGCTGTAGCAATGCATGTGCTATAGACAGCGGACATAAGATTGATTTCGACAATGTCGAAATTCTAGAAATAGGCTTTCATTCACATATAGAAAGGCTGACCTCTGAAGCCGCCTTGCATACATTTTAACCACATCAAATGCAGTAATTAGGAGAGAAGGGATAGACTCAACGTCACCTAATAAGACACACTCTCTCTAATGAAGCAAAACAGATTAGAGAGAAATATAAAACTGATCAATCCTACATTATGACCACTGTGAAATACTATCATGTTTTCGTGTGTTTCCCATACAACAAACAACGTACGGACACACGTACACAGTCGTGTGGACAAATATGCACGTATGACAAGTTGACACTAGTCATTACAAATATGTGATGACTGTTCCACATATTCTTCCATTGGTACAAATGTCTACTGACAGGTGACCATTAAAAGAACTCTCTTCAATTTATGTAACTGCTGACTATATATTTTGGTGGTTAGTAAAATCCGAATAATTCTGGGGAAGAAGCTGGCTGTGACTTACACCGTGAACATTAGAAACAATTTGTAATCATTCAATTTGACTCGGCACTCAAATTATCACCAGTAAATTCGTAACATCTACAGTGTGGAAGCTTATAAAAGTTTGGAGTTCAAAGAAATATGTAAATTCTAACTAGATGAGAAATACGTTAGTTGAGTGTTCCATTTGATTAGCGTGTGAAAATGTGAGGAAAAGAACTAACTGACGAGTAAAATGTACAAAAGTAACATATATGAGTGATAACGGGAAATAACTTTATACTAAAAGAAAGATCGCAACAGAACAAGATAATCAAAAATAAAAACCTTTTCTATGCAGTGAGTTGAAGGGGTTGTGTGGATGAACCGTTCGCACCTTTCTACCATACACAACGATAGACTACTTACTATACATTTCAGTATATACAAGTTGGATTGTACAGTTTCTTTGTCAATAAAGAAAAAAACAACACGGGAAAACAAAACAAGTTTACTTACTTTTTTACAAAGTGATCCTAACTCATGCAACAGATACTTTTGTACACGATGGGATGTCAAGTACTTGTACGATTTAGATGACGACGCACTGAAGTGAAACAAAGGCAAACAACAATGACAACAACAAAAAAGTTTGTGAGGATAAATACACAAAGGGAAGCATTGAATAACAAAGAATTTTAATTAAAAAAAATAACAAAAACGAGAAGCATGAACATAATCAACGTGTACCTCTGTCTCCAACCAGCTTTAATAAAAGGCTTTTGTTATATTGTTATTGTGGCAGCTATATGACAATGTTACATGTCAGGTGATCCACAACGGAAAACTCAGCGAGGCGTTCGAAGTGAATACAGGAGTGAGAAAAGACTGACTACCTATTATTATCAACGATGATATTCTTAATTGTGGAGGACTGGATCATGCGGAAGACTGTACATAGGGAGTAAGAAGACAGGAATACGTTGGACACATAAGAAGACTCTAGAAGATCTGGATTTCGTGCAAGGATGATTTATGTTTAATGTCACACAAACTCGAAGAATTGCAGACAGGCAGGCAGGCGAAAACCAACAGACTGGCAGACGACACGAGCAGGCGGCGAAGACAGTACTTCAGGCGGACATAGAGAAGACGGAGTTAATGAAGATAACCAACCAACATCAACCACAAACAGCACTATTCACCATCAACGGGAGAAACTTGAAAGAGGTCACTTCCTTCAGTTATCTGACCATGAAGCAGGGTTTTAACCATAGGTGGCGACAGAATGGATGAAGATGTCAAAGACAGACAACATTGGAAAGGCAAGATACGCCTTCATCATTCTGCTTTCGGTTCTACATTGAATGAGTAAGTACATTTGGCTTTTTCATATTCCTTTACCTCTTGAGTGGAACGTAGGGGTCCAAGCTTGAGCTTTGAAGTTTCAGCAGTGTTGATGTTGGTTTCTTCAGGGGGGTAGAGTTGCTAGCCTACGTTATCTTTACCAGGCTTACTACCGCATAAGCGGGGTTTATGCATGCGCCGACTGAAAATCAACCCTGAACCATAAGCATAGTTGGTGAACACTGTACAAATGAACCACTAATGCACATTAGGAGTTAAAGGATATAAAATACGTGTACAGAGTTCAGGTTCAGATAAGCGGAATGTGGTACCACGGACGAAAAGGTGTATATCTAACATATCAGTTGAGTTGTTTATCGAGCCAGTATTACTGCATCCAGACGCATCAGTCCACTCGGTCATATCAGCAGTTAACGAGATCATATCTATTAACGACAGGTCCATGGCAGCTCCATATTTAAGTTTAACACATCTGGTGTCATCACTAAGTCTATGGTGAGCTGTCCTATGATGTATCTATACAGAGTAATATGTATTCAGGACGTCTATTATCTCCAACAACAATCAAATTCATCATAGATAAACTGATACGAACCTCTTCACCCATATCTGATTACACAACGACTAACCTCTCCAATGACAGATGCCTCACAGTTGATTTAAGTTTACAGAAAACATGGCGAAGTCCAACAATAGCGTCCCAGGAGGAGTGCGAACGCTCCAATGACCTTGAACGCATGCTAGTCGTCGGCTGACGGTACCTGTCATTATCATAGCTGAAATATCAACGCTATTCACCAACTAAGGAGCAAATTTCACCCAGATCACGTTTTCAAGTACTGTTTGGATAATGTGTTAATAGCTCGTTAGGGTTAGGATCAGGGTCATAATTAGGATTAGGATTAGATATACGGTTAGGATAAGGGTTGTAATTAGGGTTAGGGGTTAATTATGGATAGATTTAGAGTTGATGACATTTATTTTAATTTGTTTTCTTATCCATATTTTCCTCGTAAGTAGTCGTCGATCCTCATACTGGAAACCATAGTAGTTCAACCAAGGGCCTTCGGGGAAGACTGATCACACAAGATAAGAGAGATAAACGATTCAGAAAAACAGCTCATCTTCAGTCACCTCTGTGAATACATGTACAGAAACTAGTCCAACTTAGCAGCTGATACTCCTCATTATAACTGGGACGTATTCTTAAGTAATGTCAGAGAAAGATAGCCTGTTTAATGTGTTTTCATGCAATTTCTTGTTAATATACGTCATTTTCTGCGCAAAAATTCCTCATTTTTATGACTGGTCGGCTGAAGGTCACTTGTGCGTTTGCATCCCTTGGGAAGCTATTGTCGAGCTTTGCCGGAAACATATCTCGTCTGTTAAGCCAAGATGTTGACTACATACAATGATATATGCATACATGCTAAATGATAACTGGAGCCAATGTTAAAAAGGATTAAGAGACAGTCAAGAGCGGCTAGATCAAAGAAATACGAAATCTATCCATGATGAAATTGATCACTAATTATTGGTTAGAATTCAGTTATTCCGAATATATATTTTCATGTACTAGTGTGACGTGTGCTACTGTAATAAGAGAGAGACGTTTGTCGGTATAAAAAGATATCAAACAGCAAGGAGGATAGATTTGACGTCAAAGAGAGCAAATGATTCAGCGTTGCGGCAAAACATGGGAGACGTGAAAAGAAAGACGAAGAAACACAGTACGAAGGAAGGCCAGAAGTATCACAATATGGAAGATATATGCAAATGGTATGTTAAAGATAAGGTGTACACAATTCCGCTATATTGTGATATCAAATTCCAAATAAACTTTCATTTATCAAGTTTCTTGTCCTCTGCTGTTACACTAGGCAATCTGCCACCCTACCCAGTCGCTCAAGCTGTAGTAAGTAGGACGGTAAAAAACCCGGGAACCAATGGCCAAAAGTCATGTTCGCATACCAACGGGAAGAGGGCATCTCCAGTGGTTTGAGCTATATACTAAATTCTAGGTTTTCAGGCTGGGATCCATGCATCGACAGATATTTATAATGTGAAACATCAGTTGGTATGATTTACATTTTATCAATTTGGACCGTACAATTTTTATAATGCTAATGCCTATGATTATACTCACTGTCCAGAAGAAAGATACAAATTCACTTCAGCGCAAACATATTTACGCTGATTAATTATTATTATTATTATTATTATCCCAGTGGCTGAATGGTATACGAGCTTGCCTTGTAACCGGAAGGTCCTGGGTTCGAATCCCAGTGGGTGCGTACTGTCGATGATTTTGCGTCGGTGGTATAGCGGTTAGGACGCTCGCCAACCATGCACATGGTCCGGGGTTCGATCCCCGGCCGACGCACTCCTTTACCTCGCTAAGCTAGAAATAATGCTGGTAAAGAGGAAAGGTTGGGCATGAGGCTAGCAACCCCATCCTGTAAAAACAAGCACTGCTACAGAAACTTCAAGCCTCTAGCTTGAAGCCCTATGTTCCACGGAACTGAAGGAAAAAAAACCACGGTGCATCAGTGGTACCGTGGTAGAACACTGGTCAAACCATGCAAGTGGTTCGAGGTTCAATCTCCGGCAGACGCACTCCTCCTAAACCTAGTTAAGCCGACAAAAGGACCGATAAAGAGAGAAGGTTGGACATGAGGCCATCAACCTCACTACACCGGATAAACAAAAACCAATGCTGTCGAAACTTCAAAGCTCCACAGCTTAAAGTCCTATATTGTTCCCCTGGGAACGCAAAGGCATAAATAAATAAAAAATTTTTACCACATATATTGATTCGATGAAAAAACAAACAAACAACAAACCTTATAGAAGCACTTCTTGTTAAAAACATCACTAATGGTGGAATGATTTCAGATGATGCACGCTGTCGAATAAAATTCCCAGCAACTTTAGACAATATAGTTAAGAGGTCAAATGCCTAATTTTTTTATGAAAAAAAGAAAGTGGAAGAGAAGTGGAGATATTATAAAGTTGATTTCAATTGAAACTTTATAGTGTATACAGAATAATTAAACTAAATTAAATTAAGTCAGAAGATACTTTTTTAGGAATAGGAATCATGTAATGTGAATAATTACCGTCTTCAAACGAGACTGAAGTTATTTCTCACCACGAAATCTCAATAATTAGAAGGATTGTGAAAAACTTGATTCTACGTATTATCAGTTGGTTTAAGTAGATAACTACAATTCGCCGTGGTTTGAAGTGATTCGTCTGAGCTTAATTGAAACTGGTAAACCGCTGATGAGCTCACTTCGAACACTCCATTGTTTAGACATCATTGGTATGGCTGGATATTATATATATTTTCGAGTTGGTACACTCTCTCCATGTACAACACAAAACAAGAGAGATAATAAACAGAAGGGTGAATGAGGAAAAAATAGTAGTAATATCGAAGAACAATATAATTTTATTGGACATGACAAATTCTAAAGAATGAATGACTCTGAGCCAGCCATTGACAACGACGATTTTGAGCCAAATTACCATTTGTCTTCAGCTACCATTGGTTTTTATCATCCCGAGGGCCCCAACCAGTAAGGAAGTCTACACCTTACTACGTGAGTGGCTTAAACTAACTTTTGTAGATTTCTTACAGGATTTCATCATGAGCTGACATTGGTTAGAGAACCATTGGAAAACTACCAGGGAGCACTGGACAGCTGTTTCCTCCGTCCTAGTTCGGGATTCTGCTTTATTAGTACACAACCACCGGGGGTCGAACCCATGACCTTCTGGTTACAAGGCTAGCAAGCTCGTACACTATTAAGCCACTGGGACCTGATCCAATGGCCAGTTCATAAATTACAACTTCTGCCAATTCAGCAACGACATTGAGCGACTGCCAGCCAATGTCTTCGGCGAGTATTTCTTCTCACACCCGACCTGCTACACCCTACTGGTCACCCAGGTAACTACCTACCTGAATAGGGCCAGTCCTTAGTGAGCACCTCACAGATATTCAAGTGTTGGTTTGCAGGGATTTGATTGATTTCAGGATTTCATCATAAGCTGAGATCGGTTAGTGGATTTCATTGACTGATGAAGCCATGTTTCGATTTGACCACCATTAGCTCTCTTCCAACTTCATCCATCCTTTGTCAGTCAGCTAACATTGCCCGTCATCGAAGAAGGCCATCGATGGCTAGGCATGTGTAAACGTTTCCTAACCATCTCATTCGATGTAACTTCACAACCTCGTCGACTGATTTTCCCTCCTTACCTACCACTCGACCGATTCCTTACCTCAATATTGCTCACTATTTTATACCATTTAACAAGGGATATAATACGGGGGCACCTATGATCTAAAAAGACAGCTAGCCTTTTCGTATCTTCTACTTTCAGTGGCCATGTTTCACAGCCAAAAAGGAGGATGAAGTAAACTGTTGAGCAGTACACACGTCCTTCGGTTGACAGACGAATATCATGTCTACTAAGCAAGAGATAACGTATGCCAAACGAACCTTCTGTGATTGTGTTGGGATTTCGTCAGAGATCAACCCGCTGGTGTTATCTAATGCAATTTTCCGCAAAATAAGTGAAGTGGTCGACACACTCCACCACTTCAATCCTGCCTGTTTAAGCTAGGAGTCAATGTAGTCCAGTCCTTTAGCACTATCTTACATCTGACAAGAGTGAATCGTATGCCAAACATTCGAAGATTGCTGCCCCTCAAGGTGTTCAGAAGACTGTGTATTTTGTCAGCGTCTTCACCTAAAAGGACTATATCATCTGCATATTCTAAGTCAACCAGATTATTTCCTGATGGTAACAAGTCAATTCCTGAGTCGCTGAAGTCAGTTAGAGCCAGTTCCATTAGTACATCTACGATGAAATCAAACAGAAAAAGAGACAGTGGGAAACCCTGATGGACACCACTACTTGTCATCACGGTTTCGCGAGTTCAAGTAGAGTTCCTTGATTACATCGATACACTTCCTCTGACAAACATTGCCACAGAACATTTCGGTCTACAGAGTCAATATTCTGACTTTAGGTCAAGGAATATGGTAAATGTTGGACGCCTGAATTCGTCAAAAGAGGGGGGGAAGATAGCACCAATACATCCTACTCCTCGCTTAAACCCTGTCTGGTTTTCTCAGGTCTCAAAGTTACCTATTATTTAGCACAGCATCGTAGCGAACTGTAGGCTAAGAAGAGTGCACAGGGCGAGAGAAAGAGAGATACAGGCTGTATAAGGCACACAATTAATCCCAATACAAATAAATATATTTTATTATTTTATTTTATTTAAACGCAGAAAACCTTGGTACAATATGGCACCAAGAAAGATGCGACACCCAATAATAATAAAACAACATAGATTCAAAGTAAAAATATGGGTGGAGAACGGAAAAAACTTCATCAGGAAGGAAAACAGTCATGTTTAACAAATTCAAACAGTATTCGTTAACTATCATCAGGAAGGGAAGAAAGAAGGAAATTGCAACACGTTCGCCACTGATTACGATTCTTGGCCATATCCGATAACGTTTCGAGCCATCGATTCGAGCTATCTCGCGGACTCCAACTAGGGAGTCGTGATGCACCAACCGATGCTAATCTAGCACAAAAATCCTTCATCCCACGACTCCACGTCATGGACTGACCACCCCTCCGCCTTTTCCATTCCGTCCCAGGGCTAGCGAACAGAGACCTGTACGGAAGCCTCTGGGATGACATTCGCAGCACATGTCCAAGCCACCGTAACCGGTGTTTCCAGATGACGACACTCAATGAATGGTGATCTCCACTGTGTTCAAACACACGCCGCCAAACCTCAGAATTACTCACGCGATGATGTCATCGAACGCAAGCAATCCTGTGGAGACAGCGATGATCAAACACGCAGAGCCACCGCACATCCTCAGCTCGGAGAAGCCAGGTTTCACAGGCGTAGAGCGAAATAGCCCGCACCGAAGCATTGTATACGCGACCTTTGACAGCCATGCTAACGTCGCGACGGCGCAAGAGGTGGCTCAAGTTGATGTATGCCACCCTAGCCTTTGTTATACGATTCGAAATCTCCACCAGCACTCACACAACTACCCAGATACACAAACTTATCAACAACTTCAAGCGGTTCACCTGCAAGCAAGAGTGAGTGCAAGTACAGGCTCCTGCCAATCTTGTAACAGTACTTTGCACTTAGACGATGCAAAGCACATACCATACTTACAGACACTGATCACCAACTGAATAAGTGCGATTTGGGCAGCCTGCATGCTATCACCCAGTAAGACGATATCGTCTGCATACTCGAGATCAAAAAGTCTCTCTCCAACAAGCAGATCTACACCACTTTCACGCACATCCTTCAGAGCTGACTCCAGAGTGTCATCGATGGCAAAGTTAAAGAGAAATGGAGAGATCGGGCAAATAAATAAATAAATACGAAAGGAAAAACTTACTTTTTCAACAACTATAGCATGACTATCTCGAAATCTCATCATTAAAGAAGCCCATATTTTATGAACAATAGGCAGTAATAATTCTGTGGGAAGAAAAAACACAGAGTGAAGGTTAATTACAAGACATCAAGGTGAAATGCGTTTCAACTGGTTCCCCGGTGGAGTACGTAACCAAAAAAAGAGGCATCGTTGGAAGATATTTTGTAATAACAGTCAAAGATGCTACTGTTTTCCAATCTTATAATATATGTGATTTAAACTTCACTACTCAAAACCTGATATCTTTAGTGTATCGCAGCCACCACTTATCATCATGTAAGGGGTGACGATAGTTTTACTGCCTAGTAGGATGGAATGAACTCATGACGCACTGGTTGAAGATCCAGTGCACCAAGGCAGGTTAAAAGCAAAAATAAACTGTATTGTACACACAGAGAGGCCTTAATTTTTACAGATAGCTATCGTCTCATCGGTGTACTTCAGTAAGCGCTTCTATCTGTTTTCATAGCTAATCTTGAAAACTGTTTTGATATTAGTCTTGTAATCAACATCAGTAAAGTGTTTTCATGTAGTCGAAGTTCACAGACTACCACCTGTTTTTATCAAGACTTCACAGTCCATTCGGGCATATATTCTCCCACTGTCATGTGCAAAGCCCGGCTGTTCCTCCCTATGTATGTGTGACCACACACACATGTAAATTCGTACATAGGTATTATTACTATTGTTCCCTTGGGTTTCTAGTGGAACATAGGGCTTCAACTGCACGCCTCCACTTGCTTCTGTCTTCTGCTGTACTTTTCACTTGCATCCATGTTAATCCATACTGTTTCAACTCCTCTTCACACGATCTCCTCCATGTCACCCTTGCACTGACGTCCCACTCGCCACTTCCCTTTCGGGTTCCACTCGAGCTATGGCCTGATGCGTGATGTTACCCAGCGGCCTCCTCAGCGAGTGTCCAATCCATCTCCACTTTCTCCTGCATATTTCTTGAGCGATTGGTCCTTGTTTTGTTTGTTCCCATAGTTTCTTGTTGGTGATTCTATCCGGCCATCTGATCTTCAGTATAGAGCGAAGACAGTTGTTGATAAAGGTCTGCAACAGGCTGTTGGAAATATTCTTTGTGACCCGCCAAGTTTCTGATCCGTATAGAAGAACTGATTGACTTGATATTTGTATTGAAAATCCGAATTTTGTTGTTGATGCTGAGTGACGAAGATTTCCAGATTGGTTTCAGGTTGATGAATGTGTTTCTCGCCTTCCCGATTCTCAAATTGACATCTTCGTCCGTTCCTCCGTACATAGGTATAGGATGTCAAAATTTCACATTGTGACAAAAGTACTGTTTGGAATGAAGCTATTATTCATCATGAGAGTACTGGATAGTCATTGCGTTCTAGTTTGGGACTCTTCAGAAGTACGTACTCGACAGGACTCGAACCGAAGACCTTCTGGTTACAAGGTAACTTCACAGACCATTAGGCGACTGGGACCAGATCCCGTGACTCAGGGTCGTGACCTGTGGCATACAGCAGGTTAGGTGTGAGGCAAAATACTCACCAGCGATGACATTGGCTAGCGGTCGCTCTATATCATGAATTGACAGAAGTTAGAATTCATGAACTGGCCTTTGGATCGCTTCCCAGTGACTTAATGGTCTACGAGCTAAGTCGTTCAAAAGACATAAGATTATTAGCGAATTATAATTTTGACACATTTATTCTAGTATATTTGAGTAACCTAGCAAAATAAGCACTTAACCAAGTGTATCATGATGCAGATTGACAGGAAGCTTCCAAAATTGAAATCAACATTTTAAGTCAGTTGCTGCAGAGGTGGAAGTCCCTATTGTTCAAATCTGGATTTATTTTACGTTGTGGACATGAAATAACCTCATTAGACAACCTATTGAACCTCGGGTGAATCGCCAACCAATCGGAACAATTTATTCTACTCTGACTTAGTCGTACCTTAATAAAGGTCCGTTACCAAGTCTGTTATCATCCCCCGTTACACAGGACTCTTATATTGAAATAAACAGAAACTGTGATAATTTAGACACCACCATGTTCAAGCAGGGTTCTCTATAAATCAACCGCATTATTGAGCCATTTCCTCTCGGAATCAAAAATGCGTCTATAAATGGAAGTTGCTTGCAACTTTCTGCCTCACATGTACGACTTACGTGATTTAGTACAGAGACCCGACCGATAACTGCTACCTTGCCGTGGTGGTCGGGCTTGAATGCCGCAGTGACCTAACAAGCTAAACTGACTGGGACTCATGTCCCTGCAGGTCCTACCATGTCAGGAAGGTTGTATGGATAGCGGTTAGACTAAAAGCAGTTACCATGGGGTAGATGGGCTCCAGAATTCAATCGGATCAAATGGCGCATGAACCCATATGGGTCACCGGCAACCATGGGAACGCAGCTCCTGACGCTGCTCCGCTGCCTTGCGGATTAGACTCCAAGTCAAGGGCTCGGGGAGTGGTCCCTTAGGAAAACCACCTGCTTCGGTTTGGGCGCCCGGGCAGTATCTCAGCCCTCACACAACATTGTGTGGCACATCTTTCTTGGTGCCATATTGTACCAAGATTTTCTGCGTTTAAATAATAATAATAGTACAGAGTAGAAGAATCATACCTTCATGATTATTGCAAATCACAACAAAATTATCGACGTGTCTCTTATTAAAAGACACCACAGCAATGAAATCTTGGGAGAAACGCAACCTTGTCAAGCTACCCAATAAGCGTGACTCATGTCTCTGCAAGAACTGTCCATTCCAAGTAAAGTACTGTCACGTCATCCTGGAGAAAATGAAAGACGCACTGGATGCAGATCTCCGCCAACCGACAGAAGCTGGATTCACGAAGGGCAAATCATCATTATCTTACAGAGCATAGAACAGCAGTTAAACCTCTGTCTACCTTAACTTCGTCAGCTTTGAAAAGGCCTTCGACAGCCAGCGTCGACAGTGAAGGAATTGGGAAACTAATTCAACACTAAGGCGTGAAGTGCACAAATCCTTATCAACCTCATTCAACAGCTAGCTATAAGACGATGCCACGTGTCAGGTGATCCACAACGGAAAACTCAGTGAGGCGTTCGATGTGAATACAGGAGTAGGACAAGGCTGACTGCCTATTATCATCAACGTTGATATTCTTAATTGTGATGGGAAGCGAGAAGACAGGGAAACGTTGCACTGACCGATAAGAAAACTCTAGAAGATCTGGATTTCGTGCGTGGATGATCTATGTTTGATGTCACACAAACTCAAAGACTTGCGGCAAGGTGAAAACCAACAAACTGGCAAAAGTGGTTGACAGCAAAGACAGGACTCCAGGTGAACATGGAGATGATGAAGATAACTGAACAATAGTAACAACAACCAGCACCAATCATCACCAACGGGAGAAATTCGAAAGAGGTTACTTCGCTCACTTATCTGACTAGTAGGCATTGTTTTAACCACAGGTCGGTGAAGACGTCAAATCCAACCAGAACCAAAAAGGCAAGATACACCTTCATCAGTTTGTAACCAGTTTGGTAATCTTCTGCTCTCACTCAGCCAGCATAAACAACGAGATTCGGATTTTCAACACCAATGTCAAGTTTGTCAGTCAGTCAGTTCTTCTATATGGGTCAGAAACTCGCCAAGTGCAATTTCCAACAACCTACAGTAGACGTTTATCAACAACTGCCTCTTTCGTTGGCTCTATATTGAAAAATCGAATGGCTGGGGCCAGAAAGAATTCGCAACAAGAAACTATGAGAACAATCTAACTAAGAATGCGTCGACCAACAAATATGCAGAAGAAAATGAAGATAGATTGGGTTCACACTGAGGAGCCCATCGAATGACATAGAGCGGCAGGTCAACGGTCAAGTGAAACTCGAATGAGAAACAACAAGTGGGTCGTTCGAGGGTGATACACAGGAAATAGAGCGAGGAGGAAATGAGAGATTACGGGCAATCGTGGGGTCAGTCAGCTGAAGACGACAGTAGGAAATAGAACAAAGTGGAGATGTATTACTGAAGCCCTGTGTTTCACTCGGGACCCAACGGAATATTAGTAATAATAATAATAATAGCACTGAAATCACCACACAGATTTTCAGTGTATGAAATATACACATCAACCAACAATGACCAAAAGCAGTGACAAGCATATACATGTTAGTTGAGAAAAGATTAACAATAACAATAAATAAAACTCACCAGTTTCACTTTCTAAAGCTAAACAACCCTCTTTAATAACATTCATTGAAAGTATGCGCAGTCTGGGATTTCCGTCAGACATTAGATGTATGCATCGTAATATAACCTTTTGAAACCAAAAAAAATAACATAAAGTATTACGCAGGCAGACTAAAACACTAATAGTGATGATAATAATAAACACATCTGTAAGACTCAACGACGGAGTTCCACTACAAACGAATCTCAGACGTTTAGAAAATATATTTACTTCTATCCCTCACAGCAAGGCAAGCTAACATTACTCACAAGTCTGTGTGAAGAAGATCAACAGCACTACTCAACATGAGAAATAACATCTGGATTTTCAACTCCAATGTGAAGTCAGTGCTGCTTACTATACGGATCACAGACTTAGCGCCATGTCGCGTTACGAAGGCCACTTCGAACAAACTACAGACCTTCATCAACAGCTGTCTTCGTTCAATACTATTCAAGATCAGATGGCCGGCCACAAAAGATCAGCAACAGGGAGGAATCTCTCTAAGAGCGAACCAATTCGGCAGGAATCAATTGTGCAATAAATATGCAGGAAGAAATGGAGGTAGGTGGATTGGCCATACTCTGAGAAAACCATCAAGTGAGTGACATCACACGCCAGGTCATTGCTCGAGTGGAATCTGAGTGGGAAGCGACGAGTGGGTCGTCATGGAGGAGATCATGCGAAGAGGAGATGAAAGCATGTGAACAGACCTGTGGAGCTAGGTAAAAACGTTGTCAGAGAACCGAAGGCAATGGAGACGTGTGACTGAAGCCCTATGTTCCTCTAAGAACTAAAGGAAACAATAATAATAATAATAATTTAATTCCTCACAGTCATAACCTTTCTCGTTGAGCAATTTTAGTTGACAATGAATTGGATTGCAAAAGAATGACGGGTGGTCAAATGAGAAACCTAGTATCAATCCATGAAATTATTGACCGTTGGTTAGAGGTAAGAATGGGACGTATAGATAGAATATAGTTATAATTCACTTGGTTTTATTATAGCGAGAGGATTCAAGGATTAGAATTCCGACTTTACTCAACTCCACCTGTACAAATGGATAGTATAATCAACTTTTCTTACATAATACATGAGCATGGCCAACAGTCTGACAAGGAAACAGTTCGCTTAGAGTAAATAAGTACCAACTAACATGATTTATGTTTGATGTCACACAAAATCGAAGACTTACAAGCGAAAACCGACAAACTGGTCGAAGAAGCAGCCAGAGAAGACAGGACTCCAGGTGAACATAGACAAGACGGAGGTTATGAAAATAACCAACCAACTAACAACAACAGCAGCAGCAACATCCAGCACCAATCACCATCAACGGGAGGCATTTGAAAGAGGTTACTTCATTCACTTATCTAGGGAGCATTGTCTCAACTGCAGGCAGGTGGAACGGACGAGGATGTCAAATCGAGAATCGGGAAGGCGAGAAACACATTCATCAACCTGAAACCAATCTGGAAATCTTCGTCACTCAGCCTACATCAACCACAATATTCGGATTTTCAATACAAACGTCAAGTCATCTTTGCTATAAGGATCAGAAACTTGGCGGGTCACAAAGAATATTTCCAACAGCCTGTTGCAGACCTTTATCAACAACTGTCTTCGTTCTATAGTGAAGATCAGATGGCCGGAAAGAATCACCAACAAGAAACTATGGGAACAAACAAAAAAAGAACCAATCGCTCGACAAATATGCAGGAGAAAGTGGGGATGGATTGGACACTCACTGAGGAGGCCGCTAGGCGACATCGCGTATCGGGCCATTGCTCGAGTGGAACCCGAAAGGGAAGCGGTGAGTGGGACGTCAGTGCAAGGGTGACATGGAGGAGATCGTGTGAAGAGGAGTTGAAACAGTATGGACTAACATGGATGCAAGTGAAAAGCACAGCAGAAGGCAGAAGCAAGTGGAGACGTGCAGGTGAAGCCCTATGTTCCACTAGGAACCCAAGGGAACAATAAAAAAAATTTAAAAAAACATGTTAAGAAGTGACAGGAAGAAAAATGCAGGCTAGACTACTACTCTAGATCACACTCACTTCTTCAACTATTTGTAAATGATCAGGAAATGTATGATTTTTATTTTCATCGCCTTCATTATCCTCATGATTGCCTGATTGCTTTTCATAGTCATTTATTCTGTCAGTATTTTCCTCATTGTTCGACTTCTCTTGACTGACATTATCATCATCAATCGATTCAATATGATGTAGACGACGAGTCTCAGATATCAGGTCTATTGTTTTCTGGTATATACTGGATAATATTGATTCATTATTATTATGCTGACAGGAATTATTTACCTAAGAACAAGAAAGATAATCAAATATATTATTATTATTATTATTATTATTATTATGAAACTGAATAAAATTCGGTTAGAATACAAAGTGGAACTCAATGTATTAATCAGAGAGAAAGTGTTACTCAACAGTCATTAACAATGAGACTGATAGACAGACATTTTCTACACATACATTTTTAAATGTCTCGTATTATTTCTCTCACCCCACCTATAACCTTGTAATTCTATTGGTTGTTGACTGTTTTAATTTATCAATGCTATTAGTGTCCCCCAAGGTCATTTTAGGCATATATATATTTGTTGGAAAACAGATTCTGAACTGGTTTGCTGTTAAAGTTCCTTTTCGTTCATCCTTTCCATTCATTTGAATCTCTGAATAGAAAGAAAGCAGTGCCGATAAGTCTCCAGCCTCTCAGAGATGTGTTCCGTGATGCACCAAGTCTGTGAACCATATAGAGATAAATTACAACTTGGAAAACAATTTACGATGTGAAGAATAGTGATAGATGCTTCAGTATTAACGGTTTACTTAACTGTATGTAGTTTTAAAATCACAACTCTACAATATCGATAAAATAAGTGTTATCAAATTCACAACTCGAAGTAAGCAACAAGTTAGCTAAAGAAGCACCAAAGATAGGACTTCAGGTGAATATAGAGAAAACAGAGGTGATGAAGATTCCTGGGCAACACCACCAACAGCAACAACAACAAGAGACAACAATCACCATAAATGGGAGGAACCTGAAAGAAACAACCTCCTTTAACTACCTGGGAAGCATCGTTTCAAGTACAGGAGGACGGAACTGCTGAGGTTATCAAAGCAAGGATCGTGAGGTCAACAGCACTCAGCATGAAAAATAAGATCCGTATTTTCAAGTCCAATGTGAAGTCAGTCCTACTATATGGATCAGAGACTTGGCGCGTCACAAAGAGCACCTCAAAAAAACTACAGACCTTCATTAACAGCTATCTTCGCTCAAAACTCAAGATCAGATGGCCGGTCAGAAAACATCAGCAACAGGGGTCTCTGGGAGCAAACCAACCAGGAACCGATTGTGCAACAAATAAGCAGGAAGAAATGGAGGTGGATTGGAGGCCATACTCTGAGAAAACCATCAAGCGAGTGACATCACTCGACAGGCGATCGCCAGAGTGCAACCCTAATAGGAAGTGGCGAGTTGGTCATCAGTACGAGAGTGACATGGAGGAGGTCATGGGAAGAGGAGATGAAAGCATGTGGGCAGACTTGGAGCCAGGTGAAAACTTTAACAGAGAACCGAAGGCAATGGAGTCCCGCAGCTGAAGCCCTATGTTCTTCTAGGAATTAAAGCAAATAATAATATATAAGTTTCAGTTACATTTGTGAGGTCAGAATAGATACCAGGACACTTCCTATGTCTTTCGCTTAGTATGTTGTAGCATTAAAATTCTACACAAAAAACAAAATAAATAATGAAGGATAAAGAGCTCAACTTCTCAATGGCAGACTGGTAATCATTATGCACATAAAGTGAGTGAAAAAACAAACAGTAAGAGGTAATTTGGGTTAGACATAAAAAGCATAAGCAGATTAGGTTTGATATGGAAAAGAATAGTTGAAAAGGCGACAGCTGAAATAGCAAAAATAACGTATACAAAAACCACTTAGATAATAATTCCTTTCAAAACAAATAAAAAATTTGTTAGCCATCTCGACGGGTTGTTGTTAATTTGACATGATGTTTGGGCTTGTGTATCTCAGTGACGTAACGTCCAACCGTGTCAAAAAGGTCATTTGAGAAGCGGTTAAACTAAAAGGTGTTACCATCATAGTACAAGTCACTCAGACTACGTTATAGGGAAGTGTTTTAGGACGAAGTCATACAGATCGTGAATAGAGATCCAGCAGCAACAGTAAGGTATTCCACTCGGATAACCAGTAAGCCGCCTGTGTTACCTCTACTCTGGTAAGGGGGTTAAAAAAGCTCAACCCCCTAAAAATGTACATCAAGACTTACCTTGTGATGGTCCCTTCCAGTGATAAGAGGTCTTCAAACGGCAATAACTCCCAAAAACCACTTCGAACTGACTGTGTTTAACCAGGCCTCAAGAAAATGTCATGGTGTGGCCGATCGGGGAAGGAGTGACCACCCACAAATACTTCTATGAGCATCCAAAGCTCTTCTAATCCAATAGGTATGATATGGTCAGTAATATAGATTGGACATTGTATTTTAGGTAAGAAGGAAAAGTCAATCGATAAAAGCTGCATCGATTGTGGTAAGTAAGATATAAGTTACGCATGCCAGGTGAGCTCCCCCCCTGACAAGCGAGATCAGCAGAAGTAGACTTATGATGTGAAAGTGTTAAACCAAAAGCCTGGCATCAATCCAATGTGAAGTCTTTGACTGTTGTTTTGAGCTTGAGTAGGTGGTGATGTAGACCACCTGGTTGAAGCACTTGAGGTTTTGAGAATCGATGGTTGAGGACTATCCGTGATATGAAAAAAAATGGTTCTCACAATGGAGCACCAGTGCATTTCACTCTTCATGATATCGCAGATTTATTTAATTTGGCCACTTGAACTGTTGGACTTTTTATGCAAAATTCCATGTTGATAATTCAATTCAAGTTCAATAATTTAAAACAACATTCTAACCAGATATGAATAATTATATGATACTTATTATGAAGCCCTACCTACCTACTTACCTGATCACTTTGTACGTTCGATTTATCCATTGAAACATTATCATTCATTTCGTCTATACACCGGCCTGCTAACAGCCAACTCCATTTACGGCAAGTCTGCATTAATTGAGCGAATGGTGGAAGGAACAGTTCAGTAGTGTATTCATAGGTAAGATCCAAAGATGAAAGCATCTAATGACAAGAAGATAAAAAAGTTGTGGTGTCATTGATATAAATCAGAATCAGTGGAAGTAGAGTTCTAATCTCTGCAAGATGACCAGTGAGGCAGGCGATCAGCAGAAAACTCGGAACCAAAACTTTTCGGTGAATATTAGCACTCATGAAAGAAAGACATGTTTGCAAACTCGAAGGAACTGAAGCCACGCCCCCCCCCCCCGCCCTCTATTGAGGTTCACGATCAAGTCAACTACACACTACTACATTGAAAAACATCACTGGTGAACTATGGAACTGTAACTACTTACACGCCAGTTTACGCCATTTCTGGCGTAGACGTGATATCCAGCTATCGACCACAGGACGTGTGTACTGCTCAGAAGTTTGCTACGTTCTCCTTTATCGCTGTGAGAAATGACCATTGAAAGTGGAAGGAAAGGTTAGCTGTCTTTGATCGTAAGTGTCCGCGTTCTATCCCTCTTATTAAGTTGTATAATGTGGTCAGTAATACTGAGTCTAGGCATCAAGTGTTGGATAGGGAGGGCTCGTCAAGTAGCGAAGTTGTGCAGCTGCATTCATTGAGGCAGTGATGAAGAGTTACACATCAAGCCATCCCCCCTACTAGTAGAGTAATGTTAGGTGACCTAGGTTGAGGATGGAAGGAGGATAACGAGATACAAGTTAGGGTTAGGATTCAGTTTTAGGCACTTTTTCTGTGTTAATAAATCAACACCGTTAGTCAGTTATAAACAGCATTTGTTGTTAGTAATAGACACAATTTCTTTGTTATTGCCCCCAGTATCCACCTACACAAAATTTGATTGGCCACATCAAGGTCATTGGGTCAGTCATTCACATGATCTACTATCCTTTAACAATCTATATTCGGAAAAATAAAATGTCGGACTTCAATCAATATACAGTCAGTGTAGCGACTGTTTAATACAAGGGGATCAGTTAAAATCTAAATTTGTTGGCCTATTATGTTGATGGAGGCTGGAGGCAAATGACATTCAGGGGATTATCACAACTTTGTAAAGGGTTTTAAGACTAGATCATGAGTACATTACATCTAATAATATATTGACACAATGGAGATTTGCAGATTAAGGGGGGATGCCTTCAAAGTATAGTTCTGTTGTCTGCAATGAATAATTTTATTGGTAATTTACATGTCATGTTAGCATTTAACAGTGAAAGCTTCGTAATTAATCGATACAGCTCATAGAATACGACAGTACGAAAAACTTTTAATATGTGCTACTCAGCGATCACATAGACTGCTTATGCGGTTAGTAGAACTAAGTTACAGGATCTCATCATGAACTGACATCGGTTAGAGAACCATTGGGAAACCACCAGGAGTACTGGACAGCTGTTTTGTCAGCCTAGTTTGGGATTCATCAGCAGTACACACCGACTGATGTCCAAACCCACGACCTTCTGGTTACAAGGCTAGCGAGATCGTAGATGATTAAGCCACTGGGACCCAACCCAATGGCCAGCTCATGAATCCTAGATTCTGCCAATTCATGATATAGCGCGACTGGCACTAGCCAATGTCATCGCTGGTGCGAGTATTTGTCTTCATACTCGACCTGCTGTATCCCACTGGTCATGACTTCCCAAAAGAATCAAGGTAACTAACTACCTACCTACCTGAATAGGGCCAGTCACTAGTGAGCATCGGAACTAAGTTACCCGACATCGAGGTATGAGGCGCAAAATTACTTTATGAGGAGGTGTTAATACTACTCAGTTGCCCAAACTAAAATAGATGGAGCAAGACTTGAACATAATATCAATTAACTGAAAGTGGTAGTGCTTAAGGCGAATAAGGTGAGGAGAAGAAGTGCTCAACTGCTCCACTAGATGATAAACTTAAGTACTTTATTTTGGGATGGTATAAAAACGAACAATTCAAAAAAAATAATCAATGAAGTTACCTTTGTAACCATTGGTTTCAAAATTGGCAAAACATCAATTGTACAATATTCAAATAAAGTATTTGTAGCATTACAAGCTGATAGTAGAAATTGTTGAGTGTCATCTCTTCTTCCAGATGATAAACTGTTTGCATTTGATGAATTTGATGATATCGTTAAAACATTGACACGATGTAGATCTAGCGTTATATTGGAAACTAGATAATCTGCATTGTTTGTGATGAGTTCGTTTAAACTACAATTTGAAAAGATAAATATACAATACGTATATTTATCGATCTGTGATCAAAATTGCAATCCTAAAACCTAACAGATGAAAATCAATTTGATGCTCAGCAATGATCTGGAGTTCTAGTAAGTGGGGTTAGAACTGACAGGCTGTTGGATTCTATAGCTTTAGTTGAATCGTTAAAGATTTCGCCTCTAAATCTGAAGGTCCCGGGTTCGACCCCCAGTTGGGTCATACATGGGTGCATGTTGTTGAGAAATAGCAAACCGGTACGAAATAAATGTATAGTACGCTGTGGTTTTCAGTGGTTCTCTCTAACTGATGGCGTTTGGTGATCCACGTTGAAATGAATCGAACCTTATCACAAACCAACACTTGACGATTATCAAGTATTGATTTTTACAGATTTTGTCTGATTAGTTGGAGGAATTCATCAATAAGACCATTGAGCTTAATGGTCTACGAGCTCGCTACTTGTTACCAAAAGGCCATGGATTCGAACCTTACGGTGGGTGCGTACTTCTGAAGAGTCCCAAACTAGGACGAAACGGTTGGCTGTCCAGTACTCCCAGATGGTTTTCCAATGGTTCTCTAATCGTTTCTCTAATCCTCCAACTTGGCAAATAATCAAAATTTAACCACTTAGCCTAATTTGTTGAGAGGTAAAGTGAAATTTATGTAAATGAACACAACAACATAGGAAAGTTTTGTGAAAAAGAGAAACAACGCATACATGTACTTCCCTTTATAGCTTTAAGCAAGCACTAGTCAAGACTCTACTATAAAGCTAGGAAAATATGTTCTACAGAGAAAATGGATGAAGAATTTATGATTCTCGAAAAAAATGTTGAAAAACGACGATTACCCTCAGAGGTTTATTAACAACAAGTACGGAAGCTCTGAAGGCTCAAACATCAAACAAATTACGGTGGGGTAAAAGCCTGTCTTCATTCAACTCGATTTTAAAGGTGGAAATATTGCAGCAATAGTCAACAGATGATTGACTGCGTCACTAGCCACAGTCTATCCTGCAGCTGGCTTAGTTGGTTTCCATCTATCGGAAAACATACTCCTTGATGCAGTCAAAAGTCGACAGATACCCCAATCATGTTAACTTCAAGTGTTTATACAAATTTACGTGTATCTGCGGGAGCAGTTACATTGGGGGGACATGAAGAAGAAGGTACACCTCCGATTTTCTGCACATGTACCGAAAAGCCTACGTCTCCAACGGGGAACAAACGCTGACAACAGTGCCATTATCAGGCATTTTCTTCATACGGGACATGAGGTGGAAATCGCGAAATGCTTTAAAAATCATCAATAGACAATCAGTCATCTCTCAAGTTTACCTAAGCAATCTCCATCAAGTACCTGGGGACCGATTTATGTGTTCAGAAAGAAGCGGTTATCGGTCTTTCCTTACCCTGAATGGTAATTGGTTGTCTTCACCGTTTTTCTCTTTCATTTTATTACGTAATCTTTGGCTTTAACCTCACCCCACCCATTCTGATATAGTGTAATTTTGCCTGTCTCTTATTTCTATGATTTCAGCTGAACGCAGTATACTGTTACCCAATTTATCAGTTACTCATCACCTTACGCATCTCTCGTGTTTATTAATTGACTCCTTTGAACTCTCTGTGCAAAAACTATGTAAGCGTAATTTTCTGAGCACTGTTCACTAATCCCGGAGCCTCCTGTCAACTGACATTATGTAAAATTTACAAGGATGTTAAACCTATTCTGACAACAGTAAAGAATAGACACCAAAACCAAATGACATTGAATCAACCAATAAGACGGCTGAGCCTTACAGATGGATGGTGTTCATAATTTTCTCTGCAAGTTTCACTTACAGATATCTTAAAACCAATAATACGACTGGTCAGTCCTCCTAGGCACTACCATTTTATACACTCGACTGGAAGAGTTATCCGCAACTATCATCATTAGACAGTATTCACCATAAAATCAATCATACTTCTGAATTAGTAGATGCTATAATTGAAACTCATACAAATTCTATTGAAGGATTTTGAATGCATCTAAAAAAACGTAATATAATAGTAAATGGTGCCCGATATGATATGAGATATTGTGGTGAGAGCTGTCTGCTAGCCAAAATTGGTAGACAGCAATTTACGTCAATGTTTATGTCCTGAATAATGGTCATGAGAAAAAAACAAGAAAAAAGACACTAACTCAACAACCAATCACAGCAGACTTAGCGTGGGTGGATACAATTAGCGGATATACGGTCTGACTTTCAAAGAAATGATCTCAAAGAGATGACAGAATAGCCTTCAAGCAGGAAAACAACCAATCAGAAGACGTTACCTCTCTGTTAACAATAACGCTAATAATAATGTACATAAAAATACATAAATATCTCTTGAATTTCTCGATAAAGATAAAAATAAAAAACACCTCAGAAAACTACTATAATTATTTTTTAAACTATTTTATACATCTTCTTACTTTGAATATTTACAGTTAACTGCTACTTGATTTAAACAAACTCGCGCTGTCTGACCAATTAAGTCGTTACGTGGAAACAATGATACAGTTGGCAATAGACCAATACGTAAACATTCATTAAAGTGTTCATCTTCCAGATTATGCTTAGATGAAGAATTTGTTTTCATTGGTAAAAGATTTATCTGCAGATTACCAAGAAAATAAAACAGTTCAGGTTGGAATTTATGTTAACCAACACACACATTAAAACAGATTAAGAAATTGAATAAAAAAATACAGAAGGAAGATTCTCTACATCTTGTTAACGTCATCACTCAGGAGGGAAGACTATATAATCTGCATATTCTAAGTCAACCAGGCTTTCAAAGTCATTTACCGCATGCCAACTAATCTTTACTTCACTTTATGATTTAGCCTACTGCATACTGCTAAGGCTGGCTAATGGAATCAGCATTACAAAGCCTAATCTATGTATCCGAAAGAAGCTGGTTCAAACACTACTCTAACCTGGACCATCAAGATACTAATGATCCTTAATTGGTTGTGAAAATTTCCTTAATTTTATTTTGATATTCTATTTTCTACTACATTTGTATGCTGATTATAATTTAGGCATCTTTAGTGATCTGTAATTCCATTGACCTTACTTAACAAATCGGTAGTATTTAAAAAACACGAATATTGTTATTGAACAATATTCTAGAATATTCTATGTATCTAAAGATATATGTAATTGTACAGCCAGAAAAGAAAATTATCGAAAAGAATATTCTTCGCTCAATTTTATGTTTTTTCTAGATGTCTAAAAATACGGAGTTGAATTCACAAGTGAATACGCAGACAACAGAATATATATATACATATATCAGTGATAGATATGTCAATTCGTGTTTCACACAAGCATCGTTCATTGAATTCATCTCCGTTATTCAATATTCCCGCAGCTAGCACACATATTTATATCCTAATCCTTTATACTACTTATAAATCTCGAGAGTAGCACAAACCACAATTACACTTTTTCGTTTCTTCCCTTTCCGAGTCTTAGCGTCTGCTGCCAATTGAAGGCATATCCGTTCATAATTCCTCCTGCATATTTGTTGGGTAATATGTTCATGTATATATATACATATATATCTAATTATCTACATGTCATTTTACATGTCTGTTTGTACTTCTCTCACCCCACTTATTATTGATTTATTACCTGATTTTATCTCACCCTACTTATGACCTTCGGAATCCTATTGGTTGTTCACTGTCTTAGTTTATCAATGACATTGGTTATCCTCAAGGTCATTTTAAACATATATATACGCAAGCCCTGACAGCTTTCTTTGACTTGTTTTGAGACAGTGAAAGCTCTCCTACCAACGTCCAATCTTCTCTTCTGTCCTTTTGCGGCCAGACGGTAATATTATTACTATTGTCATTGTTGACGAGCGATTAAAATAGACTAGCCAGCGCATTAAAGTTAGTATTCGTTCTAATCTACTACGTCATAATTCCAGTTATAATGTGGCGAGAGCTGTCTGCAAGCCAAAATTCCATCAACGTTCACGTCCCGAATCATGGTCATGAGGAAGCAAACAATAACAAAGCTTAACCTTGAGAAAATTACCAGCCAATCACAACGGAGTTAAAGTATAGAAATATGATTCACAGATATATAACTTCATTTTCTGAGAAACGGCCTCAAAAGCAATAACAGAATAACCTTCAGCAAGGAAACAACCAATCAGAAGAGGTTGTTTAACCGCTAACAATAATACTAATAATAATGTACACAAAAATCTATAAAAACCTCTTGATTTTCTCAATAAACGGTCAAAAATAAAATAAATTAAGCGCAGCTTACCTGTGATACAGTACAAAACATTTCTAGTAACAAACATATGCATATCGAATTTATTTTAATATCTTTCAATTGATTTTTCTCTGTAGACTTTGGAATATCTTCATTCTTTACAGATTCTATAGCCGGCCATGATTTATACGTGGTGTTTTGTTTGGCGATATCCACATTGTTATTTTCAACAGTGTTGTCAGTATTTTCAGATAATAAATCAGTAGGCAGTTTTAATATCTCTGAATCGAAGTATAGGCTCATAAAGCTTCTACACAGAAACATATTAAACAAAAAGGAGTAAAGATGAGTAATGTTCATGAATGTTAAATAATAAGGAGTATAGGGGAAATCATCGAAGCACCACATGCGCCAAACAGCAGAGGCTATTGCGATTCGCCTCAAACAACCAGGGCTCTGTGTTCAAAAGAAGCAAGTTCAGCCCCTACTACTGCTTTGGCTGGCCTTCAGTAGAGACTATAAATTCATGAAGTTGCAATTTTTTTTCTGAAATTCAGCTTATTTTTATGTTGATGCTATTGAGCTGTAATCTATCAAAATTATTGATTCGATGTTATTTAAGCATTAATTTTGTTTATAACACTAATTCATTCATTCACTATAATATATATATATATATAACTGTAGAGCCTGATGGTGAAGGGGTTATCGAAAAGAGTACTCTTTGTTCAGTATCCATTCTTTTGAAAAATTTTAATAGGCATTTTAAATCAGAAAAACTAACAAACAAAATAAAGGCTATGTTGACAGGTTATGAGACTCAACCTTAGTTTTATTTATTTAAAAGACAATGAAGATATCAGGAGGTTAGTTACAGTATATATTGAGACGAAAATACAAGGAGAGGGAAAAACGGTATGAAAACATCTAGGGATAATTACCAACAGCATTCAAAGGAGAGTTCATCAATTACCTTATATCACCTTCAAAATGAGAAGAAAGAAGGTAACGTAACTGATTCCGACTGACAGCCATGTGTTGATAACGTCTGTCTTGAGTTACAGAGTCACATAACGTATCAGCCCCTATTAAGGGAGTCATGATGTAACCTTAATTATTCTTCATACAACATGTGCCATGTTATATTTGCTCACAATCTTTCCTCCTTATTTGTCTAGCCGCTGGAATTATATTCGTTGCACAGCAAGAGTAAACAATATAGATACCAAAGTCAGTCAGATGACCTTGATTTGACCAATTAGACAGCTCAGCATTACATATGGTCGTTGAAAATATCTCCTAGACTTGGTTTTTGATTTTTTTTCTGTGGAAAATGAGTTGGTAGGGAGGAATAAAACATGCATATGCGGTGGAGGGATAATGACTCTGAAAAAGTATTGCCGGGCTACTACTGATGGTTATACATTCAAATGCAACCACTTTATATGAGGAAGTCTGTATAAGTTGGTATGTCTAGAACCACTTTCTATGAGAATCTGGAGCCAGTTTTTGCAGCATATATGGTTTATTTTTATTACATATATATATCGTAGATACACTTCTATGTAAATTGAGTACCACTTCTCACCTAGAAGAATCTGATCGCCTGTTTCAGGGTCGTCTGTAGTTGGTGTCTATTCTTTACTGTTGCCCGTTGCACATATCGAAGCCCTCACAGTCAATGTATCGAGATGAAATCATCTACAGAAAGACGATCTGCATTATGTCCAAACACACGCCATCGGACTTGAGGACTACTAACGCGGTGACACCAGTGACTTCAAGCAATGCTTTGAGAAACAGTGATGATTTGACAATCAGATTTGTGGCACGGAGACGTACAGTTTAACAGGATTAGGATTAGAGCAAGACTAAACACATTAATCATTATAAACCCAACTTTTGGAGGCTATAGGTTGCCTAAGGTTGGCGAATTTGAGAGTTCTGGTGGTTTCAACTGTGACTCAGAAGCTGTCAGCTGGATGATGTGGGTGGTAACCAACTATTCATATCAATCAATCAATCGATCGATCGATCAGAAGTATATACCATCATGTAAAAGTTTCACCTATCAGACCACCTCCAGTACTCACAAGACTACCTAGATATGTGAAAGCTATGGTGATTCATATGCAATGGTGAGTTCAGACAGGGGACCCTGTCAAACTATCACCAGTACTTTACGCTTAAAAGGTGTAAAGCAGGAAAGAAAAAAGTCGTGTGTAAAGTTGTTCGGCAACAAATAATAAAAGGTATAAATTAAATAAACAAATTATCAAACTTACAGGCAAACGGTTTTACGTTCGCTTAGTGATATTTTATCTAAAGATAGAATGAAAAGTAAACGAAACGAAATCTCAGGTTTTAGAACAAAATAAAGGAGATATATGTATATGCATTTATATATGGCTAAAGTATACGTGGCGTATCCTAAAGTTTGTGGAAGCCCACTAAGCACCACTAACTACCAATGGAGTGCGACCGCACCAATGACCTTGAAACGCTCACTGAGCAAGTTAGTGAAACCTGGCAGATAATGCTGTCATCATCAATAAAATATGCTCATCGAAGTGTTATGCTATTCAATGAGATATCTGACAAGTTTCAGCTTAGGTTTGGGAAAGATTAAGTTACGCTTTAAGCCAAGGACAAGTTAGGGTTAGGTTAACCTAATAAAGGCGACATTAGGGTTGGTTCGAGTTAGATTACAGTTAGTTTAGGGATATTTTCACCTTAGAGTTAGGTTAAGCAAATATTAGGGATATTGTTAGGGTTGGAAGACCTAAATAATTACATACATAGAATGTGGTTAAATTACTCTGTTGATATAAGAATAGAACTTGTGCACTGTGGTAGAGTATAATTCCATTGTGGGTAAAATTTATTTTGATAAAGTTTCACAGTGTTATACAGTAATATTTACTGATGACCACGTTTCGAGCACAATTTATTGCTGAGTAAATATAACTGTATTACACTGAGACTTTATCAAAATAAATTTTACCCACAGTGGAATTATACTCTGTTGATACTCCAACCTAAAACTGAGAGTCATTTTTATCACATGTGAGAGGAAAATATCCTCTGTAACGCTTTTATACAGTTTCTATGCAATTGTTTCATAAATATATATGTCCCATACACAAAAATGCCTCCTTCACCTGATTGGTGCGTTCAAGGTCATTCGCTGTGATTGGTAGTTAGTGGTGCTTAAAGTTTAACTTTGCCTAAAACTTCATAAAGACAGAGACTAGAATTGTTCATAGCCATAAGCGAACTGTTAGCGACAGACGGTGTGTATCTATGATCTCTTTACAGTATTTTGACACCTAATATTTCAAAGCAACAGACAGCAAGTGTACAGAAGTTCACACAAGACTCTTCCGCAAGCACGATGACGTCTGTTGGCAAGAAAGTGTGAATGAGAGGGAAGCAACATCTGTAAACGACAACCGTTAGATATTACCTCAGACCATCCAAGCACTACTGGGTGGCCACAAACCTAGTGTAAAGAATTTTAAGATCCATAATATGTACCCAAAAAGACTGACTCTATAACTTGAAATGTATGCATAATTGATTCAATGGCTTAAACACTCAACAACCATGAAAAAAAACAACAGGGTTTCCAGGATCGAGTCCTGCTACACCTATTTCAGCCTGAGGAATTGGCTAGTATCATCTGCTCTCTCGTGCACTGATACATGAGAAAATAATAAATCCATAATTTTCGACCACCTCAATCCTTACACTTCACTAACAACGAATGAGTAACAACATATGGTCGGTCTATCCTAATCGAAACACACACTTATATAACTGTATCAAGTTATCTATCTATCGATCTATCTGTTTCATAATAATAAAGAAAGAACTCACCATTGATCATATAACCCGCAATACCATAGACAATAAGTAAAAGGCAAGAACTATGAAAAGAATGATCATTTGTATCCATAATATCACGACATGTATCCAGAAATAAGTCGATTGTTTCTCCTGTAAAAGGACATAACACAAAAAGACAATGAGATTTCACCGACTGACTGACTGACTGACTTCTACACGAAATTGCAACAGTTCAAGGTGTCACTTTCCGTGCAGTAAACAAGGTTACAAAACAAAGAAGAAAACAGGAACTCCATTATGGATAAGATTTTATTTTGATAAAATCACACAGTGTTGTACAGTAATATTAACTGATGACCACGTTTCGAGCACAAACTATTACCCCTCATAATCACACAACTTTTTTCCTTCATTTATACACATGTGTGGAATCGATTAGATATTGGAATAAAAATCAATATAGCATAATGTACATTCAGAAATAATAATATGAGTGTTATCAATCAAATACAATCAGATGGGAAATAAGACGAGTTTTTTTTTATATTCATAGTAAGTTACTTGTTAGAATGTAGTGATGTGTTTGAATTGAAATAGAATTTTAAGATAATTTATTATCCTCCTCTGATTTGACTGAATGGTGGTAATAATATCTTCCATATTTCTGGTATTTGCATTGAGTCACTTCTATTGCGCATGTGTTGGGTGTAGACTCAATGAACCAGCATTCAGCAATCAACCTATCTCTATCTCCACCTACATAGATTCCTTTACACCACCACCACCCTATTGTGTGTCAATGCATGAAGTGCAATTGCTGAGTTTTTTCCTAAATTACTTATCTTCTCGGGGTCAACTATTCTTACCTCAGCTAAATTCTTATGTTCTGACAATCTGACTACCCCCGACCTACTAGTCTGACCTATGTAGTTGACTCTACAGTCATTGCAGGGTATTTTGTAAATTATATTATTTTGTTTAATTGGGTCAACCAACAGGATCCTCTAACCTACAGAGCTTGTCCCTGAGTGAGTTTGTAGGTTTGAATGCCACTACTCTAATTCCTGCTTTATTGAGAATCCTACGTAGGGTCTCAGATGTCCCCTCCTTATATGGTATAACTGTAGATGACTTATATTCTCTCTTATTTATGTTATCACTACTAGTTTCACAATTATTTTTATTTTTATTTTGGCCTTTTTTGATCTTCCTAATGAATTTTATAGGATAGTTAGTTATTTAACACCAACCAGCTATTCTTCTATCTGTTTTATTTCGTCGTTTAGGTCTTTTCTTGTGCTACTGCTCGGTTTGTTAGACACTTAACTAAGCCTGCCTTAACAGTTAACGGATGAGACGAATTAAAGTCTAAATGTCTATTAGAATGCGTTGGTTTTTTATAAAAGGTAGTATGTAGTTTACCTTCTATTACTTGTATTTTACAATCTAACATAGCTAATTCTCCTTGTTCATTTTCCGATTCAAATGTGAATTTTATTCCCTCTACTAGTGAGTTTATATGTATCAAGAAGCTAGAGATATATTTTGTTTTTAACACTTTGAAAGTGTCATCCACATATGGTGGAGATATGTGAATGACACAACACACTGTGTGATTTATCAAAATAAAATCTTATCCATAATGCAGTTATGCTCTACCACAGTGCCCAAGTTTTATACTAATATCAAGAAAACAGGAATTCAAAACAATTATAATGAGTAGAAATACACGGTAGAAAGAATAGTAACACGAAAAAGTATGAGGGTAACGAAGAGTGGATGAGTCTACGCCACTCACTCAGAACGACTTTTGAGCCATATTGTAAAGTGAGAAGACGAAAGACTTGGTAAAGGAATGTTTATTTGCAATTTAGTATCTCCGTATAGCGAAGTTATGTACACCTAATCTTAAGCGCACCATTTGTGCACAGATCTTTCGTGTTGAGCTACTTCTGAACTTCCTTCCTGCTGTGTTTCTTTGTGTTCCTTTCACGTCTCCCATGTATCTATCTCCACAACGCTTTTGTATCATTTGCTTTCTTTGACTGACATCAAATCTATCTCCCTGATATTTTATGTTTCCTATACCGATAAACATCTCTATATACTACTGATAAATCTTATCAGTAGCACACACCACAATACCACCAAATGTCTCCAGACAATGGCTCTTAGCAAATACTTTGTTGGCATGATCGAAGCCATTCACAATATAGTTCACTCCCTGTAGTCTTTCATATTCTAGAAAACTTCACTATTTGGTACATCTATCTTTCTTCAGTGTAGTACCACTCGGTTTCAACTTGAATCAATCCACTTTCTATGCAAACTTTCACAATCCTACGATTTCAACCTAATCTGTGAGATTAATCTCGCATTATCCTGGATAACCAGATGTTTGCGTTCTATTTCTCCAGTCTTATTGAGTCACTCACTGAGCTGAACTCATTATTAATCTTACAATTTACTTAACTGTCTGTTTACGTAATAATTTTTACTTCTAACTATTACTATTTCTTCTTTTCACTCTCATTCTCTCCTCTCGAATGTCCTATTGCAATATGTATGAAGAAACTCTGATTTTCATTTTCCTTGTCTATTGTTTCTATGATTTAAGTTGAACTCAGTACATTGTTACCTAATTTATTAGTCACTCTGCATCTTACGCACCTCTCGTCTTCATTACGTAACTCCTTTACCATTGTCTGCATACATACATTCACTTGGTTTGAACTTGAATCCCCTGTGTAAGAACTCCATGAGCGTGATTTTCTGAGCACTATTCACTAATCCCAAAACCTCCTAACAACTGATATCATGTAAAATTTGCAAGTATGTTAAAACTTTTCTACACATAAACTAAATAATGTCTTCAGACTGTAAGCAAGCAGCTGATGAGAGGTCAACGAAATAAACAATGGTGGTACCATTTCATTCTGCACAAACCACCACTGTTGTTGTTCTTGCTTTATTCACATTAATATCACTTTTTGTTCAACAACTATGCCATTTGTGTTGAAATAATTTTAGAAGTATGTTATATATATTTCAGTATTTATGACAGTTTATGTCATTTTTTAGGCTGTTAGCAGCAGCTCAGGAAGTGCCATCAAATTTTTTAAAAAAAAACATGATATTCCAGTGTTGGTTGGCAGAGATTTGATTTAATTGGTTACAGGATTTCATTATGAACTGACATTGGTTAAGAGAACTGTTGGAAAACCCACCAGGGAGTGCTGGATAGCCAGCTGTTTCGTCAGCCTAGTTTGGGACTCTTCATCCGTATTCACCCACTGACATGGGTTCAAACCCACGCTTTTCTGGTTACAAGGCTAGTGAGCTCGTAAACGACTAAGCCACTGCTGTCCGCCGAACCAATGGTCTTTTAACCCTGCAAATATGTTCGTTCTCGTCTTGTTCAAACTAATTAAGGGAACGGAGTGTGTGATATTCTGATTCTTCTATTGTTCTTATTTTCTTCGATTCTAAGTGGGACATAGAACTTCAGC
>OX235272.1:107368457-107414545 GCA_944472155.2 Trichobilharzia szidati
CCGGAAAGGAAAGGAACAAAAAAGTGTAATTAAGAATTGTGTTACTCACAAGGTTTATAAGTAGTATATAGGATTCAGATATAAATATGTGTGCTAGCTGTAAGAAAATCGAATAACCGAGAGATGAATTCAATGAACGATGCTTGTGTGAAACACGAATTGATATATCTATCACTGTCATATATATATATATTCCGTTGTGAGTGTATTCACTTGTGAATTCAACTCCGTATTTTAGACATATAGAAAAAACAAAAAAAGAGCAAATAATATCCTTTTCGATAATTTCCTCTTCTGGCTGTACAATTATATATATCTTTATATACATTGACTATTCTAGAATATTTGTCAAAAACAATATTCGTGTTTTTTAAATACTGCCGATTTGCTAAGCAACATTAATAGAATTACAGTTCACTAAAGGTGCATAAATTATAATAGGCATACAACTATAATACCAAATAGAATATCAAATAAAATTAAGGAAATTTTCACAACCATTTAAAAATCATTAGTATCTTGATGATCCAGGTAAGGGTTGTGTTTGAACCAGCTTCTTTCGGATACATAGATTAGGCTTCTTACTGTTGATTCCAACAGCCAGCCTCAGCAATATGTAGTAGGCGAACTCTTAAGATGAAATTAAGATTAGTTGGTAGGGGTAAATGACTTTGGAGGCTGCCTCGTTAACATCAATCGTGTTTTCTGTATCCACGAGATGAGCTAGAGTACAGCTATGAATAGATTTTGTTCGTTCCTTACTTAACCCCGAAGGGTGATGTTCGGAAATCCGACGAGAAACACGCCTAACTATTCGGTCTATGTAACTGAATCACTCCACAGAAGCAATCAAATTGATAGATACACATGGAAGAGGTGGAATTAGGTAGTTTATCTTTAACTCCCGAAATCAAAAAGGTTTTTTTTTAAGACACAGCATAATTTAGCAGCACTGAGTGCTCTTTTTACCGCCGTATTCCTTAGGTGTTGTGTTAATATCTCACTGATGTTATCATCGAGGAAGTGAAGCTGTAAGGATAAGGCCTTTTTCGGATCTTACTTAACAAATCGATATTATTTAGACAAAAAACACCAATATTGTTATTGACTACTATTCTAGAATATTCTATGTATATAAACATATGTATATATAATTGTAGAGCCAGAAGAGGAAATTATCGGAAAGGATATTCTTTGCTCAATTTTTGTTGTTGTTGGTTTTTTCTCGGTATCTTAATGACTATTTTCTCTATATTGAAATCTTCTGTATTTTTTTATTCAATTTCTAAATCTGTGTTTAACCCTAACCTGAACTGTTTTATTTTCTTGGTAATCTGCAGATAAATCTTTTACCAATGGCGACAAATTTTTCATTTAATCATAATCTGGAAGATCGACACTTTAATGAATGTTTACGTATTGGTCTATTGCCGACTGTATCATTGTTTCAACGTAATGATTTAATTGGTCAAACGGCGCGAGTTTGTTTAAATCAGGTAGCAGTTAACTGTAAATATTCAAAGTAAGCAGATGTATAAAATAGTTTCTAAGCTTTTTATTTTGAATAAAGCAAGGACAACAAGCGTGCTTTGTGCAGAATACAAGATGGTACCATTCTTTGTTTATTTCGTTGGCTTCTCATCAGCTCAGCTGCTTGCTTACAGCCTAAAAAAATTATTTTTAAGTTCACGTACAGAAACGTTTTAGCACATTTGGAAATTTCACATGATGTCAGTTGACTGGAGGTTCTATGCTAGGTGAAAAGTGCACAAAAAATTGCGCTTATATAGTTCTTCCACAGGGAGCTTAAGTTTAGACAAAATCAGAGTATGTATACAAGGAGTTACGTAATAGAGACGAGAGTTGCGGAAGGTGATGAGTAACTTATAAATTCGATAACAATATACTGAGTTCAATTCAAATCATAGAAACAAGAGACAAGGAAAATGATTTGAGTTTAACTCAGTATATTGTTGCCTAATTTACTAGTCACTCAGCTTCTTACGTATTTCTCGTCTTTATTGCGTAACTCCTTTAACATTTACTTTGTTTAAACTCGAACTCTCTGTGTAAAAACTATATAAGCGCAATTTTCTGACCACTGTTCACTCATCCCGGAACCTCCTAACAACTGACATCATGTAAAATTTGCAAGTATGTTAAGACTTTTCTGTACATAAGCTTATGTCTTTAGATTGTAAGCAAGCAGCTGAGCTGATGAGAAGACAACGATTTAGGCAATGATGGTACCATCTTCTTATTCTGCACAAACCACCAATGTTGTTCTTGGCTTTATTCAAATTAATATCACTTTTTGTTCAACAACTATACCTTTTGTGTTTTTTAATAATAATAATTTGCTTTATTCCAAAACAGTACATGTGATACAGAATGGAATTCTCAGCATTTTTACTACAGTGTTGCATCCAGTTAGTACATTATCAATAAATAGAATTCTACATAGATTAAGGAAATCACAATTCATTATTACAACAACACATTGGCATGTCGGTAGCAAAGCCAACGCTGAACAGTGTTTGAAGGTGTTAGAAAAAGTAGGAGCTGTCATATTTACTGGTGTAAGCGAGACAATGAAACAAAGCAGCACATAACGGAAAAAAGAGAGAGGGAAAAAAGGAAAAGAAAGAAAGAAAATGTTGTACCTTTTGATGATGTGAGTTGGAAAGACGAGATCCTGTTGTACTACCGACTACTTAATTAATTATAGGTGTCACGCCTAATGCTCTCTTTATCGCACAGAACACGAGCTAAGTAGGGTATGGTTGAGTTTTTGTACTTGCTGGTGCGAGCATATAGTTTTCTATATAGGCTTCTGGTTTTGCCTGATGAGTTGCAAAGGGAGAGTTGTGAATGAAGACGGTGGTGTGAGTTAGATAAAATGGACTTGGCCCATTTTTCACATGAGTGTTGAAATAATTTTAGAAGTATGTTATATTTATTTGAGTATTTATAACAGTTTATGTCATTTTTAGGCTGTTAGCAGAAGTTCAGGAAGTGCCATCAAATTTTTAAAACAAAACATGATATTCCAGTGTTGGTTAGCAGGGATTTGATTTGATTGACTAGAGGATTTCATTATGAACTGACATTGGTTAGATAACCATTGGAAAATCGACCACGGAATACTGGACAGCCAGTTGTTTCGTCAGTCTAGTTTGGGATTCTTCAGCAGTATGCACCCAGCGAAAGGAGTTCGAGCCCACGCCTTTCTCGTTACAAGGCTAGCGAGCCCATAGACCATGAGGCTTAATGATATTATTGATGAAATCCTCCAACCAATCAAACAAAATCTCTACAAACCAATGCTTGATAATTGCCAAGTGTTAGTTTGTGAAGGGATTCGATTCATTTCCAGATGGATCACCAAACGCCATCAATTAGAGAGGATCACTGAAAAACACGGCGTAGTATACAGTAGTCTCGAATCTTCAGAAACATCATAAACCTATGCATGATGTCATAGGGGGACCTTGAGATTTAGAGGTGAAATCTTTGACCATTCAACTAAAGCTATAGAATCCAGTAGCCTGTCAGTCATAACCCCACTTGCTAGAACTCCAGGCAACTCCGTCCTGTATTCAGTTATTGATGAGCATCCAATTGATTTTCATCTGTTAGGTTTTAGGACTGCAATTTCGATTACAGATCGATAAATATATATAAGATATATATTTATCTTTTCAAATTGTAGTTTAAACGAACTCATCACAGACAATGCAGATTATCTAGTTTCCAATATAACGCTAGATCTACATCGTGTCAATGTTTTGACGATATCATCAAATTCATCAAATGCCATCAGCTTATCATCTGGAAGAAGAGATGAAACTCAACAATTTCTACTATCAGCTTGTAATGCTACAAATACTTTATTTGAATATTGTACAATTGATGTTTTGCCAATTTTGAAACCAATGGTTACAAAGGTAACTTCATTAATTTTTTTATTTGAATTGTTTGTTTTTATACCATCCCAAAATACAGTACCTGAGTTTATCATCTAGTGGAGCTGTTGAGCATTCCTTGTCCCCACTTATTTGTCTTAAGCACTACCACTTTCAGTTAATTGATATTATGTTCAAGTCTTGCTCCATCTATTTTAGTTTGGGCAACTGAGTAGTATTAACACCTCCTCATAAAGTAATTTTGCGCCTCATACCTTGATGTCGGGTAACTTAGTTCCGATGCTCACTAGTGACTGGCCCTATTCAGGTAGGTAGGTAGTTAGTTACCTGGTTTCTAGTGGGAAGTCATGACCAGTGGGATACAGAAGGTCGACTGTGAGGACAAATACTCGCACCAGTGATGACATTGGCTAGTGCCAGTCGCGCTATATCATGAATTGGCAGAATCTGGGATTCATGAACTGGCCATTGGGTTAGGGTTCCAGTGGCTGATGAATGGTCCACGATCTCGCTAGCGTTGTAACAAGAAGGTCGTGGGTTTAGACCTCAGTCACTTTGTACTGCTGAGGAGTCCCAAACTAGGCTGACAAAACAGCTGTCCAGTACTCCCTAGTGGTTTCCCAATGGTTCTCTAACTGATGTTAGTTCATGATGAGATCCTGTAACTTAGTTCTGCTAACCACATAAGCAGTCTATGTGATCGCTGAGCAGCGCATATTAAACGTTTTTCGTACTGTTGTAATCTATGAGCTGTATCGATTAGTTACGAAGCTTACACTGTTAAATACTAACATGACATGTAAATTACCAATAAAATTATTCATTGCAGACAGCAGAACTATACTTCAAAGGCATCCACCTAATCTGAAAATCTCCCTTGTTTCAATATATTATTAGATGTAATATACTCATGATCTAGTTTTAAAACCCTTTACAAAGTTGTGATAATCCCCTGAATGTCATTTGTCTCCAGCCTCCATCAACATAATATGCCTACGAATTTAGATTTTAACTGATCCCCTTGTATTAAACAGTCGCTACACTGACTGTATATTGATTGGCGTCAGACATTTTATTTTTCGGAATATAGATTGTTAAAGGATAGTAGATCATGTGAATGAATGACTCATGACCTTGATGTGGCCAATCAGATTTCGTGTAGGTGGAAAATGAAGAAATAACGAAGAAATTGATGACTGACTAACGGTGTTGATTTGACACAGAAAAGGTGCCTAAAATTGAATCCTAACCCTAACTTGTATCTCGTTGGTAAATGCCACGCGAACCTTTTGTATCCATGCTGAGATTTCATCAGCGATCAACTCTCTAGCATCGGCTTATGCAACTTCTCAACATAAGAGAAGTAGTCAGTACACTCGACCATTTCACTTTGATCTATGAGTCGGTGCCGTACTGTCTTGCATAACATCATTTTACATGTGACGGAGATAAATCGCATGCCAAACATAACAGGATTTTTAGTGAAGGTGTTCAGAAGACTACATTTTTTTCAACGTTTTCAGCTGAGAGGATAATATCATCCGCATACTCTAAGTTCACAAGACTGTTTGTCCCCTCTTAACCAGTTAACTTTTAAGTCTTTCATGCTGATCAGGGTCACATCCATCAGTATACCTATGATGAAGTGAAATAAAAATGGAGACATTGGGAAACCCTGATGAACACACTACTTTGTATGTCAACTCTACATAAGCTGTCTTATGATTTCAACAGTTCAAGTTGTGTGTTCATTACTTTCTCCAAGCCGAACGATAGTCGACACACATCTTTATGAGAAACTGGAAGTTACTTTTGCATTTTTCTCAGTGTTAAATCCGATAAATATTCTTTCATTTAATTAAACTTTTTTTCATGAACATATTGTCCATTGCTATGGATATGCTAGTTGGCATCAAATTTATTATTATCCCCTTGGGTTCCGAGCTAAACATAGGGCTTCAACAACACATCTCCACTTTCTTCTGTTTGGTGCTGTCCTCTTCATCTGGGTCCACGATTGTCCATAATCTCTCATCTTCTGCCCCCCTAACACTCGATCTCCTCCAAGTCACCCTCGCATTGACGACCCACTCGTCGCTTCCCATTCGGATTCCACGCCACCAAAGGCCTGCATTGTGCGCGATGTCATTCGACGGTTTTCTCATTGCATTGTATGCCCTATCCATCTCCATTTTCTCCTACATATTTGTTGTGCAATCGGCTCTCGCCTGTTGGTTTGTCCTCACAGCTTCTTGGTTCTTATTCTCTCTTGCCATTTAATCTTCAGTATGGAGCCAGTAAGGGTGGCAGCTGTTGATGAAAGTCTGCAACCTGTTGGAAATTCTTTTTGTTACACGCCAAGTTTCTTACCCGTATAGAAGGACCAAGTTGACATTGGTGTTGAATAGAATCCGATTCTTGTTCCTTATGCTGAGTGCGAGTGGAAGATTTCTAAACTGATTTCAGGTTGATGAAGGCGCATATTGCCTTTCTAATTCTGGCTGGTTTTGCCATTTTCATCCGTTCCGCGGGCCTGTAGTTGAAACGATCCTTCCTGGCCAGATAATTGAAGGAGGTAACTTCTGTTAAATCTCTTCCGTTGATGGTGATTTGTGCTGGTTGTTGTTGTTAATGCTGTTGACTGGTTATCTTCATCACCTCCATCTTCTCTATGTTCACCTGGAGTACAGTTTTCGCCGCCTGCTCGCGTCTTCAGCCAGTTTGTTGGTTTTCTCCTGCAAGTCTTCAAGTTTGTATGACATTAGACATATATCATCTACGAAATCCAGATCTTCTAGAGTCTTCTTATGTATCTATGATATACACTTGTTGTATGAGAATTTGTGATAATACCGAACTGTTTAAGTGGAGTAGGATTCGAACCCCTGGGATTTATTAGCTGAACGTTGAGTGATCCACATTTCCACTTAGCTCTTAACTGGACACGATCGCATTTTTGATTTTATTTACAGGATTTAGAGATATACAGCTTACCTATTTAGAAAGTTGAATATAAAACTTGGGCGCTGTGGTGGTAGAGTATAACTCCATTATGGATAGTATATTATTTTGATAAAATCACACAGTGGCCTGGTCATTGTCTTCTGTCAGTCCAATGCTACATAGGCATTTATCATAAAATAACTTTCAAAAAGCTTCAAGCTACATTCATACATACATTCGTAACAGTAACACTTCACAATCACTCCGTATACACATGAATTTAGACCATATGGTATTAATAAAATTCAACTTTATTATAGATAGAATTTTATTTTGACAAAATCATACAGTAATATTTACAATAAATATTACTGTAGACCACGTTTCGAGCACAATTTATTACTGTTCATAATCTCATATCAAGGTACTGACTATTCACACATTCTTGCTTCGTCGTTTATATACATGAGTAAAAATTGATGATTAGACATTTGAATAAAATCAATAAGATAAGATAAAGTACATTCAGAAATAATAATATTAATGCTATCAATAAAATACGATAAGATGAGAAATAAGATGTTTTTTTAGTCGAAATAAATAAATAACTTGTTAGAATTGTACAGTTGTGAATTGAATACGTCTTCACATTATTTATTATCCTCTGATTTGAAAAGTTTTGGTTCAGAGTTTTCTGCTGATCGCCTGCCTCTCTAGTCATCTAGTAGAGATCAGAAGTCTTTTTTCACTGATTTTGATTCATATCAATGACACCACAACTTTTTTTTATCTTCTTCTCATTAGATGCTTTCATCTTTGGATCTTACCTATGAATACACTACTGAACTGTTCCTTCCACCATTCGCTCAATTAATGCAAACTTGCCGTAAATGGAGTTGGCTGTTAGCAGGTCGGTGTATAGACGAAATGAATGATAATGTTTCAATGGATAAGTCAAACGTACAAAGTGATCAGGTAAGTAGGTAGGTAGGGTTATATTTGAGATTATAGGATTCATAAATAATAGTAATAATCTACTTTATTGCAAAAAAGATAGTACTTATAATACAGAATGGAATTCTCAGTATTTGTCACAATATTGCATCTGATTTACTCAAAATATAAATAAAATTAAAACTTAAAACAAAATTAACCAGAGGAATTTGTCCACGTTTACGATATTAAGTCAGAAATATTCGAAGCAAGAATTGAGAATATTAAATATAATAATAATAAGTGAGTTTGTTTCAATCAGTATTGTCGATTCAGTTTGGAAATTTTAGCATGTTATATATTATTGAATCTTATGTTCTGTTGATGTAGTATGGTGAGGGGAAATACAAAATTAACAGTTATAACACAGCTTAAATGATGTTCACACTTTTGAAAAAATAAACGAATAAAAACAAAAATTTGAGAGGATTATAAATATAAGAAATACAATAACAATAAAGGTTGATGTTGTAAGAGTGAAGGAAATGGTTTATTTAATAGTGTAAAGAAGGTTAGTTAGTTCATGCCTAACACTATTTTCATCACATAAAGTACGTGCCTCAAATATGGTATAGTGGAATTTTTATACTTAGACGTACGTGCATAAAGTCTTCTGAAAAGACTTCTTGTTTTACCTGACGAGACACAAAGTTGGAGCTGCGGGTGAAGTGGATGCTCACAGTCTGATAAAATTCCTTTAGCAAATTTGTTGCATGACATCATGTGCCTATCAATTACAATGCCAACGATCGATATGGCTCAATGGGATACCACTCGCCCTACTGACAGTCAGTCTTCAGAGTTCTACGATAGTATGACATAGTCTTTTTTAAGCAATCCAGGAAAGAATAAACAAGGGTGAACAGTGAAGAAGAATAGATAAGATGCACTAGTTGACAAACTGTAAGAGGAGTGGCTGATGGTTATTCCTAAGTGCCTTAACTTCTTAATGTAAAAAGTCAGAAAATATTCTTTTAGAAATCACTAAGACATGGGAAGACCAGGATAGGTCAGAAGAAAGAATTAATCCAAGATACTTAACTTCAGACTTGGTTTCTATATCAGTATCATCAATTTTTCAAGGGTCATAGGAACCAACGGCTTCATTTAACTTTCGTTTACATCGGAAACTGAAATTAACAGTCTGACATTTGGAAGGATTTAGTTTAAGGCCGTTAGACGAAGACCATTTGCTAATTCCTGATAGAAAGCTGTTCATCTTAGTACAGTCTAGCTGGGAGTTAAGAGACATTGAATTAGTTAGATCATCGGCAGTGAGATAATTACTTAACAAGTATCATACAAATACTGATATCTGGTTAGAATGTGTTTTTTTCTTAATTATTGAACTTGAACTGAATTATCAACGTGGAATTTTGCATAAAAGGTCTAACAGTTGAAGTGGCCAGATTTCATAAAAGTATATATATAGAAAGAGAAAGAAACTATAATTAACGGAAAAGTATAAAAAGAGGAATGCCAAATTAAATAAATCTGAGATAGCATGAAGAGTGAAATGTAGCGAAAATATTCATTCAGACATCTATAGAAAAAACAAAATAACTGAGCAAAGAATTTCCTTTTCGATAATTTCCTCTTCTGGCTCTATAATTATATATACATATGTTCATATACATAGAATAGTAGTGAATAACAATATTAGTGTTTTTTGTCTAATTACTGTCGTTTTGTTAAGATAACAGTGGAATTACCACCGTTCAAGAAAGATGCATAAGTCATAATAATAAGCGTAAAAATGTAATAGTAAATAGAATATCAAATAATATCAAGGAAATCTCCACAACAAGTTAAGGATCATTGAAACCTTGATGGCCAAAGTAAGGACAGTGTCTGAACCAAATTCTTTTGGACACATAAGTTAGGTTTCTTAATGTGGATCCTGCTTATCTTCAAGCTAGGAATTGGTGTGTTGCAGCGCTTTAGTAAGCAAACTTCATCTTACATTTGGCAGCAAGAGCGAATTGCTCTCATGCCAAACATTCGTAGATTTCTGCTTCTCAATGTGTTCTACTACCACTAAGGTTTTAAAAAAGTGTTCACACATTGGAACTATAGAAGACGAAGACTTGGTAAAGGAATGTGTATTAGGAAATTGGTACCTCTATATAACCAAATTATTTATACCTTATCTTCAACGCACTATCTGCACGGGTTGGCGTGTTGTGATACTTCTGGTTCCTTTCACGTCTCCCATGTATCTCCACAACGCTTTATCATTTGCTTTCTCTGACTGACGTCAAATCTATCTTCCTACTGTTTGATGTTTTTTTATGCCGATGAACGTCTCTTTATATATATACTACTGATAAATCTTATCAGTAGCACACACCACAACATTACATGTGTCCCTGGTATGACCCTTAATACATCTGCAGTTTGGCTGACGAATTCCCTACTTAGTTGATTTGCGAGTCTATTGTTCTGACAAAAACAACAACAAGATACGATACCACCAAAAACTCGACGCCTGGAAGAGAAGACTGACTGTTGACGTGGAGAGCTTTCACTGTCTCGTTTCAACAGCGAAAATGATTGACAGCGCTCACATATATATTTTATATATGCTTGAAATGACTTTGGGGGACACTAATTACATTGATAAATTAAAACAATCAAGAACCAATAGGATAACAAGGTTATAAGTGGGGTGAGAGAAATACAACGAGTCATGGAAAATTCCCATTGTAACATACAGAAAATCAAAACAAATGATTCAACGAAGAGACTCTTTTCAACGAATTTATCATCAAGCTGTACAATCGTATATATATGGTTTTTAAGAAGTTATATCCCGTGAGGGAATTGAATCATAGGTGTGAACGCATAAAATAATAATAATATGAAATGCAATTAAAACTAAAGTGTTTGTGATTATAATCGTAGTTAAATGTCAAGTGGCAAAGCAAATTAATGTCATATATAGAATAATTCATAGGATGGATAGAACTTGAAAAAGGTGTGCAATTATAAGATTAGTAGACAAATCGAATAAAATAAAAACGTTACGTAATATTGTGTGAAATTTAATAGCATAGAATTTAATGTTGCATAAAGGAATTGATTTAGAATGACAAGTGGAACAAGTGAAATAATACCGAGGACAATTAAAAGTGAGAGTAGTAATAGTAACAATTGACTTAATAAGGAAGAGTATACAAATTGAATGGACAAAAATGAAAAATTGGTAGAGCTAAAATATGATTGGGAATTACCATATTTTAGCATAGAGGGATTAAGACCATGAAAGTTGGAGGGATTGAACGAACTTTTTCTGTACACAGAGATCTGGCTTTTCTGTTTCGATAGCCAAAGCTTCAGCAATACAGATGAGTCGGGTAGGTAGGGATTTGGGTAAATTACTCTTTGCCTTGTAGATGACTTTGAAGGCGGAGGCTATAGAGATAGTGTGATCATTATCGACCAGATGTTCAATGATCGCGCTTCTTATTGCTCCACTTCCACCTCTTCGTAACCATGCAGGATAGTGTTCTTGCACCCTGTTGGACAAAACTCGTGTCGAACAACCGATATACCTAGCTCCACACGAGCAGGTGAATTGATAAACACACATAGAGTTGGTCAACAGCGGGATCTTGTCCTTCAGGTTATTGAACAGCAATGGTCGACTAGTAAAGGCTATTCTCATGGATGCAGCAGGGAATGTTCTTTTCAGGGACTGTGATATCCTTCGTTTCATGATATCGGAAGCTAGGTATATCGGTGAGACGAATACAACGAGACATGTAAAAGTACATGTGGAAAATGTCTGTCTATCAATCGCATTGCTAATGACTGTTGAATAACATTTTTGCTCTCTGATTAATACAGTGAGTTCCACATTGTATTCTAACCGAATTTTATTCAGTTTCATAATAATAATAATAATAATCACATATTTGATTATCTTTCTTGTTCTTAGGTAAATAACTCCTGTCAGTATAATAATAATGAATCAATATTATCCAGTATATACCAGAAAACATTAGACCTGATATCTGAGACTCGTCGTCTCCATCATATTGAATCGAATGATGGTGATGATGATGATGGTGTTAGTCAAGAGAAGTCAAACAATGTGCAGAATACCGACAGAATAAATGACTATGAAAAGCAATCAAGCAATCATGAGGATAATGAAGGCGATGAAAATAAAAATCATACATTTCCTGATCATTTACAAATAGTTGAAGAAGTGAGTGTGGTGTAGAGTAGTAGTAGTCTAGCCTGCATTTTTCTTCCTGTCACTTCTTAACATGTTTTCTATTTTTTTTTATTGTTCCCTTGGGTTCCTAGTGGAACATAGGGCTTCAACTGCACGTCTCCACTTGCTTCTGTCTTCTGCTGTGCTTTTCACTTGCATCCATGTTATTCCATACTGTTTCAACTCCTCTTCACATGATCTCCTCCATGTCACCCTTGGACGTCCCACTCGCCGCTTCCCTTTCGGGTTCCACTCGAGTGATGGCCTGACGCACGATGTCACCCAGCGGCCTCCTCAGCGAGTGTCCAATCCATCTCCACTTTCTCCTGCATATTTGTTGGGCGATTGGTTCTTGTTTTGTTTCTTCCCATAGTTTCTTGTTGGTGATTCTTTCCGGCCATCTGATCTTCAGTATAGAAAGAAGACAGCTGTTGATAAAGGTCTGCAACAGGCTGTTGGAAATATTCTTTGTGACCCGCCGTCAAGTTTCTGATCCGTATAGAAGAACTGACTGACTTGACGTTTGTATTGAAAATCCGAATTTTGTTGTTGATGCTGAGTGACGAAGATTTCCAGATTGGTTTCAGGTTGATGAATGTGTTTCTCGCCTTCTCGATTCTCGATTTGACATCCTCGTCCGTTCCTCCTGTAGTTGAGACAATGCTCCCTAGATAAGTGAATGAAGTAACCTCTTTCAAATCCCTCCCGTTGATGGTGATTGGTGCTGAATGTTGCTGTTGTTGTTGTTGGTTGGTTATTTTCATAACCTCCGTCTTGTCTATGTTCACTTGGAGTCCTGTCTTTGCTGCATCTTCGACCAGTTTGTCGGTTTTCGCTTGTAAGTCTTCGATTTTGTGTGACATCAAACATAAATCATGTTAGTTGGTATTTATTTACTCTCAGCGAACTGTTTCTTTATCAGACTGTCGGCCATGCTCATATATTGTGTAAGAAAAGTTGATTATACTATTCATTTGTACAGGTGGAGTTGAGTAAAGTCGGAATTCGAATTCTTGAATCCTCTGGCTATAATAAAACCAAGCGAATTACAACTATATTCTGTCTATACCTCCCTGCTTAGCTGTATCCAGCGGTCAATAATTTCATGGATTGATACTAGGTTTTCATTTGACCACCCGTCATTCTTTTGCAACCCAATTCATTGTCAACTAAAATTGCTCAACGAGGAAGGTTATGACTGTGAGGGATTAAATTATTATTATTGTTTCCTTTAGTTCCTAGAGGAACATAGGGCTTCAGTCACACGTCTCCATTGCCTTCGGTTCTCTGCCAACGTTTTCACCTGCCTCCCCACGTCTGTCCACATGCTTTCATCTCCTCTTCGCATGACCTCCTCCTCCATATCACCCTCGCACTGACAACCAACTAACTCGTCTCTTCCCATTCGGGTTCCAATCGAGCAATGACCTGGCGTGTGATGTCACTCACTTGATAGTTTTCTCAGGGTATGGCCAATCCACCTACCTCCATTTCTTCCTGCAGGGTTGGTTCGCTCCTAGAGAGATTCCTCCCTGTTGCTGATCTTTTCTGGTCGGCCATCTGATCTTGACTATTATTAAGTGAAGACAGCTGTTGATGAAGGTGTGTAGTTTGTTCGAAATGGCTTTCGTGACGCGGCGTGGCGCCAAGTCTCTGATCCGTATAGTGAGTAGCACTGACTTCACACTGGAGTAGAAAATCTGGATGTTATTTTTCACGTTGAGTAGTGCTGTTGATCTCCTTCATACAGACTTGAGATTAATGAAAGCTTGTCTTGCTGTGAGAGATAGAAGTAAATATATTTTCTAGTCTTCTGAGATTCGTTTCTAGTGGAACTCCGTCGCTGAGTCTTATAGGTGTGTTTAGTATTATCATTATTAGTGTTTCAGTCTGTCTATGTAACAGTTTGTGTGTTGTTTTTCTTTGGTTTCAAAAGGTTATATTACGATGCATACATCTAATGTCTGACGGAAATCCTAGACTGCGCATACTTTCAATGAATGTTATTAAAGAGGGTTGTTTAGCTTTAGAAAGTGAAACTGGTAAGTCTTATTTATTATTGTTGTTAATCTTTTCTCAGCTAACATGTATATGCTTGTTACTGCTTTTGGTCATTGTTGGTTGATATGCATATTTCATACGCTGAAAATCTGTCTGGTGATTTCAATGCTATAATTATAATTAATGCTATAATATTCCGTTGGGTCCCGAGTGGAACATAGGGCTGCAGCAATACATCTCCACTTTGTTCTATTTCCTACTGTCGTCTTCAGCTGGCTGACCCCACGATTGCCCGTAATCTCTTATTTTCTCCTCGCCCTATCTCCTGTTTCTCACCCTCGAACGATCCACTTGTTGTTTCCCATTCGGGTTCCGCTTGACCCTTGACCTGGCGCGCTATGTCATTCGATGGTCTCCTCAGTGTGAACCCAGTCCATCTTTATTTTCTTCCACATATTTGTTGATCGACGCATTTTTAGTTAGATTGTTCTCATAGTTTCTTGTTGCGAATTCTTTCTGGCCCCAGGCATTTGATTTTCAATATAGAGCCAGCGAAGGAGGCAGCTGTTGATAAAAGTGTGCTGTAGACTTGGAAATTCTTTTTCCTGATACACTCGACAAGTATTTAACCCATATAGAAGAACTGACTGACTAACTTGACATTGGTATTGAAAATCCGAATCTTATTGTTTATGCTGGCTGAGTGAAAGCAGAAGATTTCCAAACTGGATACAGATTGATGAAGGTGTATCTCGCTTTTCTGATTCTGGTTGGCTTTGACGTCTTCATCCGTTCCACCGACCTGTGGTTAAAACAATGCCTACTAGCCAGATAAATGAGGGAACTAACCTCTTTCGAATTCCTCCCGTTGGTGATGATTGCTGCTGGTTGTTGTTGATTTTGGTTGGTTGGTTGTCTTCATGACCTCCATCTTCTCCATGTTCACCTGGAGACTTGTCTTCGCTGTCAGCCACTTCTGCCAGTTTGTTGGTTTTCGCCTTCCTGCAAGTCTTTCAGTTTGTGTGACATTAAACACAAATCACCCAGGTCTTCTAGAGTCTTCTTATCGGTCAGTGCAACGTATTCCTGTCTTCTCGCTTCCCACCACAATTAAGACTATCAGCGTTGATGATAATCTGTCTGTCTGTCTGGATTCAACATAGAACTTGGCACCGAAGTGCAGCAGTTCGAGTTGCCACGTTCCAAATAGCACACAAAGGTAGACAAGAAAATGAGCGATGAATAGAATCAATAGAGTTTTGACAAGTATAAGAGTGAAACAGAATGAGTAATGGTAGAAAGGAGTATTAAGGTTAAAGAGACTGAATACATCTGCATAAGCCATTGAAAACGATTTTGAGCCATGTCACCTATTGTCTCCAGCCATTGATTCTTAGAGTCCCGAGGGTGGGCCCCAACCCGGAAGTCTGCATCTCCCTACCTGACTCAGTTTAACTGTCAAGTATTTCATGGACTGATGCCATGTTTTTGTTTGGCCACCACTTACTCTTTTCCAACCTGAACCTATATCAGCTAGTAATGCCCGTCCGTCGGGGGAGGCGATGGTTAGGCATGCGCAGCACGTGACCTAGCCATCTCAATCTATGTAACTTTATAGCCTCTTCGAGTGATTTTCCCTCTTTGCCCAACACTCTATGCCTAACGTCAACATTACTTACCTTATTATACCAACTAACGTGAGAAAGAGATCGTAGACATCTATGATCATAAACAGTCAACCTTTTCATGTCTTCAACTTGTATTGGCCATGTTTCAGAGCCATAGAGAAGGACGGAGCGAACTGTTGAGCAGTACACATGTCCTTTGGTTGATAGCCGGATGTCATGCCGACGCCAGAGATGGTGTAAGTTAGCGAAAGCAGCTTGAGCTTTTTGGGTCCGTGCCGAGATTTCGTCGCCCATCAACTGTGATGACAATAGTCAGTCAACCTTGCCTTACTCCTGTATTCACATCGAACGCCTCACTGCGTTTCCCGTTGTGGATCAACTGACACGTGGCATCGTCATATGTTGAATGAGTTTGATAGGTATTTGTGCACTTCACGCTGCAGTGTTGAATTAGTTTCCAAATTCCTTCACTGTCAACGCTGGCTGTCGAAGGCCTTTTCAAAGCTGACGGAGTTGAGGTAGACAGAGGTCTGACGGCTATCCTACGCTCTGTTAGATGATGATGCATGGAGTTTCAATTTGATCAGCACATGATTTACCTTATCCCAATCCAGCTTGTTCCGGTTGGCGGAGATCTGCATCCACTGCGTTTTTTATTTTCTCTAGGATGACGTGACAGCGCTTTACTTCGAATGGACAAGATCATTATTCCACGCCAGTTCTTGCAGAGACATGAGTCGCTCTTATTGGATAGCTCGACAAGGTTGCGTTTCTCCCAGGATTTCATTGCTGGGGTGTCTTTTAATAAGGAACACGTCGATAATTTTGTTGTGATTTGCAATAATCATGAAGGTATGATGCTTCTACTCTGTACTAAATCACATAAGTCGTACATGTGAGGCAGAAAGTTGCAACCAACTTCTATTTATAGACGCATTTTTGAGTCCGAGAGGAAATGGCTCAATAAATCGGTTGATTTATAGAGAACCCTGCTTGGACATGGTGGTGTCTAAATTATCACAGTTTCTGTTTATTTCAATATAAGAGTTCTGTGTAATGGGGGGTGATAACAGACTTGGTAATGGACCTTTATTAAGGTACGACTAAGTCAGAGTAGAATAAACTGTTCCGATTGGTTGGCGATTTACCCGAGGTTAGATCGGTTGTCCAATGAGGTTATTTCATGTCCACAACGTAAAATAAATCCAGATTTGAAGAATAGGGATTTCCACCTCTGCAGCCACTGATTTAAAATGTTGATTTCAATTTTGGAAGCTTCCTGTCAATCTGCATCATGATACACTTGGTTAAGGGCTTATTTTGCTAGGTTACTCAAATACATTAGAATAAATGTGTCAAAATTATAATTCGCTTATAATCCTGTCTTTTGAACGACTTAGCTCGTAGACCATTAAGCCACTGGGACCCAATATATCCAATGGCCAGCCCATGAATTCCAACTTCTGCGAATTCACGATATAGTGCGACCACTATCCAGTGTCATCGCTGGTGAGTATTTGTCCTTACACTTGACCTGCTGTACGCCACAGATCACGACTTGAGTCACGGGATCGGGTCCCAGTCGCCTAATGGTCTGGTCTGAACTCGCCTTGTAACCAGAAGGTCTTCGGTTTGAGTCCTGTCGAGAACGTACTTCTGAAGATTCCCAAACTAGAATGAAATGGCTATCCAGTACTCCCACAATGAAATCCTGGAACCAATCAAATCCCTGCTAACCAACACTTGAATAATAGCTTCATTCCAAACAGTACTTTTGTCACAATGTGAAATTTTGATATCCTATACCTATGTACGAATTTACATGTGTGTGTGTGTGTGGTCACACATACATAAAGAGGAAGAGTCCGGGCTTTGCACATGAGGGTGGGGGAATATATGCGTGAATGGACTGTGAAATTTTGATAGAAACAGGTGGCAGTCTGCGAACTTCGACTACAGGAAAACACTTTACTGATGTTGATTACAAGACTAATATCAAAACGGTTTTGAAGATTACCTGTGTCGGTGGCACAGTGGTTAGGACGCTCGCCGACCATGCACATGTTCCGGGGTTGGATTCCCTGCTGACGCACACCTGATATCAATGGTCGGCCTGCGAAATTTGGGCTACCGATATCACATGCTGAAAATTCCACACTTGTACCAAAAAGTACTGTGTGGTTTCAAGCTATAATAAAAAAAGAAATAAATAAAACAGATAGAAGCGCTTACTGAAGTACACCGATAAGACGATAGCTATCTGTAGAAATTAAGACCTCTCTGTGTGTACAATACAATTTATTTTTGCTTTTAGCCTGCCTTGATGCACTGGATCTTCAACTAGTGCGTCTTGAGTTCACTCCATCCTACTAGGCAGTAAAACTATCGTCATCCTTCACATGATGATAAGTGGTGGCTGAGATACACTAAAGATATCAGGTTTCGAGTAGTGGAGTTTAAATCACATATATTATAAGATTGGAAAACAGTAGCATCTTTGACGATTATTACAAAATATCTTCCAACGATGCCTCTTTTTTTTTCTTTGATTCTTGACGTACTCCATCGGGGAAGCAGTTGAAACGCATTTCACCTTGAAGTCTTGTAATTAACCTTCACTCCGTGTTTTTTCTTCCCATAGAATTATTACTCCCTATTGTTCATAAAATATGGGCTTCTTTAATGATGAGATTTCGAGATAGTCATGCTATAGTTGTTGAAAAAGTAAGTTTTTCCGTTTGTTCTTTTTTTGTATTTATTTACTTATATATATATTTTTATTGGTATTAATTGTGTGCCTTATAGAGCCTCTCTCTTCCTATCTCACCCTGCCCACTCTCCTTTGCCACAGTTGGCTACTATGCTGTGCCTAAATAATAGGTGACTTTGTGTCCCTAGAAAACCAGACAGGCTTTGGGCGAGGAATAGGTTGCATTAGTTCTATCTTCACCTTTGGACAAATTCCGGTGTCCAACATTTACCATATTCCTTAACCTGAAGGCAGAATATTGACTCTGTCGATCGGAAGGTTCTGTGGCAGTGTTTGACCGAGAAAGTGTATCGAACTAATCGAGGAGTTGTACTCGAACTCATGAAACTGTGTAAGACCTCATGGAGAGTTGTCATTTGAAGTGATGACAAGTAGTAGTGTCCCCGTGGTAGGACGAAACAGCTGTCCAGTACTCCCTGCAGGTTTCCTAATAGTTCTCTAACCGATGTCAGCTCATGATGAAATCCTGTAAGACATCCACAACAGTTAGTTTAAGCCACTCACTTATTAAGGTGTAGACTTCCTTACTGGTTGGGGCCCTTGGGATGATAAAAACCAATGGTAGCTGGAGACAGTTGGTAATTTGGCTCAAAATCGTCGTTGTCAATGGCTGGCTCAGAGTCATTGACTCTGTAGAATTTGTCATGTCCAATAAAATTATATTGTTCTTCCATACTACTATTATTTTTTCCTCATTCACCGTTCTGTTTATTATCTCTCTTGTTTTGTGTGGTACATTAAGAGAGTGTACCAACTCGAACTGCTGTACATCTGTGCAAAGTTCTACGTTGAAATCAGTCAGAAATCAAACACTAGTATATATATATATATATATATATATATATACCAGCCATACCAATGATGTCTAAACAATGGATTGTTCGAACTGAGCTCGTCAGCGGTTTACCAGTTTCAACTAAGCTCAGACGAATCATTTCAAACCACGGCGAATTGTAGTTATCTACTGAAACCAACTGATAATACGTAGAATCAAGTTTTTCACAATCCTTCTAATTATTGAGATTTCGTGGTGAGAAATAACTGCAGTCTCGTTTGAAGACGGTAATTATTCACATTACATGATTCCTATTCCTAAAAAAGTATTTTCTGACTTAATTAAATTTAGTTTAATTATTCTGTATACACTATAAAGTTTCAATTGAAATCAACTTTATAATATCTCCACTTCTCTTCCACTTTCTTTTTTTCATAAAAAAATAGGCATTTGACCTCTTAACCATATTGTCTAAAGTTGCTGGAAATTTTATTCGACAACGTGCATCATCTGAAATCATTCCACCATTGGTGATGTTTTTAACAAGAAGTGCTTCTATAAGGTTAGTTGTGTTTTTTTTATCTAATCAATATATGTGGTAAAATTTATTTAATTATTGCTTTGCGTTCCCCGGGGAACAATATAGGGCTTTAAGCTGTGGAGCTTTGAAGTTTCGATAGCATTTGGTTTTTGTTTATACGGTGTGAGGTTGATGGCCTCATGCCCAACCACAGTGCTCAAGTTCTACACTTCCATTAATGATCTAATGTGTTGTTACGCTTTTCAGTATACACTGAAATGAGTGAGTACATTAAGTGTTTTCACATTCCTTTTCATCCTGAGTGGAATGTAGGACTTTAAGCTTGAGCTTTGAAGCTTCAGTAGTGTTAGTGTTGGTTTTTTTTACGGGGTAGAGTTGCTAATCTCATGCTCAACTTTCCATCTTTACCAGACCTACTACCGGATAAGCAAGGTTTATGCATGCACCGACTGGAAATCAATCCTGAACCATGAGCATGGTTGGTGAGCACTGTATGATGAAACCAATGGCGCCCATTAAGGATTCAAGAACATAAAATACGTGTACTCTTAGATCACAATATTCAGCGAAGAGGCTCTTTTCAATGAATTTGTTATCAAGCTGTACAATCGTATATATATGGTTTTTAAGAAATTATATCCCATTGGGATTCCACTCGAACGATGGCCTTGCGCGCGATTTCATGAGACGACCTCCTTAACGTATGCCCGATACATCTCCATTTTCTACATGTTTGTTGAGTAATCGACTTTCGGTCGGTTTGTTGCCAGAGTTCCTTATTCCTAATTTTTCCTGGCTGGCCAGCCATTTTATCTTCAATATAGAGTCAGCGAAGGCAGCTGTTGATAAAATCTACAGTAGACTGTTGGAAATCCTTTTTGTGACACGCCAAGTTTCTGACCCGTATAGAAGAACTGACTGCCTGAGTGCCTTGATATTGGTGTTGAAAATCCGAATCTTGTTGTTAATGCTGAGGCAGAGTGCAGAAGATTTCCAAACTGGTTTCAGATTGATGAAGTCGTTTCTTGCCTTTCCGATGCTGTCTGGCTTTGACATTTTCATTCGTGCTATCGTCTGTAGTTAGACGATGCTTCCTAGCTAGATAAGTGACGGAAGTAACCTCTTTCGAATTTCTTTCGTTGATAGTGATTGGAACTGGTTGTTGTTACTGTTGTTCAGTTATCTTCATCACCTCCGTTTTCTCCATGTTCACGTGGAGTCCTGTCTTCGCTGGTTGCGTCTTCTGCCATTTTTGTTGGTTTTCGCCTGCCTGTAAGTCTTCGAGTTTGTGTGACATTAAACACAAATCAACCACACACAAAATGCAGATCTTCTAGAGTCTTCTTATGGGTCCAACGTATTCCTGTCTACCCACTCCCTGTGCATAGTCTTCTGCATGATGCAGTCCACCACAATTAAGAATGTCAACGTTGATGATAATAGGCAGTCAGCCTTGCCTTACTCCTGTATTCACATCAAACGCCTAGCTGAGTTTTTCGTTGTGAATCACCTGATATCTGAAGTTATCATGTATCTGCTACAATAACAACATAAAAATAATCTTTTATTAAAGCTGGTTAGAGAGAGGTACACGTTAATCATATTCATGCTCCTGGTTCTTGTTACTTTTTTTGAAAGTTTTTTGTTATGCTGTGTTTTCCTTACACACACTTTTTTTGTTATTGCTATTTCCCTTTGTTTTACTTCAGTGCATCGTCATCTAAATCGTACAAGTACTTGACATCCCATCGTGTACAGAAGTATCTGTTGCATGAGTTAGGATCACTTTGTAAACAAGTAGGTAAACTTCGTTTTGTTTTTCCGTGTTGTTTTTTCTTTATTGACAAATAAACTGTACAATTCAACTTGTATTTACTGAAATGTGTAGTAAGTAGTCTATCCTTCTGTATGTTACACAAAGTGTGAACTGTTCATCCACACAACCCATTTAACTCACTGTATTGAAAAGGTTTCTATCTTTTGATTATCTTGTTCTGTTGCGATCTTTCTTTTATTGTAAAGTTACTTCGTGTTATCACTTATGCATGTTGCTTTTGGACATTTTACTGGTCAGTTTGTTCTTGTGTTCACTTTTTCTCACGCTTATCAAGTGGAACACTCAACCAACTTATTTCTCATCTAGTTAGAATGTATATTTCTTTGAACTCCAAACTTTTATAAGCTTCCACACTGTAGATGTTACGAATTTACTGGTGATAATTTGAGTGCCGAGTCAAATTGAATGATTATAAATTGTTTCTAATGTTCACGGTGTAAGTCACAGCCAGCTTCTTCCCCAGAATTATTCGGATTTTACTAACCACCAAAATATATAGTCAGCAGTTACATAAATTGAAGTGAGTTCCTTTGAACGTTACCTCTCAGTAGACATTTGTACCAATGGAAGAATATGTGGAACAGTCATCACATATTTGTAATGACTAATATCAACTTGTCATACGTGCATATTTGTCCACATGACTGTGTGCGTGTGTGTGTGTCCGTATGTTGTTTGTTGTAGGGGAAACACGTCAACACATGATAATATTTCGTAATGTGGTCATAATGTAGGATTGAATAGTTTTGTATTTCTACCTCATTTGTTTTGCTTCATTAGAGAGAGTCTGTCTTATTAGGTGATGTTGCGTTTATCCCTTCTCTCCTAATTACTGCATTTGATGTGGTTAAAATGTATGCAAGGCGGCTTCAGAGGTCAGCCTCTCTTCATGTAAATGAAAACCTCTTTCTAGAATTTCGACATTGTCGAAATCAATCTTATGTCCGCTGTCTATAGCACATGCATTGCTACAGCTGATCTTTTCTCTGGATTTCTTAATTCTACTTCATTTCTAGGTGGACATTTCGTGCACAGTCTATGTTCATACACTGTAACCTCCACCTGTCAACTGCTCTCCCTTAAATAGCAAGCTTCACATTCTTAACAATTTATCCTATAGACACAGTTGTTTTGTGACATTTTGGGAACCATATCTCTGACATTCACCAAAGCTTTCTCTATAGAATTACACGACTTGAAATAGACTTCAATATTATATGCAGCAAGTAGTCTCTGAATTTGGTCAGCTGTCTCTTTTCGGTATGGAATGGCTATCACCGGTCCATATCCAAGATTTTTCGATTTTCTGTCTTCCCTTCTGGTCCTTTTTATTGATAATATTATTTAGTAGGTATTTCGGATAACCATTTGCAATCAAAATTTATTTCATATTGGAGATCTCCTTCTTCATATCATCATTATCTGTTGTTATAGTGTTTCTAGCTCTGTAAACGAGATTTCAAGCTACTGAAATTTTCATTCTTATTGGGTGATCTGATTGGAAATTCAAATATTTGTATGGATTTGTCGGTTTCCTATTTATCGTCAGTTTGCCTTTTTACAAGACAATCCAAAAAGTTTAGATTTCCTTCATCCGATTAAACTTCATTAGCAAACTTGATATGTTTTGATTCTAGGAATATAGGCTTTCATTCACATAGAGAAAGGCTGACCTCTGAAGCCGCCTTGCATACATTTTAACCACATCAAATGCAGTAATTAGGAGAGAAGGGATAGACTCAACATCACCTAATAAGACAGACTCTCTAATGAAGCAAAACAGATAAGGGAAAAATACAAAACTTTTAAATCCTATATTTTGACCACATTACGAAATATTATCATGTTTTTGTGTGTTTCCCATACAACAAACAACATACGGACACACACACACGCACACAGTCATGTGGACAAATATGCACGCATAACAATTTGGCATTAGTCATTACAAATATGTGATGACTGTTCCACATATTCTTCCATTGGTACAAATGTCTACTGAGAGGTAACGTTCAAAGGAACTCACTTCAATTTATGTAACTGCTGACTATATATTTTGGTGGTTAGTAAAATCCGAATAATTCTTGGGAAGAAGCTGGCTGTAACTTATACCGTGAAAAGTTCAGAAAAATTTTGGTTTCTTGTTTTTTCTTAAACACGCTGAGATTATTTAAAATAATTTGTAATGATCGAATTTCTTAGTTTGATTGCGTCGTTGATTATTACGAAATTTCTCTGTGTCTTGTAAGAAAACACTTTTGGATAACTGAGGCGATTATATCACACCTCCTAATTTTTATTGTCATTACTGTTCATTCATTATATCTCGAGGAAAACATAAAATCCCATCTCTATTGCGCTGTAGGTTCTCTAACAAAACTTTCAACTGGATCCACGACTACTTACAAGCCTTCATTCCTTCTTCGCATGATATTCTCAATATCACCCTCAACTGTCTAATTCATCTCTTTCCAGTAATGATCCATTTGACAGTGGGGGCCCTTGATTTCACTCAACGGCCTCCTGAGGGTGTATGACCAATCCATTTATATTTCCTTCTGCATATCTGTCGCGAGACAGGTTCTTCGTTAGTTGGTGGTCGTCAGAGTTCCGTGTTACTCATCCTTCCTAACCAACTGTTTTATATTCAGTATCCAGTAATTTTTTTGATGTAGTATTGTTATTTGAGCTATTTGGATGGTTTAATTGTGAAGCTTTCGTTGTCCTACTAACTAGGAAACATCTTCAGTGCATACACTTCAATTTGATGAAGTGAGCTTTCAGATTTCTCCACGAGTTTATTAGTCATCTCTCCTGGTGGGTGACCTTGAACCTCATGATTGGTTGTTTTTGTGTGTTTTCACACCTTCTAGGCTACTTGTATTGGTACTGATTGTTTCCTTCACGTGGAGTTTCACCCTTTGTATGTGAGATTTCCTTCTAATTGGTTGGTAAATTTAGTCGATATCAATGTGGTTATCAATTGACGATTCAATGCAAGACACCTCAAACCTTTAGGAATTGATGTCGTGCATAAACCAACAAAATCATTTCACTCAGCCAGCTCTGTGTCAACCAAAAGACTCAACAGTGAAAGAAGATAAAACCAAACATCATCTACAAAATAAATTGCATCGACTGAGAAAAACACTACATTGGCCAAAGTGGACGACGTCCTCTTCGTCTTCGTATCCATGATCATAAACTAGACGTCAAAAGAAATGACATCCACTCCCTCATGTAGCCTCACTGCATACAGACAACCACGGACATCAATTCGACTGGGACAATGTTCAAATATTAGACAGGAGAAACACCAAGAATGCTAGAGAATTTTTAAAAGTTTGGTATTCCAGTGAATCGTCAATCAATAGACACACCGAGATAGACTAAATATACCGATCGATAAGAAGGAAATCTCACACACAATAGGTCAAAATTCAAGTCAAGGAAACAATCAGTTCCAATACAAGTAGCCTAGAGGATGTGAAAACACACAAAAACAACCAATCACGAGGTTCAAGGTCACCCACCAGGAGAGATGACTAATAAACTCGTGGAGAAATCTGAAAGCTCACTTCATCAAATTGAAGTGTATGCACTGAAGATGTTTCCTAGTAAGTAGGAAAATGAAGGCTTAGCAAATAAACCATCCATCTGGTTCAGAGAAGACAACTACATGAGAAACATCTACCTGAGCTACAAACCTTCTGTGTCATATATAGTATGCAATAAAGACGGTTGTTTGATGGAGAGATCTGTAGCATGTTTGAAATGCTTTTTATGACAATTGTACAGCTTTAGAAGCTGACTTCGTAAACAAAGAAACTTGTCTTTCGCCTTGGTCTATTGGATTTTCTTTTCGCTAATTTCATTTCCGTTCTTATCTCTTTTAGACTAATATATCGTCTCAGTCATTACAATCTGTAATCAATGTCCTTGTCAAGTATTTAGATGATTCACAACCAGAAGAACTACAAAAGGTTGGTTTGCTTTCTATTGTATTCTTTTCATTCAACAATAGTGTAATCACCGTTATGTTTATTGTATTGTATTCATATTCATTATACTAAAGGTTTTTGTATTTCCTAGTGTAAATGAAAAACAAAACGATATCGTTGTTTGTACTGACGTTTCGCTACTTAATGCTGCTATTAATATGTTTATCAAAGTAGTTGCATTAAACCAGAATTCGCAAAATCCACTCAGCTTGCATTATATAACAACTTAGTCATCGTTCCTCAGCATGGATTCATTTTTCCGTTGTCAAATTGGCCAATTGGTAAAGATAACAAAACCAGGTGAAGATTGTTGAATTTAATAAGTGTGTAAAATTATAAAAACAGCTTGTGTTTACATAATGAAATTGCTTATCACATTCGTGTTGACTTTGTCAAATCACGGGCGAGTTATGTGTGTGTTATAACGAGGTCAAATTCTGTTTGAGTTCATCATTCCTACTCATCAGACAATTTGGATTCCACTTGATATGAAATGCTTCTGATGACATGGGACGTTCTTTGTGATTTCTGAAGTTTTTCTGGATTATTTCAATATTGTCAAAATCAATTTTGTGTCCTGATTCTACAGCGTAGTGTGAAGACGAGCTATGACTGATGATTTCTCAAGCTTTTCCTACTTCAACCGGATTTTTCGGTGGTCGAACAGATGCTCTACGGTGTTCATTTCTTCTGATCTTCATTTCTCGAGATGATTTTCCGATGTATATTGCATCACATTTCATTGCAAGCATTTTATTTTATAGGCACAATTAGATAGAGAATGCTTAGGGATTTGGTGTTTTATATGGACAATGTTGCTATGCAGTGTGTCTGTTGTTTTGAAGAAAACTCTGATGTCGAGCTTATTGAGCACTTCTCTTCTGATATCGTCTGACGTCTCTGCTCATGACCCCATGCTGATGAATGATGATTAATTTGTTATATAATGCAAGCTGAGTGGATTTTGTAAGTTTTGCTTTAATGCAACTACTTTGATAAAGCTATTAGCAGCAGGATTATATAGTGAAACGTCAGTACAAACAACGATATCGTTTTGTTTTTCATTCATTCACTAGGAAATACGAAGAACCTTTATCATAATGAATATCATATACCCAATGCCCAAATGTTTTCAAACTGTTATAAGTGAACTAGGTTTCGACATATATATCGTATTCGTACTTTGAATTCTGTCTATTTCTAATCTAAGCTTATATGAGTTGTAGCATGCAGCTTCCCAAAGATTAATCTATCGATACAGAAGAGTTGAAGCTGTAAAGATGACCTATATTACTTGTTAATTTAGTGTTCTTACATTCCCAGAGTTAAGAAAAGCATCCAGTGTTGGATAAGCATAAATTAAGCAAAATCAGTATTTCAGTAATAAGAATAAAAGACGTAAATAGCCAAGAAAACTTTTCTTTTCGACGATTCATTTTCATAAGCTGCTGTACAATCGTAATTATATTTAACGAAGAATCCATAAGACAAGCAATCAGTTACTGGCGAAATTTGTCCTCGAATATGTACTTCTTTGCACCCCCTACTGAAGAACCGATGTTCACCGAGATTCACCGATAAGAACATTGAAGTTCGGGTGGCGCTAAATCACGAATTGGTTGAAGTTAGAATTCATTGGCCATTGAAGCGGGTCCCAGTTGCTGAATGGTATACGAGTTTCCCTTGTGACTGGAAGGTCCTGGGTTCGAACCCTGGTGGTGGGTGCGTACTGCTGATGATTCCAAAATTAGGATGAGACAGCTTTCCAGTACTCCCTGTGGCTGGTTTTCAGTGGTTTTCTAACTGAAATCAATCCGTGATCAACTTGTAAAAACAAAACTAATCCTTATAAACCAACTATAGAAAATTTAAGGAAAAGCCTCTGTCACCAAAAATCACAACTATTCTTATGACAACGCAGAATGCAAAGGGGACCGAAATTGAGGCCGAAATTCTTAGAAACCACCTTTCTAAATCTCTGATAAAGACATGCTTCATAGTCCTAGACAGAGTCCCTCAATATCGTATGGAAGGATTTCGAATACACCATCTGTACATAGTTAAATCATTGGCAATTCGGAAGGATCTGATACTGGACCTCTGCATTCAAAAACACCATATATATTCACTCACCCTACCGTAGCCAGAGTAACGTCCTCTTTGTAATTTGCTTCCTTTTGGTTTGTAAGTTTACTATTATTGTGTTATCACTATTATTATTTTATTATCATTATTATTCCCATCACCCATATTTTATCACCACTCTGTTATTGTTTATTGATAACATTACGTTTTCATACAGATTTTATATAAAAACACTATCTTCTCTCCATTAGTTCTTGTCCATTCTACACAATCTTATTGATTAGTCATTTTCTCGTACTTGTTACTTCACACCAATTTCTGCCCCTTTTCTAATTTCCGATTAGTCACCCCATTCTAGATTACACCTTACATCACGTAATACATTTTCGAGGACAAATTCTACCAGTATCTGATTGGTTGTCTTATGAATTGGTTGAAGGATTCCATCATGAGCTGACATCAGTTAGAGAACCATTGGAAAACCACGAGGGGAGTACTGGACGGCTGTTTAGTCCTAGTTTGGGACTCTCCTGCAGAATGCATCCACCGGGGCTCAAACTCAGGACCTTCTGGTTACAGGCTGAGCTCGTAGACAATTAAGTCACTGGGACCCGTACTGGGTGATGAAGAGTCCCAAACTAGGAAGAAATAGCTGTCCAGTACTCCCAGCTGGTTTTCCGATGGTTCTCGAACTGATGTCAGCTCATAATGAAATCCTCCAACCAATCAAACAAAATCCCTACAAAACACTTATACTTGGATCGTCGAAAATAAAAATTTTCTTCACTGTTTACATCTTTTTCTTATGACTCAATATGGGAATATATATGTGTAGTTATTGATGACTGACTGGGATTGATAGCAGGATTTGAACTAGTGACGAAATATAAGATACACCTGTTAACTCAGTCGTCCTTTCACTTAAATCACCTATCGTTTGTCTAAATGAGTGTTACGCAACTGTTCGTTTAAGATTATTACTATAACTAGCTAGCCAGGACAGATCTAAATTAGGAGAGGTAAGTATTGTCATGAGTTTTCCATCTGATTGTCTTTTCATTTTTCTGATGTTTTTCTTGTTATTTTCTCACAACAATATTTATAGGCATCAATGTTTAGCCTCGAAATCGTATGGTCTCTTGATCCCGGATGTACATGGAATCTCCTCATTAGTCAACTTAATGATTCCGAGGTACAAAGTCTGTATTCTGGGAGATTGATAAAACCGTTTAAAATGATACAAGTAAGTGCATATAACTGAGGACGTGTAAGTATTTTTTTATTATAGGCTTGGTTCCACACCGTATTTTTGCTACAAGTATGGGATTTTCCTCATGTGATATTGGTAGGTTAAATTTAGCAGGCCGACCATTGATATCAGGTGTGTGTCGGTAGGGGATTCAACCCCAAACCATTTGCCAACGACGCAGAAAAAATTCTGACACTGATATATGTAAGTTAGGGCATGTACGACACATCTGGATGTTTTTTCTAAGAATTTCATGTGTTGAGATACCAAACATAACGATTGGCCGTATTCAGGTAGGTAGTTACCTCGCTTCTAGTGAGAAGTCGTGACCAGTATGGCACAGCTGATTGGGCGTGAGGACAAATACTCGCGCCCGCGATGACATTGGCTAGTGCCAGTCGCGCTATGTCATGAATTGGCAGAACTTGGAATTCATGAACTGACCATTAGATCGCTTCACAGTAGCTCAACGGTCTATGAGCTCGCTAGCCTCGTAACCAGAAGGTTTTGCATTCGAGCCCCTGTGGTGGGTGCATACTGATGAAGAGTCCTAAACCAGGCTGACGAAACAGCTGTCTGTGCAGTACTACCAGCTGGTTTTCCGATGGTTCTCTAACCGATGTCAGTTCATGATGAATTCCTGTAACTAAACATAGTTTTTTTTTAAATGTGTGTCCTTGTAGTGTCACTTTTGTGTAATCGAACTGCTGTGTATAGTATCCTGTTGATTAATAGCGTTCAAATGTCATTCCTGAGTTTACACATAGTGTATGTGCTCTGTATGCCTAATTGTTGATTAATTTAATTTAGTTACAAGCTTGGTGTGTCGGTGGTGATGTTGGTGTTCAGGGGGTAGAATACCCTCGCCAACCACTCAGCTCTCCTGGGCTCAATTCCCGCCCGGTGCATTTGTAGGGGATTTAACAGCTAGCTCGATAAATTAACAAATATTAGAATAAAAATCCAAGTTAATGAAATGATAGTGTAAGAGTATATTATAAAAAATACAGTTAATGAGTTATAGAAATTAATAGTTACTTGGTAATACTGTTTAAGTCAGCTGCTACAAATAATCAATATAATCCACAGAAGTGTTCACTACTGGCGTCGTGTCTACTAGTAGAAGCTGCACACCGGTTGTAGAGCAGTCCTCGGATGAGGATGAGGGATTCCTGCAAAATCCAAAGTATACAACACGGTTAGTAGCGAAGCAAGTAGACACTATGGACGAGTGAGAAGACGAAGTGTCGAGTAGCACTACTGTATTTTAGGTTGTACTCTGAAGTTATGTATATTTGGTAACAACAGAAAAGAAGGACCAGGCAACAGGTCGTTTATTAAGGAAATCAACAAATATTTATAGACTTTCATGTACATTATAATAGATTATTTTCACCGAACAAACACAGTCTTCTTATTGGTGGTTTCTCGCTGAACGTTAATGTTGCATCTCTTTTTGGCCGTTTCTTGAAGTTCAGATTATCTGTCTGCGAATTGTTTCCGCCTACGCAAAGTCTGCTGTGATTGGTTGTTGAGTCAGTCTATGTTCTTGTTCTTTTCTCATGACTAATATTGGGGACGTAAACATTGACGTAAATTACTGTCGAGCAATTTCGGCTAGTAGCCAGCTCTCACCACAATTTTACAAAGAATCGTTTTAAAACAAAAGTTATGTTCAATGTTTCTATTTTTAACATCTAACGAAAAACTGTATAATCATATTGTTCCAGACTCCACACACTCTTAAACCGGGCTTACCCAGTAATAAGCCCGCTGAACAGGGAAGGTTGTGTATGTGTATGAGGCTAGCAACCTCATCCCGTAAAATAACAGCACCACCGCCGACAGTGAAACTTCAATTTTTAAAGCTTGAAGCTCTATGTTCCTTTAGGAAGGAATTTGCAGTATATCCACAACTGTTTTTTTCTATTCTCAGTTGCATATGTTAACTTTCCAAGCCAGTGGTTTGATTTATCTTTCACAGCATTCTTTCGTTTCGACTTCTAGAGCTCATGTGCGTCATCCTTTTGGAAGGAGGATTTTCTAACTCCCCCAAGTGTGGTCTTATATATTTAGCAGCTACCGCATGTCACGCGAAGTTAGGTGACTCAGTATTGCTGGTTAAAACTAAAAGTGGTCAGACCGAAATAGACCACCTGCAATGAAGTCATCTGCTGTCGTTGTGAAGTGTATTAAGTTATATGTGAATTCTTTGGTTAGAGTTTACACGAAATTCACATCCTCTGATAAATTGTGTTGATATTATTTACTTAAAAGTGGCTAGCATCAGAACTACAAGTGCGTGTTTCATCTTATTTAAGACTTGTCAGCCAGAAGTACCTACATTCCATTGAATGATGATATTCACACAGGAACTCGAACCCTGATTTCAAAGGGAAAAGTGTTTTTCCTGGCTTAATGAACCATCTGAACCCTCAACTACTTTACTTCCTTTATGGCTGTGTGACTTGGGCACCGAAAGTAGAAGATATGAAAAGACTTGCTGTCTTTTTTGATCATAGGTGCTGCCGTCCTATCTCCCCTGTTAATTGGTTTAATAAGGTGAGCAATATTGAGGGTAGGCTAGGTAAAAAAGGAAATTAATTAACGAAGTGGTTGTAAAGTTACATCGATTGAGAGAGATGGTCAGGATATATGTTACACATGTCTAGCCATCGATGGCCTTCCTCGATGACGGGCAATGTTAGCTGACTGACACTGGATGGATCAGATTGGAAAATACAAAGCTAGTGGCGGTCAAACCACAACATGGCTTCATCAGTCGATGAAATCCACAACAGTTAGTTTTAGCCAGTCACGTGGGGAGGTGTAGACTTCTTGACTGACTGGTTGGGGTCCTCGAGATGGTAAAAACCAACGGCAGTGGCTGTAGGCAATCGATGATTTGCCTCAAAATCGTCGTTGTCAATGGTTGGCATAGGTGCATTCACTCTTTGTGATTTATCATGTCCAATAAAACTCTATTGTTCTTACATAGTACTATTCTTTTTGCCTCACTCACACTCCTTTTTATTATCTCTCACTCTCTCTGTTTTGACTCTCTCTTTAATCTCTTCTCTTGCTACATGGATTGTTGCAACTCGAAGTGTTTCACATCTTTGCAAAGTTCTACGTTGAAACCAGTCAGTCAGTCACCTACTTTACAATGGCTATCACTTATTGCTGTTGTTTTGAATTCCTCGTTGATTGACTTTACTAGGTAGGCTAAAATGCTCAGTCTCGGTTGACATGTCGGCTCCTAGTTTAGATGTTTTGGCGATGTCTTGCAGTTAACTTGGTGGTTAAGGCTTGTTAAGGCTAAACCAACTTTAAGGCGTCCACCCAACGAGCAACATGTCAACAGAGGCTGAAATGTTTTCAGTGAAATAGCTAAGTTCCAAGTTCGACCACGGATTGATATCAGTTAGAGAACTTTTAAAAGCCAGAGAGTACTGGACATGTGTTGCTTTCTAGTTTGTGACTCATCATCGGTAGTTTGCTGCCATTGGGACTCGAAATCAGGACTTTCCGGTTACAAGGTAATCTACCAGGACTCGACTCAATCGCCAGCCCATGAATTTTAATTTCTCCCAATTAGGGATTTTAATACGATCACTAGCTGATATCATTGGTTAGTATTTGTCCTCACTGCCGAACAGGCGGACACCACCGGTCACAAATTCTCAACTTCGTTTTTTAGTCAGCCACTAGCATACGTGTTGCCGGTGAGTTCCAAACTATGACGAAACTGCTGCCTGACCAGTACTCTCTTCTGTTGTCCAATGGTTCTCTAACTGATATCAATCCGTATTCAGATCCCTTACAATAGCTGTAACTATTACTTATTTAGTTTCTGTTTTCTTTCTTCCCCCAAATTTGATTCGATACTGAAATCATAGCTTCTAAATATACTATATAACTGTTATGCCTAATTTTTATTGTAATAAACATATCTACGTAATGTGTGCCACAGCTGACTGGAAATTATAATGAATAATCCTTATATATACAATTGTTTTCTCTTTTCTTTACTTTATGAAGGTCTATCATCAGTCACCAGATTTACAAAATGGGAAAAATTTGAAATTTAAAAATATTTCAACTTTTCTACATAAAGTTCATGGAATCTGTAATTAATCTGCGAAAATAATTTATCTTTAAGACTTTTTCCCCCTATATTTTTACATACTGTTTTATTCGTAAACGTTACTACTTGTAATTAATTTGCATAATGCGTTATATTTTTCTTTGTAAGATTTTTCCTTTACTTCTTTCGAGAATTGGATAACGTCTATTTGAAAGGCAATTATATCAGAGCGCGAATTTGCGTAGCGTTCATATAAAGTATAATTGAACAATTAAAACAATAAGAAATGTAGAAGACTTTGAGCCTTTTCGACGGACAAGAATTCTGGTTGACCAGTGATTCAAGCTGTTTTCCAGGCTACTGTTTTTCAATGAAATTAATACTTTTCATGTATAATTTTTGATAAATTTACAAAGACTAGTGTGTATTTCAGTATTTTCTGATGCTCGTTTTCATTTTTAGGATACATATTTGAAAGACTCATATAGTTGGATGCATTTTACTTATAGCTATCTTGTAAAACCGTGTTCCTGATTTAAATCCTCTCAGATAATGAGGACGGACATGGGCTTTTATATTCAAAATTAATAGATACAGTATACATTAAGAAGTATTCTCTGTAGGTCGTCTAATCAGGTGTGTTGCTACGGAGTATGGGACCATCGAAAATGTGCCACAGCATCCTTGCACAATGTGTCTCCTAGTTAAGTGTTTTATGAAGAACAGAACAATACTCTACCTCATTTGAATGAATGTAGTGTTCGAATTGTGCATCGGTGGCATAGTGGTTAGGACGCTCGCCAACCATGCACATGGTCCGGGGTTCGAACCCCGGCCGACGCACTCCTTTACCTCGCTAAGCCACATATAATGCTGGTGAAGAGGAAAGGTTGGGCATGAGGCTAGCAACCCCATCCTGTAAAATAAACACTGCTACAGAAACTTCAAGCCACTAACTTGAAGCCCTATGTTCCACTGGGGAGCGTGAAGGAAAAAAAAAGTGTTCGAATTCCAACAAGCGTTAAGGCAGGGTAGTAGGTACAAGCAGAAAAATAAAACGCTAATAGGTGGTGATAGAAGCAAATCCTGTAAGTTTCTATTCTACGGAATCCTTCGAATTGAGGACAGGAGTAAGACAAGGCTGCCTACTATCGCCAATGATTTTCCTGATTGCAGTAGACTGGATAATGCGACAAACAGCGGGCAATGAGGAAACAGGCATAAAATGGACTCACAGAAAAAACTTGGAGGATCTTGACTTCGCCGATGATATATGTCTGATTTCCCACAGACTGGAAGATATGCAAGCGAAAAGCAACAAGTTGGCAGAAGAAGCATTCAGGTGAACATAGAGAAGACAGAGGTGATGAAGATTCCTGGACGAGAAGAACAAAGATCAGCATAAATGGGAGGAATCTGAAAGAAACAACCTCTTTTACCTACCGACTTGGGAAGCATCGTTTCAACTACAGGCCAACAGAGCTGACGAGGATATCAAAGCCAGAATCGGAAAAGCAAGACAAGCTTGAACTACTCTCAAGTTTGTGTGGAGGTCAACAGCACTCAGAATCAAAAATAAGATCCGGATTTTCAACTCCAATGTGAAGTCAGTGCCACTATACGGATCAGAGACTTGGCGCCGCGTCATAAAGAGCACCTCAAACAAACTACAGACCTTCATCAACACCTGTCTTCGCTCAAGATCAGTTGGCCAGAAAAGATCAGCAACTGGGAATAATCTGTGGGAGCGAACCAACCAGGAACCGATTGTGAAACAAATAGTCAGGAAGAAATGGAAATTGATTGGCCATACTCTCAGGAAACCATCAAGTGACATCACTAGACAAGCCATTGCTCGAGTGGAACCCGAAAGGGAAGCGGCGGCGAGTTTGTCGTCAGTGCAAGGGTGACTTGGAGGAGGTCATGTGAAGCGGAGATAAAAACGTGTGGTCAGACTTGGAGCCAGGTGAAGATTCTAGCAGAGAACCGAACGCAATGGAGACGTGGGCGGCTGAAGCCCCATGTTCCTCTAGGAATTAAAGGAAATAATAATATTCTATTCTACCAGTGGAACATGGCCTGTGTAATAACTGGTTACACTGCAACGGTTATGACATTGATTCACCTAAGTATTAAGCGAATACTACTCAATCTCTGTCACTGTTTTTAGCATGTCTGTTTTGTTTCATCGACTTGCGAACGATCACCTTTATGACCAACACAAGCTGTGGGCAGCTAAATTTACTTAGAAGAAGATAAAGGCCAATGACTAATCGAGGGTAGTTGATCTCAGTGACATCCATAAACTGGAAACCCCGTCAAAAATCATTGTTCATTGGTTGAAATAATAGTTATCACACCGTCGATACTCTTTTTCGAAACAGTGGAAGAAGTATACAAAGGACGGAAGAAGAGTTGCAGTATATATGAAAAGCGAGTTCAGTTTAGGTTTAGTCGCTGATGATACCCACAGATAACTTCAAGCAACACTAGTTCAGTTGTTCAAGCAGTTACCTGATTACGATATTTTACTTTAAGGGCAAACAACAAATGATGGAAGCAGTTTGTGTGTTCTCGAACATGAGATCTTACTTTTATTAGTGACTACAACACCACTCAGAGTAGGTAGGATCCAACTGGGTGTTACTGAGTGCATTACTATTGGGGTGAGAGCTGGCTGCTAGCCGAATTGGTAGACAGTAATTTACGTCAATGTTTATGTCCCAAATATTGGCCTATGATATGTTTGTGTAGTTAGTGCATTCATTTTGAGGGAGCGCTGGAAGCCAAGTGAAGAAGCGGAACTGATCAAACATACAGGAGGACATTTATATCCAAAAATTTTCAGCGGATAAAGGAGCCCTAACAAACCGTTACGCAGACCCAGTTTGTACTTGGTTGCTCTTTACGTCCTTTTGTATTCTTTAATCGATAACTGCCTACGAGTGACTAGAGCGTTCTGTATTGAAAAGAGCCTCCCTCTGAAAACGATTTTGCTAGGAATAACTGTTTGATTAATCATTCTTTCAGAGCTGCATCTAAGAATTAGCACTAAATGCACCTGAGTTCGATTGACGAGTTTGTACCTAAGTTCATTTAAGACTAATATGTTAGCTGGATCATCGTTAATGTGAATCTCTGCAGCTAAAAGTTTCCGGTTATATGTAGGACGTTTATGCACAAGGAAGTGTTCGAAGCTTCATAAATCTCACAGCTGGTAGACTGCACTTTTCTTCATCTCACATACAAAATGAATTTAATTCTTTAGCAACACAATGCAGTACAAATTTTCGGGGACGGACTACATCTATACACACTGTTACGCGGTACGTTCAACGTTTGCGTTACATTTTTGCGTGATTCGTTACATAAAATTTATCTTGTTGTAATCGTTGCACAAGTACTCTACTTCCTCCATACTTCAGAGGATTCTTCATTCATATAACACCAATTTATTATGGCCAAGTATAGGTGAAGACTCCATCTTTTCCTAGGATTTTTATTGATAATGTGAGATACTCAGGAGTATTTTTTTCAACTCACTTTCAGAATGCCATTATTGCAATATCATCAAATATAATTGTCTTATGTAAGTTAATATTATGAAACAAACTGTCCGAGGGCCTATCAACGAATCAAAGACTGATGTTTTCAAATGAAGTCGCATATATTTGGCAGAATGAGGTTAGTGCTCAGGATTTATTGTATCCATATGTGCTCTAAATACGATAACTGAAAACTGGCGAAGTTCTACAATAGAGTCCCAAGATTGTAAATGTTCCAATGACCTTGTGAATGTTCCAATGACCCTGAACGCATGCTAGTCATTGGTTGAGGAAGCTCACCATTATTCTAGCGCGAATAATTGTGCATATTGGCAAGCGACACTGAATTAATTGTCTTCTAGGAACTTTCTTTGAAAAGTTGAAACTGTCTTTGATGATTGGTTGTTATTGGTGTCGAAAGTTTAACTTTGCCTGAATATCTTGTTTCTGTCCAATTACTGGATGCCAGAGCGAATAACGTTTGGGTACATCATCATAGAGTGAACCATTCGAATGATTCCGTCGACCCTGTAATACTCATAATAATTCCATCGAAGGTTTCTGGGGAAGACTGAAAAATAGAATCTGAGCTATCAACGGATCACAAAACGAAGTTATTTTCAGTCATTTGAATGAAGACATGTATAGAAATTGGTTTAATTTGAAAACTGAAACTCCTCTTAATAATTTCAACATTTTTTTATCTCATATTAGAGAAGAGTACCCTGTTTGATTTTTTCATATTTATTTATGTAAAAATACGTAAAATTTTATGCAAAATCATCTTTTTTTCTGATTAGTCGGTTCAAGGTCACTTGTGCGTTCGTTCCTTGGGACTCTATTGTAGAACTTTGCCTGAAAACTTATGCAATCATCGTTGGTTGCCAAAGAAATCGCGGCTTTCTCAGGTAGCGAAGTGGTTAATAATCTTGAACGAAAGTAAGGCACTGGACAATTTTCAAATTGAGTCCTTCTGATGCTTCTAGGATTCTATGTGTAGGTGATGGCATCAGTGACTTCATGAGAGTTTAGAGAATAAAAGATTCGGTGTTATTATGTATTGAAATTATACTTTATGTGCCGTTTCGCTTTTTGTGTTAATTGGATGGCTTGTGCTTCACTGAACATTTGTACTCTTTCTGTTCGAATTAACGTCTTGCTAACTGCAGGCTAACTTGGGGTTCAGCTACCGTATTCTTAGTGTTTAGACGTAGGATAAGCTCGTACTTGGATGTTCGTGCCATGTTTACTTGATACATTTCCTCTAATAGAACAATACCCTTGCAGCACCACGACATTCTGTTATCATTGTAATTCTATTTGGAGTCGTTTGATTGTTTTGGATTTGGTCGAGTTTATTCGGAACAATTTGGCTTTATTTCGCTTTCGTCGAAGAGTGCAAGTGTGTGTTATTAGCGCCTTGCTTGTTACACGCGTATATCATAGTTTTTATACAGTTACATTTTAATCCATATAATGGATCATCCGTAGGACGTTAATAACAACCATATGTTGTCACTCATTATGTGAAAGCAAATGGAGAATAAACAATCTGACGTCATTGCATAACGCGCATTTGTCAGTAAGCCCATCTCTCTGTCTATGGAGGTGACAATGGGCGTGGAAACATTGAGTATCCACGCAATGTTCATATCTGTGAAGGCTGCTCAGGTCACGAAATAGATGAGAAGACACGCGCAGAAGCTCAGGGAATCCTTGAGGGAATGTGGAATGGAAGTAGACTCTCCAAATTACTGAATGGAGATTTAGCAATCTACTCCGGTTATCCAGACGGCAAATATGAGCACACTCAGGAGGTGGCTGTCATGATGTCACCAACAACACTGGAAGCTCCTAAGCACTACGAACAAATCTTCCCCTGTAGGGCGATGGTGGCGGAGTGCAGCTCAAGATTTACAACTATCTGTCCAACGCATCCAGGAACAACGCAGTGCCGTTAAAGAAGAGGGAAGATTACCACAGACAACTACGAACAGTATTGGAGGAGTATTATTATGTGTGTAAAACTTGGGACTGTGGTAGTAAGTAATTCCATATTAGCTTGTTTATCAGATGTATCACACAGTGAAACAGTATTGTTTACTGGATGACGTTTTGAATAAAATTATATTGTTCATAATAATATCACTTATAATCACAAGACTTCGAAACTTGAGTTTTATAGCTTCCTTTGTTCTCTCTTATTTGTCGTCACTGGGGTAGTAGCATTTTCCAGATATCTGAGACAGGTGTTGAATCATTCCTACTACCCCTACGACAAATATGAGAGAACAAAGAAAACCATGAAACTCAAGTTTCGAAGTCGTTGGATTAAAAGTGATATTATTATGAACAATAAATTTCGTTCGAAACGTCACCCGGCAAATAATACTGTCTCACTGTGTGATATATCTAACAAACAAACCATTATGTAAGTATTGGAGGACTTGAAAATTCAAACTGCCCTTATGAATCCCAGGCAAACTAGAAGCAGATAATACAGATAGATTCAAAAGACGCCAGCTAGCCGCTGGAGCAGCTTTGGAGATTTCATATGGTATCACCGAAGTAATATGTGCGTTAGGACACCGGTACTCCCCGGAGTTGACGCTTAGTCTGGTTGTGTGTTTCATCTGGTCCAGATTTTAGCAGTATCACCTAGGTATTTGTCCGCTTATGTAGAAACGACCATAGGGATTTACATCCCAAGTGGCGATGTTGTAAACGTAAAAAGGGCTTTTAGATGAAATAAACAAAATGGAGAATTTGTAAACTTTTCAAAAGACGAATAAATAAGTGGTATCCAGGACCTAAGGATTTGTAGTGTGTAATTATTACTCTTTAGAGATAATTAACTGAAAACACCACAGTACAAAGCCAGTACAAGTTAAAGTAAGGCAATGCAGAAATGTATGGAGGACACAGCAACCGCTAGTATCCCATTCAGTGGACATCAACCCTCCGACGAAGACAGAAATCCTGTAGGCAACCAAGATGCTAAAACCTGAAAAAGCGGCAGGACCAGACGGAATCTCAGCAGAGGCATTTAAAATGGATGCAGAGACATCATAGGGCTTGATGACACCAATACTGGAGAAGGTATGGAGAGAGGGCAAGGTACCTGCGGATTGAAAGAAAGATTACTTATTCAAACTGCCAAAGAAAGGAGACTTAAGTCAATGCAAAAACTGGCAAAGCATTATGCTCCTGTAAATCCCAAGCAAAATACTAAGCCACATCATCCTGGAGTGAATCGGACACGCCATGGATGAAAAACGTCCACCGGAACAGGCTGGATTCAAGAGGAACAAGTCATGCATCGATCAAATCGCAACATTTCTGATCATCATTAAACAGAGCTTGGAGTGGCAGTTAGCTCTCTGTTTCAACTTCATCGACTTTGAAAAGGCCTTGAACAGCGTTGGTCGAGAGGTAATTTGACAACTGTTTCGCGACTACGGGTTGCCGTCGACAATTATACACCTCATTCAGCAGTTGTACGATAATGCTGCGTGCCAAGAAATCCACAATGGGTAAAAGGCATAAAATGGACCCACACAAAAATCTTGCAGGATCTGAACTTCGCCGATCATGTATATGTCTCATTTCTAACAAACTGGAAGATATGCAGGTGAAAAGGAACAAGTTGGCAGGAGAAGCATCAAAAGTAGTACTTTCTTCAGGTGAACAAAGAGAAGATAGAGGTGATGAAAATTCCTGGCCAACAGCAACAATAACAAACAACAATCAGCGTAAAAGGGAGAAGTATGAAAGAAGCAACCTCCTTAACCTACCTACGTACCTGGGAAGCATCGTTTCAAGTACAGGAGGACGGAATTGATGAGGATTTCAAAGTGAGGATTGGGAAAGCAAGACGAGCCAAGTCTGTGTGGAGGTCAACAGCACTCAGCATCGAAAATAAGATCCGGATTTTCAACTCCAATGTGAAGTCAGTGGTACCTACTATACAGATCAGAGACTTGGCGCAGAGTAATTTCTAGTAACACACCGTCTATTCTGCCCCAACCTTAGTAAATCTTCATCTTCTCATGTGGTGTACCAGAGTGACATTATGCATTTAATGAGACACACCGCAATGAAATCTGCCGGGAATTCCAAGATTGTTAATAATATTAAAGATTTGCAGTAATAGTTTATTTAAGCTAGATTGTGATACGGACAGTGGACATTGAACGTCCTTGCAAAAGTAAAATTCTCTGCACACTTTTCAAATTATCAGCTGATTTCGCGTGTTCCTATCAGGGGCTGTAAGCCATTACTATTGACTTTAATTTTCCAGTTTTAATAATATTATTGCGAAGCAGACAAGAAATTTATGTGAACCTTAATGAATTTTCATCCGCATAAAATGCTAGGTTGTGTGATTTGTCTTCAGTAACACCGTGGAAAAAAGCGCTTACCGTAATCAGGTCACCCCTGTTGAAATACTGTACCTAATTATAGTAAGGACATCTAAAACTGACTCTTTGAAGTATTTCAACTTGTAATTCTTGGTCTAAAGACATCATGTATTAGCCCAACTAGCATTGACTTTTAATTGAAGCTGCAATTGTGCATTGGGGAATCTTTATGGCACACATCGGACCCTCTTCAGGACATTCAAACACACTTCGAGTACACTACAGACCCTCTGATCAACTTTGGAACCACTGAAGACAACTGTCTCACTTTCTTCAATAGGCTTTCGAAGTGTCAATATTCAAAAAGCAGGTTTGCAGAGGACCCGAAGATAATGCTAGCTGTGAGCTAATATATGGTCCCTATGGATCTCAGATACAATATATTGAAGCTATTTTGTGGTTATTTTGCGGTTGGTTAATATAATAGGAATTTGGAAATTCTGTGTAGTGCCAAAAAGTATTGGAGTATTCGCCTCCGTTTCCCCACAAAACTTCTACTTTGATTACTTGAAGGAACTAGAATTAGAATATTTCAAATACGCAAGATTTCATGTCATTATTTTGGAGTGTTACATGATAGTTGTCTTTTTGGAGTCACCCGCTTCGATTACTTGGTTTAATAGAAATTTTAGTATTCATTTCAATTCTCCGGATAAGATTTGAAACTTACTGTTTACTGGATACCTTGATTTGTACAAATTACTGTACGAATTATAATTCCAAGTAACATATATTACCCAACGTCATAACACTTAGAATCATGAAAAATTTCTTTATAAAAGTACAAAATTCACTTATTCTCTGAGATAAACAAAACTGTGAGAAGAGGTAACACACTTCAAATGCAACACCCTTGACTTTTGATCAGTTTACAAATCATACCGCTGGGGGGACTGGGAAAATGATCGAAAAACTAGGCGCAAATATATACAAACGACACAGTCAAAAATTTTCCACTATAGTTTTTTTTGTAAACTCACATCATATCACGCATCAGGAGACTATTCTTTCTAAGATCAGAGTGACGCATCTGTTGCTGCTATATTTTGACTGAATTAGAGTACACGTATCTTCTAGTATTTCTTCGCGTTTATAATTGTGACCTAACGTTGCGATTACTCGACATCCGCAACGTAATTCAAAAGGCACTTGCGAAGGAATACGATAGTGTATTGTTGCAGCAATCAACAATTCAAAAATCGAGCGAGTACAGAAGTATCAATTGTTAACATGCAAGATTTAGAGTAATAAATAAATGAAAGTATAGTACGATTATGAGTAATAAAACGGGTCACTACACATCTACCAGCCTCTTATTTCTTCATTTAAGATAACTTATGTGTAAATATTCATTTCTCTGTTTTCGTTAACGTTACCCTTGACTGGCTTAACAAACTCTCATTGTGCGCAGTTCACTGTTTTACTAGTCGGTCCCAACCATGAAGAAAGAAGGAAGGATGGGTATGGGTCTAGCATTCCCAGCCCGGTAAAATCAGTCCACTTGCTACAGAAACTCAAATGCAATTGCAGTTTAGCTAATAAGAAAAGAGTGGAAAATTCACTAACCAGATTTTAAAAAATCCTCAACATATCATTACTTTAAACAGTCAAATGTAAAATTATGTCGTCTACTGTAAATTATTATCTTAAAAATTCCAGAGGGATTAAAGTTATTTATTGCCAGGTAAAGCAGATGGTTTTCATATATTAACTAAAATTTTATTCTCCCTCATCAGTATTCATTTTTGTCTTTTATTTTTAGTAAAAACTCACATCTACATCCAATACACAAATGAATAGTAAATTTTGCAGGTTATATTGCTTCAATGATGGAAGCTGTACATCGTGTAGAGTGGAACAGCCTTTACATGAAACACAATGCCTTGGATGTGCATGCCCAAGAGAATGGGCAGGACAACGATGTGAGAAAAGGATAAAATTTCTGTCTACAGCTGTTTCACACACACATGGATACATAACATCTGGTATTTTTCTAGGTGTGTTGTTGACAATCGTATTATTCACAATCATTCTTTGTATAACTAAGCATAAGGTTATAAAAAATCTTTGGATTCAACTTAAAATAAACTGCCTGAGAAAGCAGAATGGTAAAGAAGACACAACATCTGTTGCGTATACCACTTACACAAATGAAGAAGCATTCAGTATGTAGGTAAAATTTATTTTCTTAGTATATCTTATTCTGTTGTATTTCTATTTCTACCCTGTGATTGATGTACTTTTTATTTTTATTGCACTGTCTATCCTGTGTAATGGCCTTTTTACAGTTTGTTATTAGATTGGTTGACTATTTGTATTTGTTTAATTTCTTTTGAATAAAAAATATTTTGATGAGTGTCATTTATTTAAACGTTCTCATGACCCTTCGTTTTGCCGTCTGCATGGAACACTGACATTTTTAATTATAAATAAATATAACTGAGGTCGAATTAAGCATCACTATGCATAGATCGAAGCTGTTATAACTACTATTTGACATATGAAGTAAAACGTAATACGTTTCAATAATTGTCTTTTGGATTGATTTAGCTGGATATAGTGTTTTTCGTTCTTAGTGGTACGAAGTTTCAGTAGCAAGCAACAGTGTTGTCTTTTATGGAGTAGGGTTGCTAGTCTCAAGCTCAACAGACATGAGGCTAAATACCGACAAGGCAGTCGAAACTTGCCAAGGCCGCATGATAGGTTAGCATTCTGTTATTCATTCACCAATGCACAGTTAAATATGTTTGTAGAATGTACACATATAAAACCAAATTTTCCAAGAAATCCATGAAGACTTGAGTTTAAAATGTGATTCACCTTCAGTAAAGTTTCTTGTTACTCAGTAAAATGTTTACTAATTTGAAGCTTAACAGGCTGACTGGTTTCAATAAACAATTTGCACAGAATGCACATTCGAGTTGTTGCCACACCTCCTCCATGTACCACACAAAGCAAGAGAAGAGTGAAGTGAGGTTCGAAAGACAGATAATAAACAGAAGTGTAAGTGAGGGAGAAGAATAGTAATATGGAAAAACAATAGAGTTATACTGAAGATCTTTAATTATTCCCATTATTAATATTAGAACAATATAAGGAACAATATTGTTGTTTTCAGTTAGATCTTTTCCGGGCTTTACACTTATTTATATAGATTTATATGTAAAAATTTTAACCAATGAGGGTAATTTTGTGGATCAAATAATAATAACTTGGTAAATGTTTTGAACGTCATTAATAACGATGATTATAGTGATAACAAAATAATGATAATAAGGTTTATGTAGGTGGCGACAAGAATAACGAAGGTAGTAATATGCATGTGTATATGTAGACAGTTCAATAAACAAATAAATTAGGTCAAATCTTAAGGGTTACGTAATACTAAGGGTGAAGTGGACAGATAAACAGAGTTTAAATAAATATCATAAAAGTACGAAGGAAATGGAAAATAAGGATGGGTGGGAGGGTTTTACCTAGGCCAAGAGAGAGGCAAAGGTAGAACTGATTTTATGCAAAGACTACGATTGTTCTCTCGAATTAATTCCCATAGCTTCGGCTGTGTATAAAAGGCGGATTCGAATTCCGTTTGAAAGTCTCGATGGAATGCGACAGACAACCTTGAAGGCACTACTTCTGTCTATTTGCTGACCGCTATCAATCAAATGAGCCAAAATAGAACTTCTTATCGATTTTATTTGACCTTTTCTGTACCATGAAGGAGGATGTCAATTAATACGTTTCTTAAGCTGTCTAGTTGTTCGCCCTATATAGCTCTCTCCACAGGAGAAACTAAATTTGTAGATACACATAGAAGTGGCACAGCTAAGCAGCTTGTCTTTTTCTAGAGCATTCAAAAATTGTCTTCTGGAAAATGACAAACAATGGGTGGCGGCAGTATAAGTCCGTTTTATTGCTCTCGATAATCTTAGATGTAGGACTTCACTAGCCAAGTCCCCATTAAATTGCAATTTTATGAACAGTTGTTTCTGTTTAACTGTTGTCAGTTTCTATTTATTATACTTGGTGTTCATGTATCTCCTTACAAATGTATTAGGATAACCTATTTGGACCAGCGTATTTTGGAGGTATCCTAATTCACTTTTGAAGATGAAAAATCACAAAGAATGAATACATCTGCGCCAACCATTGTTAACGATGTTTAGCCATATCACTGATTTTCTCCATTTATTTGTGTTTACCGTCCCGAGTACCCCAACCAGAGAGACAGTAGTGTGCACCTCTTAACGTGTCTGACTTAAAGTAACTGTTGCGGATTTCATTGACTGATCAGGCCATGTGTTGACTTGACCAACTTGACTAAGTCTTTTGAAACCCTACCAGCCAGATAACTTTGTGATATGTAATATCGTAGTGATTATGGTTAATCGGTATGCCTTGGAAAATTTTCTATTGTTTATTCATTTTAAACAATAGAAGTCTCAAAACAGTTGTGATGAATATACCTTAGATTTTCAAATTTTAAATTAAAAATAATAAAAATTTCGTAGTTCATGAAAAATCCCCATTCGAACATTAATAGAGAGAAGACCAGTAGTTCAGCGAAGAGTCTCTTTTCGCCGGCGAATTCATTTTCATAGCTGTACAATCGCAAATATATATGGTTGTTTTGTATGTGTGTGTACATCAAATTTACCTAACTAAAATACAATTAGTAAGTTCAGATGAATTGGATGTTGATATAAGAGAGTAGTAACAAAAGTGATGAGTTATCACAAACGATTGTTAAATAAGAGTTACGTAATAACATGAATAGTTCGTTGAAAGAGTTGTGCTCAGGGTGTACATGGAAACAAAGTAACATACGGAATTAGGCAAGAGTTTTAAGTAGTTAGAAAAATAAGCATTCAAGCAAAATTAAAACAATTAGTCCCTTTGATAAATTTGAATAAGGCATTAAGAAGACAAATTTCGCGAGATGATATCATTTCGTAGTTTCGTTACAACCGCTTTACAACTAACATGGTTAACAATAATAAAATAAAGTGCATGACAATTACTCAGTTAAATAAAAACAAAAGTACATACTGATGACCAATTATA
>OX235272.1:107415039-107441594 GCA_944472155.2 Trichobilharzia szidati
TGATTACACCCATAGTATCTAGAATCATTGAACGAATAGTTAAAGATGATATCCTCAAACATATGCTCAGCTGCAATATTCTAGGTCCAAACCAACATGGATTCCTAAAATCCAGATCATGCATGACATGTCACCTTGACTTCTTTAACTATATAACTAGCAGCCGAGACAAACAACGACTAGTACTTGTCATCTACTTCGACATATCCAAAGCCTTTGACCGCGTTGACCATCTACTTCTAATAAATAAGCTAAACTCTTTAGGAATAAGTAACCCATTATTAGGATGGATTGAATCATTCCTTAACAATAGGTCCCAAGTAGTTAGACTGGGTTCTGTAAACTCTAAACCTAGTCCAGTCACTTCTGGAGTAGTTCAAGGTGGCGTCTTAGGCCCCCTCCTATTCACTTTATATGTCAACGACATATGCAGCTGTTTCTCACTTGGCAAACCATTCATCTTCGCAGATGATCTTAAAGTAGCTTACACATTCCACTGTGATGACTTAGGGTACTTTCAGAAAGCTGTTCAGGAAGAACTAGACCGAGTAACTGCATGGTCCTCCACATGGAACCTAAAATTCAACCTTAAAAAATGTGGTTGGATCTGTTTCGGTGCACCCTCAATAAACATTAAACTAGTACTTGAATCTCTTGACTTGCCTAAACTCCAAAGTGTTGTTGACCTAGGACTCAGGTACTCTAGTGACTTGACATTTTCCGAGCAAGTGGCGACACAGACGCGTAAATCGAGGATGCTCCTAGGGTGCATACTCAGGAATTTCCACAACTACGAGGCGAAGCTATTATTATATAAAACTTGTGTCAGACCACTACTTGAATATTGTCCATTTATTCTCATCAGCACTCGCGTAAGTGACAAACTTAAAATAGAAAGTGTCCAACGATACTCCACGTCTAAACTACTAGGATTTGACTGCGAAAAGGACTACACATCAAGGTGTATAACTCTAGGTATCGACCAACTCTGGATGAGACGACTGAGCATTAACCTAACATTCTTCTTTAAAGTCTTGCATAAAATATCATTCTCAGACAGCAAGGAGATACAGTTCTCACCGGAAGGCTCTTACAACCTTCGTAACCAAACGTGCACAGTATCTAGGAAAAACTGTAAGACAACACTCCGTGCAAACTTCTTCACAGTCATGTACTCTAAGATCTGGAACAGATTACCCCTAGAAATAAGGACCTGTCACTCTATTATAACCTTCAAACGCTTGCTATATAAACTGCTTCATCCCAATGACTATGCCAATCACACCGCACCACTTATTTCTAAAACACATGAGCTATTAGAACACTATAACGCCTAGGCTCATTACTAAATATTACGACACTAAATAAACTCTAAGACTTCGCAAAATTACATGAAAAACAACTAGATTACGGGTAGTGTTTACTATACAATGATATACATTTATAAACATTTATATGTACATAAAATAATAATATTCTCTCCATATTTACATACTTTATCTCCCTGCTGAGCGTAATCTTCTATATACCTCCTGGTTGAGGTCGAACAACCCAACATCTAAACTGAAATGACCATTTACGTAAATTCAAACTCAAATTCCATGAACGATCCGATGCAACCACTTGAAAACGCTGGCTAACATTCTGTACAAGGAGTATTCTTGATCTGAAATAAAGAAACAACTGGTTTTCAATGAATTACTCAACTTACATGTACAGTCTGCCATGCTGACGCAAATGGCGCAAATGGATAGTTCTAGAATTGATCCCATTTGATGCAGTAAAACAATCTAACATTACCTTATCTAATTTTCGTATCAAAGATGAAATTTCTTTCCTATTATAAAACTACGATAAGACTGCTGACAAAAATGGAACAAATACATTATTGAATCAAAATAATACATCAATAAACTTTATCTCACGGATGCTGTTCACAACAAAGTTATATAGGAGAACTGACTTCAAGCTTTATTTTTCCCAGATATTTGTATCACACTCATCTGAAGTCTGGGTTTTTTGTTAATGCGAAGACAATATTTCTATATCTCTTTATGTGTTACACAGACAGACTATTTTGCAGACTGTTCTGACTGACTCTAATGTTAGATTGAACAAACAAACTGTAATTTATATAATAACTTATCCATGCCTGTACAATTGGTATGTTCCTGCATAAACAGGAATAAATAAATAAATATACGTCAGCCAAAAGACTCAACACAGAAAACCAACATCATCCACAAAATAATTTGCAACGATTAAAAGAACACCACATTGGCCAAACTGGACTTCCTCTTAGTCTTCGTGTCTGTGAACATATACTAGCCGTCAGAAGACAGGACATCCGCTCCCTCATATCGCTACATACAGACAACCACAAAATCAGTTCGATTATGAAAACATTCAAATATAAAACGGTGCAAGCGCCAAGAGCCCGAAAGAATTTTTAGAAGCCTGGTATTCCAGTGAATTGGCAGTTAACAGCTAGATTGACATAGATAAAATTAACCAATCCATAAGAGGAAGTCCTCACGCAGAAAAAGTCAAACTTTAGGTCAAGCAAACAATCAGTACCTATATACAAGTAGACTAGACGATGTGAAAACACAAGGACAACCAATATCGTGCAAGGTCACCTACCAGGAGAGATGACTAATAAACTCGTGAAGAAATCTAGAAGCTCGCTTCAAATTGAAGTATGCACTGAAGATGTTGCCTAGCAGGCAATGAAAGCTTCGCAAATAAACCATCCAGCTCAGAGAACACAACTACGTCAGAAGATTGCTGTCCTACATGTTGGGGCCATTCACAATTGTGACCGCCGCATACCTGCCTATCAACATCCACCACCTGCCTCGTTTTGGAAAGTTGAGCTCCAGTAATTTTACTGCAAAACCGTTGTAGTAACATTGCTTCGTGCCCGCCTTATTCATGCAAGACTTAACATGTCACTAGCTTTCAGGACAGATGCTTCCCTATAGGTCACCTGACACAGATACATGTGAATGGAGAAGTATTATCCTCATAAATGCATAGACAGGCTGCTGAAAATGATTAGGAAGCTGAGTGTTTTCGAAGACAAATAGTAAAGAAGCGGACAATGCTACATCAAATTTAGTCATGGTCTATGGGGCAGCTTGAAGTGATCAGTGGAGGAGTTGGTGTGGAGGGTGGGTGTAATGATCTTATGGGAAGCAACCGGATAGCGGAACTTGTTATGCCAAATTGTCATGACCGCTTTTTATCTGGTGGGAGTTAGACACCGTAAAACAACCAGTCTAGGTATCTTATGAGGAGGATGTTATGAAAGAAATTCCAATAAAAACTGTACGTTTCATAGAAGTCTGGGAAAAATAGGTATTTCTTGACTGAATGAAGTCATTTCTACAAGGAACACTGGGATGTATTGTACTACTCATAGAAGGCAAAGTTACCAAGATATATTTTCTAGGAGTAACTACACTAGGCCCACTCACTAAGGAAACTCGGTAAAGTGGAGATGGATGTGTTGAATAAGTCACACAATATTGTCAGCTAACAACTGCATAAATGTGGAGAGATCACAAGGGTTTTTGACAATTTCATTAGCCTTAGCTACTGATTGGTACCACGTAGTGGACTGGTTAAAGTGGGATTGATATATTTACCTTAGTTAAAGACTGGGCCGTCCTTGTTCTGCCTTACTACCAACAGGTGTGACCTTTCAGACAAGCCGGGAAGGACATGCTAACGTGTTTTACTAGGCTCCGTTTTGGCTGACTGGTGTCTCTATAAAATCTAGCTTCAGAAGTCACTTGGTCTCAAAGGTTGAAACAGAAAAATAACGAAAAAGTTAGCCCGAGCGTTTTATTTGTGGGTAATTATCTTGAGAATGCAGTCGTGGTTGTGTAACTGATAATATTTAAGATCGGCCCATGCTGAGGTTGAATGACCATGACAGCGTTTTCTAACAACTTCGGATAGAGGAAATAACTTACACTTCACTTTCCCTAACTATAGGGGCTCTAATTTCAGTTGAACACATGTCAACATACCCCATTTGCTAGTCAAACCATACTGTGCATGAAATTGTGCAAGGCGAAGACAGTAATTCGTTGAAAGTCAGAAACCACCTTATTTCCGTGATCATAAAAGGTTAAATAGGAATGCTATGCCAAGTTCTGGCTGCGTATAGTCGAGGAGGCAGATTGTCTTACATATATATATACATGCTTTGATTCCAAGCACTCACTGGAAGTGAGTCATTCGCTACTTTCTGCTCCAGTCACCTAGACTGTTTAATCCCTGTCGGAATTTGCTCCCAACTACATAGGAAAACAAAGCAATTAAGTTTGGCGTGAATACATAGAAACAGGAATTGAAGGCCCTAGGTATATATGGCTCCATTGACGTTTCTTGTTTTGAAGTCGGCCTTTAGTGAGTCATTTGTAGTCGAAGCCTTTTAACATATGTAGCCTGATCAAGTTTGTTTTCACTACTAATGGTAATAAAATCGCCAGAGAATGTCACTGCTGTTCCGAATGCCATCCCCTCAGCTGAACATTCAGCATTTTTTCATTGATGTTCAGATGTCAGGCATTATCACTGATAGGAATCCTACATAGCGAATGGGTTAGAATTAGATATCAATGCGTTCTATGACTTGAGGATGACATGTTGTGCAGATGATTTTATGTGATCCAAGGTACTTCGTCAAGTTTTTGAAAAGCTGTGGCTTGAAATGACCTTTCCTGTCAGCTGCGACTGTTGCAGGTCGCTTGAACATGGCTACATATTGTTAAAGAAAGGGTTTTGCTGCTGTTTCCGACGTGAAATCGGTAAGTGAAGCAGCTACTAGGAACCTGATGAATCTACCAATGCATGTGAATAGGTAAGTGAGTCAGTTATGGTATCGCAGGTGACCTATCCAGTTCACATGAATATAGGCGAAACTAGCATTCAGTTACGAGAATGTTCCCAAAGGTGACATTGTATGTCTGCTTACTTTCACCGTCTAGCGTACTATGCATCCTGTCTCCTACTTCTATGCATCGCGTTGTAGGTTTGACCAAATAGATCTTGTCAGGATAGATTTAGCTTAGGCTTTCGCTGCAGAGTACGATAACTAATGAAAGTCACCAAGTATAGTCTTTCCCATAATCCTAGGGAAGGAGAGACTGAGTGAATCTCATACTCTGCTGCTATTTATCAAGTCACCGTTTACACGAGATAGTAATTGTTCGAGTTTGAGACGAGCTGTTTCCACCTTAGATTTGCCTTAACTCTCTATGTCATTCCGATTCTCAGCCAGTGCTTGAAGTGTATTGTGGTTCGTTGCACTGTATTCATGTGCATTCTGAACTCTCAGTTGCCTTGTATCATTGGGAGCTTGCCAGAAACTCTATGCCGAACGTAGAATGGGTCATTTCGGCAGGATTGAGCCACTTATGATGCATGCGACAGATTCTCAGACATTGTAAACTTGGTGACTAGGAACTACCCCTACAGTCCCTTGGGATGCACCTACCATTAATGCAAAAGGAGAATCTGTATTAAGATATATTATGGTTGTGGCTCCCACCAATGCACCGTTTAGCCTCTTTTGACAGCCAAAGCATGAAGTTGAATTTCCTGTCGTTGTTTTTCGTTTGCTTTTGACCATATTTTCTTTTTCTACGAGTAATCTTTCTGCCAGCATCAGAATTTTGGGGGTTCATCTCAGTCAAAGTTGAATATCTCATTATTTTTACCAGAGACTGGCACCGTCGAAGACTGGATTGGATTTACTGAATAGTTTTCTCTTGCTATGACATTCATCTCCCCTGACATTTCATTTGTGGTTAGCTACTATGTCATGCCTTTTACAGCAAGTCTATGCAGAATACTGCTAAGTCTAGGTCAGCGACATCGGAACTCCATGAAAGCTGTGTTATTATACCGAACCTATCACGAGTTATGTTGGAAGCTTCACATAAATTGCTCATTAGTGTGCCTGGGTTACACAACTACTAACACCACTTGATATATACCATAATAGTTAATGTGGTATTGCTTCTATTACTGAATATGTCATTCCCTATCCGTTCAGTACAAGACTTCTATCAAGCTGCCTTCAGAAGTCACTCATATCTCTACGGAGTTTAGCTTTAGATTTTGCCTGGGGTTGACCCCTACAAATGTACTATTATTAATTTGTATTTTTTTATATTTCAGGCGAAAGAATTAAATAGGGATGTGAACTCCAGTCAGGCCGGCACTGCCTTCTTAGAATATACAACCGAACGCCTTCCAAATTAACAATATTCCTGGTATGCTGGGTGTCCGGATGAACTATGAACAGGGAGTGGTGAGGAAGGTCGGGCATGAATTCATCATCCAGATGAAGACAAAAGATAAACTTGGTAAATATATATGGGTGTGGTATTTATAGATCTATCAGTGTTGTTTGTCAGAGACCAAGAGTAGGTTTAAGTACTGAATAGTAACCAGTAAAACGCTTAAAGACTCAATTAGTCTATCAAATACATGTGATTAGGATATTGGACATTATACACCTCGCCAACCCTTTAGTCTCAACTGACCTTGACATCTTGCTGTTTGATTGTATAGGTATGTCATGTTGTATTATTTTCCTTTCTTTATGGTCGTAGATGCTCCTTTCTGGTTTTGCCAGATCACTTCGCAGAAACTTCATTTCAATATCTGCACCTTGTTTTACAGCGTATATTATCTACAGTGACTACCAAGCTTGCGAAAGGTACAAAGTAAGTTGTTATGATAATGTAGCACATCGGCCCACAGAAATTAAAGGATAAAAATGATCAGTGCGTATAAGTTGAGCAGCATGCAAAAGTCTGTGCTTTTTGGCTTGGGGTTCGTTGGAGGAATTACAACGGTTTATGCACTCACTCGTCTACTTCCTGACAATGATCGATTGAAGGGTAAAACAGCATTATACCGCGACAAAAAGATTCCACCTGGTCAAGACCCCTGGAAATATTGATAGTATTTAGTTTTAGTACAAATATATGACTTTAGCTCCATTGTCTTCGTTTTCTTATTGCTATATTTTTGCCTAGCAGTTAATTTGCATGTCCTCTTTTTGCGCTTTACAGTCTGACTAATGGAGAGATCTTCCAAAAGAATTCATAACGAAGATGATTTAACGAATGTAGAGTTTGAAACATCGGAAAATATCGATGTGATTCCATCGTTCGACTCAATGTGTCTTCGAGATGATCTGTTACGTGGGATATACGCTTACGGTAAGAACTTCCATTATTCTTTATGCTTTTTGGTAGGTTTTGAACGGCCATCAGCTATCCAACAGAGAGCCATAAAACAGATAGTAAAAGGTCGAGACGTTATAGCTCAGTAAGTGTTTCTTAAATAACCTTTTTCTCAGAGCTCAGTCAGGAACTGGGAAAACAGCAACGCTGGGTATATCTATTTTACAAATGTTGGATACACAGTTGCGAGAAACTCAAGCTCTTATATTATCTCCAACACGCGAATTAGCTTCACAAATACAGAAAGTAATTCTTGCGTTAGGTGATTATATGAATGTTCAATGTCATGCCTGTTACGGTGGGACTAATATTGGGGAAGATATCCGAAAGCTGGATTATGGGCAGCATGTAATATCTGGGACTCCAGGTCGTGTATTCGGTAAGTACATTTAATGTTACACGGTATGTTTGTATGTTTGTCTTCGAATACTGCGCATAACTTTGCATCCGGTCACTGTTCGATCGTGAACACTCAGTTTTACGTTCTAGTGAGCAGTTAGAATTGTAGTCTTCCAACATCTAGACAGCTTTTTGAAGCTTAACGGGATAGTTATGAATGCTTTAAACTGAGATTAGTAACAGGGTTTTGATATGCAGCTTACTGGTCAGCCTATTGTAAAAATGAAGACAACGAAATGAAGTGTAACAGTTTGGTGTGAAGACTGGTATCTAACACTTTTAGCCCAAGTCCATAGTCCAAGTTAACCATAGGGTGTGTGTTCATATATTTTTATCCAGGTTGTTCTCATTTAATGAACTCAAATAAGTGGGCTAGTCGATCGACTAATAATTCTTATCTTAACGTGTTTGTTAAATTTATATTTGTCAATTTTCTAACAAGCTCTGTTAGTTCGTATCAGAAATCTCATCTCCAGCTATGGTCCACCTTAGCTTAGTTATTATTCAAGGAAGACACCTTATTGTAATTACATTTTATTTAGCCGTATGATTCAGCTTTAAAACTTTGGTGCAGGTAGTTTACATTATTATGGTATCTGCTTTTAGTTTTGCTACCATCTAAATGAACTTTTTGAATTTTGCGGCATTTTAAGAAATGGTCGCTCTCCCATTTCTTCTCATTGAACCAGTGTGATATACAAATTATGGGAAGATTATATGATTCTGACTAAGTGTTTATATTTCACTCCTCTCATGGTTAGTGTTTGGTGTAAAAGACTAGATCGATTGATGTGATTATGGAACTTTGATAATTGAGTTGGCAAAAACACCTATTATGTATGACTAGTCGATGTCTTCCATTAAAAGCAACGTTAAATGAACTAGGATTATGTTGGAAAAGAATCGAAGTTGGTCAAACCAAAATATGACATTAATCCATAACGTCGTTAGCTGTTGGCTTGAACCACATGCAGTTGTAGACTTCTTGAAGACGCATTCATTCTCAGTGTATTTGTATTTATTTTTGAGGAAGATACATCACTTGCTTGGAAGCTGGGTACGCTTATGGGAATATGTGGGTAGTGAATACTTCCCGGCGCCCACACCATGAAAGTTGATTTCTTAAAATATCTGAAACAGAAGGCACTAGATTTGCGTGACTGCACAGCCCATAAACATCTGAGTGAGACTGATCATACGCAGTCAGTTTGGCGTTGTCCGTATGAAGCCCTTGCGGTCCTTTGAGAACCGCCACAGGGTAAGTTGGAACGTATAATTTTTAGGGTTGACCTTCTCTCCTCTCACCCTACCCAAAAGAAGGGCAGTTTAGCTAGCTTGCTGGTCGTCTTGGGAAAACACCATGCTATTGTTACACTTTTGTACCCCCTAACTGGTTACACTATGACGGCAACTGCTCTTAGTCTAGCCATTGTTCAAGAGGGTTTTCTGGAGTGGTAAGTAGCTACCTATAAGAACGTTTAATCCAGCTATTTTAACTTGTTTGGGTCATTAGGATATGCAAGCCTGACTCTGACGTCAAGCTGATGACTGGCGGTTTGGACGGGTCGTCGCTCAGTCCACTGTTAACACAGTGCTTTTATTGACATTTAAATGCAAACTTTCTTACTTGTAATCTATTCTTTGTAGAGCAGTAATATCTATTCCAACATTTAGCTCTCTAAATAAAAATAATGAAAAAAAATAAAGATATCTCTTTTTCAAGTGTATTTCGTTGAAATCTTTATTGTAATAATGTTGGAGAAGTGGGAAATCCCTCCTAAACGCTAAATAAGTTGCAGAACTCAGGCTTAGGGAAATAGAACATTCGTAAAATCAGATAGAGCGAGACATTAAAACAGTAGATATATTCAAAAAGAAATCTTAATCAACAACCATGCAAGATGGTTTCCATGCAGATGGAAATGAGTCATACCTGTTATGTGAAGGTTGATGATACCAACTGCCTGTCCAAACCTTGGTAGGTGAGTCAAGCTGGATTCGAACCCTTAGCTCACTTGTCGGTAGTCAAGTGCCTAGACAAGTGGACCACAGCTCCACAAATCTGTGTGTTGGGGAAGTAACTTGAATATATGTGTATATATTTGATTAACCTATAAAAATGATAATTTGTCACTGACCACTAGTCCCTTATTCAATAATCTAATCTGTAGAGCATAAAAATACATAAGGAAGAATAAGTAACCTATGAATGCTTAACTGCTGCTCTCTGATCATGTTAGGATTTGCTTTATCAGTTAAACTAGTATGTTTCTCAAATTAGTTTCCTTTCTTACGTGTGAGGAGTACGCTACTGATAATTGTGACTGTTAAAGACGTACTGTATAATCTCCACAATGCATTCAATTTCACTTATGCTTAAAGAATCTTTTATTTTTGTTAATGTTCTAACTTTGTAGACATGATACGTCGTCGTAGTTTACGGACAAGAGCAGTCAAATTGTTTGTTCTCGATGAAGCCGATGAAATGTTAGACAAAGGTTTCAAAGAACAAATCTATGATGTTTATCGATATTTACCTCCTGGAACACAAGTGGTTCTCCTTTCAGCTACTATGCCACACGAGATATTAGAAATGACATCAAAGTTCATGACTAATCCTATTCGAATTTTAGTAAAACGGTGAGTTTCATTTCATGAGAAGTTGTAACTAAGTAGTAAATTCGGTTAACAAAACAAAAAATTGAATAATTACTTCATTTCCAACACTTTTTTGGCCATAGCCTGTGGATGTTGATACTAAACATCCACACAGCTTGATCTGCGAGATTTTACCACCCATGTCATATTAATAATCCTCAAGAAAATGTGACACTTCATGCCAAGTACACAAAATCACACACACACGGGATGGCCTACGCATACCGTACAATGTCAGCTGACATAGGATTAGATGTGAAAAGAGTTGATGGTAATTTTAATCAAGATCTTGCATCAAACCATGAAGTCTTTGACTTTCAGTCCGAGCCACTCAGGGAGCTGTAGACTTCCAGAGTGGAGTTCTCAGGATGCCAGGAACCAGTAGTTTACGACTGTTAGTGCTATATGGCTCAAAATAGTTCCCGTTGGCGGGGATGCTTCCACTCCTTGTAACCTGTCAGATAAATCAAGTCCTCAGGTTACTCCGTGTAATTCTTCCTTCAGTACATTGCTCTTCATTATAGTTTTTTTTTGAATTTTTGATCTCTATCTTTGTTTGGTACACGGAGTGTGAGACAGGTTGGTCTACCATACTTTTATGCAATGTTGGAAACTCATTCAATCACACGAGATGACTAAGGTGTATTGATTTTTTTTCTAAGTTTGTCTGCTATCCAACATCCAAGCTATTTTAACAAGTGATTCTGGTAGGCCACGTACCTCAAAACTATTTTCTTGTTCAATAACTAGACGCACCAGTGGCGAAATAATGAATGTTTTGACAAAGCAGTGGCAACATAATAAAATGAGCTACACTATCTGATTCTTTAAACTTTTTGGTAGAGAGTTATTCGACGTCTATTAGTTAAAACTAAATGCCTAAGTCAGTGGTTCAGCTACTCAAGTGATCCGGGGTTCGATTCCCGGTCGACACACTCCTACAACTCACTAGGCTGGTAAAGAGAGGAAGGTCGGGCATGAGGCTAGAAACCCCACCCCGTGAAAACAAATAACCACTGCTAACGAAACTTCAAAGTCCTAGCTAGAAGCCCTATGTTCCACTTGGAACGTAAAGGAATAGAACAAATTGCCAACGTCAGTAAGTTCTACTACCTTTGAAGTTTAAAACTGGAACAGTACAATTGGCGTTAAAAGTTACTTTAGAAGTTCCACTTCACCTACTCCAAACTAAGCAACTGGTGGTTAGTATCACCAACCGTTACACAATAATAAATGTTGCTCATACTTTTAAGATACGTGTGTATTTTCACCTGTAATAATAATAATTCAGTTATTCTAACACCTTAAATATCATAACGATTTTATTTGCTTTGATAAGCAATGAGTAACATTCAGTACTAATTAGTTTGCTTCTTCTTCGTCTTCTTCTTTGGTTTCTTTTTCACTTCTAGTGATGAATTGACTCTAGAAGGCATAAAACAATTTTTTGTTGCAGTGGAACGAGAAGAATGGAAATTCGATACATTGTGTGATCTATACGATACACTCACTGTTACTCAATCTGTTATTTTCTGTAATACAAGACGTAAAGTTGCCTGGTTAACAGAAAAAATGCTTAAGAATAACTTCACTGTCGCGTCTATGCATGGTGAAATGGTTCAAAAGGAACGAGAAGAAATTATGAAAGATTTCCGTGCTGGTGATAGGTATGTTGAGCAACTTTTCTGATTTGTGGTTTTAATGTATGGATGTGGCTTATTTCAGCCCAAGCATTCGGCTTTCAGCCAGTTGGGCAACTAGTGAGTATCACCAACCCTTCTTAATAAGTGTGGCTTCCAGCCTGGAACACGAAATAAATCCTGGGAAAACTGAGTCCATTTGTGATTTCCAGCTAAGCTTGTTATTGTTGATTGTTTCACTGTGAAAATCGTAGGATTTTTTGGGTGCAGTATGGCTATCGTACTATAATTGATATCGTAGAGGTTATGGCTCAGCGATTTAGCAAGGTTATTTCCACACTTATTCCGTTGATGTAGATTAAGTAAATAGAACTGTGTAAGACAAACAGCACGGCATTTGAGAAAGTAGTTAACCACTTGACATTTATAATGCAATATTATTCCCCTTTCTGCTGTTTAACTTTAGGAAACGTATGGAGATATCACTATATTGATTCGATCTCGGAAATGTTTATAATCTATTTGGTCACTGATTCAACTTATATACCTATATATATATATATATATATATATATATATATATATATATATATATATATATATATACTAGAACAAGACATATAAGCGAACAATTGTTTTGTTTTCAATTAGATCTTCTGCAGGCTTCACTCTAATTTACGTAGATTTATATATAAAAATTATAACTAGGGACGGTGAGTTTGTGGATCAAATGATAATAATAATGATGTGTTGGGTGTTTCGAACGTCATTTATAACGATGATTATAATGATAACAAAATATTGAAAATATGGTTTATGCAGGTGGCGATAAGAATAACAAAGGTAGTAATATGTGTATATGTAGACAATTCAATAAATAAACAATTCAGTCAAATCTTTAAAAAAAAACATTGCACTATGAATGTACACTTCGCATTCAACAACCTTTACTATAGGCAAATCGACGGTATTGCCATGGGTTCACCATTGGGGCCAATTTTGGCAGATTTCTTTCTTGCCAAGATTGAAAATGGTCCATTGAGACAAGTAATAGAGAAAACCGATTCTTATTTTCGTTATGTTGATGATACGTTTATTATTCTTGATGTGAAAGCTGACAAGAATGAAATGTTAAAAAAGTTTAATGATGCACATCCATCGCTCATCTTCACTTGTGAAGAAGAACATGATGGTAGACTACATTTCCTTGACGTCCAATTGAGCAGAAGAGAGGATGGTTCACTCAAGAGAGATGTCTATAGAAAACCTACATCTGTAAGACAATATACACATTTCCTCAGTTTTGTACCAATCCGATACAAAATCAATTTGGTCAGATGCCTCATGAACAGAGCAAGACGTATCTGTACAGATGACTCCGTAGAAAATGAGCTAGGATACATCCAAAATACGTTGGTCCAAATGCGTTATCCTAGTAGCCTCCAAAGCCTCAGGATGGTCGGGGGTGGGTGCCTTGCGCTGCGGGTTGGCCACCCTTCCGCACACCTCTCGAAATGCTCCCATATGACCAGGCGTCTTACATAGCCTCTCCTGAGGAAGTCCTACTTACTGCCTTCACGTGGCGGAGGTGTTTTTCACCAAAGTGAGAGGGCGAAAACGGATGCCCGGCGCTCTTCACCGGGTTGACTGTCCATTGGATGACAGTCTAGGGGAGATGGCTAAACCCTGATTCCAAACCTCCAACGACTGGCGTATGAAGCTCACTGGAGCTCACCGGCAGACGTATGGACAAAGGGCTTGTTGGATGTCCTGGATGTCTGGCCCCATTCAAAAAGGCGTATGAACCGAACTCCGGTCACCGGCTGCCAATGGATAGTGGACTCCCTACTCCACTCCTACTGCCTTGTAGGTCACACTTGGTTGCGTAAAGGCTAGAGCTGCACTCTCAAACAAAAGGCCGAGCGATTCTGGGGACATCACTCGTACCAAATTCCCATGAAACTTCATGAACTCTCTTAATTGGATAACCCTGTCGCAAAACGTTGCGTCAGATCGCCGCTCCTGGGCAGCGATGATTCGAGATGTTCATGAAGCCGGCTCATCCTCCCGTAGGAGATAGCCGAAGTAAAGAAAGAAGAAGAAGTAGATTTGTAAGGAGACACATGAATACCAGGTACAATAAAGAAAAACTGACAACAGTTGAAAAGAAACAACTGTTCATGAAACTGCAATTCAATGGGGACGTGGCTAGCGAAGTCTTACATCTGAGATTATCGAGAGCGATAAAACGGACTTATACTGCCGCCAACCTTTGTTTGTCATTTTCCAGCCGACCAATTTTGATTGCTCAAGTGAAAGATAAGCTACCTACCTAGCTGTGCCACTTCGATGTGTATCTATAAATTTAGTTGCTCCTGTGGAGAGAGCTATATAGGGCGAACAACTAGACAGCTTAACAAACGTATTAATGAGCATCTTCCTTCATGGTTTGGAAAAGGTCATTTAATTGATAGCGATCACCAAATGGACAGAAGAGGTGCCTTCAAAGTTATCTATCGCATTCCGTCGAACCTTTCGAACGGAATTCGAACCCACCTTTTACACATAACTGAATTTATGGAAATTAATTCGAGAGAACAATTCTAGTCTTTGCATACAACAAAAGCAGTTTGTTCTACCTTTGTCTCTCCCTTGACCTAGATAAAGTCTAATCAAAATTCTACCACCCTTTCTTATTTTCCATTTCCTTCATACTTTTATGATTATCTATCCACTTCACCTTTATTTAGTACTACGCAACTTTTTAGATTTGACCTAATTTATTTATTTATTGAATTGTCTACATATACACATATTACTACCTTCGTTATTCTTATCACCACCTGCATAAACCTTATTATCATTACTTTTGTTATCATTATAATCATCGTTATTACTGACGTTCAAAACACTTGCCAAATTATTATTATCATTTGATCCACAAACTCACCGTCATTGGTTATAATTTTTATACATTAATCTATATAAATTAGAGTGAAGCCTGAAGAAGATCTAATTGAAAACAACAATATTGTTCGCTTATATGTCTTGTTCTAATATTATATATTTAATGGAGAACCTATCAGATTAAGAAATGTGATTTTCTTGATCGCTACTGCCTTGTCTGATGTATATTACACCCATATTCATGAATCAATATAATTCGTCAGTTTATTGTAGGTCTTATTCAGAAACGAATAATTTCTTATTATGCGAAGTGTTATCAGCAAAGGACATTGTCGTGAGCATGGTATTATATACTCGTGTTCTTTTTGAAATGTATAGGTAATTATCAGTAGGTGGGAGTATTCTTTTATTGCCAATTTAAATTCTTTCATCAAGAAGCAGTATCAGTTAGAGTGGACCATCATTACCGCTGAGCCGTGACGGAATCTACCTGGAAGTTGTTAAAATCCCGTACAAAACCAACACTTGCCTATAGTAACTTATTTTAGGATGAACCTGCTTGAATTCTAGTGAAAAGTTAGATGTGACGACAGGTACCCGCAGATGACATTGATTGGTGGTGTGGCCCTAAATCGTGCTTATTGAAAGAAGTTGAAATTAACTGGTCATAAGATTCCACCCTTTGGCTGAAAGTCCTAAGTTCGACCCCCGCTAGGTACCATGGAAGAGTCCCGGTGTAGGACGGAAAAATGCTGTCCAGCGGTCACTGTCTCAAACAAGTCCCTGAAAGCCAGCACGTGTAAATCATTGTGCATTTCACAATCAAGTAACAAAGTGACAGGCGTAAGGATTGTTAAGATTTTGTCTACACCATCCTTTCTGCAGTTTTGATCTCTTTTTGTCTCATACAAATTCTTTCAGATAAATATTTGTCACTGAATTGTAGTCATTTGTCGACTTGTTACTTGTATAACAATTTTTCTTCATTTCAGTCGCGTTCTCATAACAACAGATCTATGGGCAAGAGGTATTGATGTACAACAAGTGTCTTTGGTCATTAATTACGATTTACCGAATAATCGTGAATTGTATATTCATCGTATTGGTCGATCTGGTCGTTTCGGACGTAAAGGTGTAGCAATTAACTTTGTGAAAACGGATGACATCAAAATTCTACGAGATATTGAACAGTATTATTCGACACAAATCGATGAAATGCCAATGAATGTTTCAGATCTTGTGTAAAAAATAATAATAAGGTCATGGTACACTTTCTTGTCGCTGATCTAATAAAATACTTATCTTTTTTTATCGTTCTTAATCTATTGTTTTGATAACTTGACAGGGAAAAAAAGGGATCGGTTGTTGTATTTATCCACGGGATTATGCATCGGCGTTCTTCGGCTCCTATTTAGTGCAGCCAACGAGCTGGTTTAATGAAGAACACCCACCCACCCACACTGAAATGAGTAGGAGAAAGTGTATTCGAACACAAGAGCTATTTATAGGTTTCTAGGCAGTAGGTGTTACCAACTTCCTGGAGCTATTTCTTTATTCCGTTACGTTCCCAGTGTAACGTAGGGCTTCAAGCTAGAGGCTTGTAGTTTCAGTAGCAGTGTTGTTTATTTTTAGGTGATGGGGTTGCCAGACTCCTGCCCAACCTTCCCTCTTATACTAGTCTTATTATTACTGGCTTAGCGAGGCAAATGAGTGCGTTGGCCGGGTATCGAACCTTGAACCACAGGAGGCGTGGTCGGCGGAAATTCTACTGCTGTGCCACCGACGCAGTCGTAGGTTATCATACGAAGTAAATTTTGATTGGCTAATTTGCAGACCAAATGTTCGACCCACTTGATAATTTTGATTAACCTTTCATTATTATTAGTTCGTATATTTATGGAAGTCTCGAAAATCTTGTGAACAACTGGTGTACTATTCTTAATAGATAATTCTTGAGATTTTGGCACTAGGACTAATCACTTGTGTGTTCTGGGTTGTCAATCGTACTCTGTTTTCAATATATACCCTATAAGTTGTTTGACAAATTGCTTTGTTCATTTATTCCCCTTAATGAATTTGAATAAAGCAAGAAGAAGTTCTTGCAGAATAAAATGGTACCATCGTTGCTTATTTCGTTGGCTTCTCATCAGCTACTTGCTTACAGGCCAAAGTCATTATTAAATATATCTACAGAAACAATTTCCACAAACTTACCCACACAGAGTTCATTTTCAAACAAAAATCAATCAGTATATACTTACAGTAATTATATATATAATAATATTAAACACTATTTCGAACAGTAATGATCATACACAATGGAAACTTTGGGCATTACCTAATCAGATGAAAGAGAGGATGAAGATATCCAGTTACCAGACAGGGCAAGGGAAGACTCATCACCTCTTCTTTCTCAGCACATAAATCGGGTTTCAGGCGCTTGATGGAGATTGCTTCGACAAACTTAAGGAGAATTAAATTCTTTTCCATTGTGTATGATCATTATTGTTTGGGATAAAGTGTTTATTATTATTGGCATTGTACACATATATTGATTGATTTTTGTTTAAAAATGAACTTTGGGCAAGTATGTTAAAATTGGTTCTGTAGATATACTTAATAATGACTTTGGGCTGTAAGCAGCTGATGAGGAGCCAACGAAGTAAACAGTGATGGTACCAGTTTATTCTTCAGAATCTGTTGTTCTTGCTCTATTCTAATTGCTTTGTGTTTCCCGATACAGATTGTTATAAAGTATAACAGGATTGCTAATTGTTATCACATCATTAGTGGTGTCTGCTGATAAATTAGCCTCATGAAGCTCTACATAGGTTATGTCTTTGTAAAATTTTATCTTTTAACTCTGACAAACAATTGTAAAGAGGCTGATTTGATTCACTTCTTATCGAAGTTACCATTAAGGCTGTCAAATAAATGCGACGTTCCTCCCCACCCCACCCCGACCCCTCTTTTCGAACCACACACTTCCCACGGAAATGATTGACATCATGATTTGGTACATATAAGAAAACTGAAAGATATGGAATCGATCAAAAGGTTTTATTTATTTAAAAATATTTACAGATCGGTATAAAATATTGGGCGGTTTTTTCATCATATGGTTGGTTGCTTTGGTCTGTCTGAGATTACGACCAATTTTGTGATTGTATGTAGTCAGTTAAAGACTTCAAGAAAGCTGAGAACACAGTAAAAAGAAAGTCAAATGAAGGTTAATTCATTCTATCGATTAATGGATTTACAAAAAGCAGTTCAGTTATTTCCATACCTCTTAATTAAATCAGTAATTAATGATGAGACTAAATGGTGTAATATTGGATTGATAGGCTATTATTGATATTGTTGAGTGATGACTGAAATTGAAATAAAAGTCTGGGTCACTATGGTTTTCGAACCAATGACCCTTGAATTAAAAGTCGGTCGGTCGGTTTTCGACATAGAACTTTGCACATATGTGCAGCAGTTCAAGTCGCCACACTCCCTCATTGTAGCACACAAAGCAAGAAAAGAAATGCATAATATAGACAGTAAACAGAGGTGTGAGACAAAGGAATAGTAATAATGGAGAACAAAACAGTTTAATTGGAAATCATAGGTCACAAGGAGTGGATGCATCTGCGCCACTGAGAACGATTTTGAGCCATGTCACCAATTGTTTCCAACCATTGGTTTTTACCGTCCCGAGGACCCCAACCAGTCAAGAAGTCTACACCTTCCTACGTGGCTTAGACTAACTGTTGCAGATTTCATTGACTGGTGCCATGTTTTGGTTTGACCGCCGCTAGCTCTTTTCCAGCCTGACCCTATATCAGCTAACATTGCCCGTCGAGGAAGGCGATGACTAGGCATACGTAACACAAGTCCTAACCATCTCAGTCGATGTAATTTCACAACCTCGTCGATTGATTTCCCCTCCGTACCTAGCACTCGCCGCCTAACCTCAATATTGCTCACCTTATTATACCACTTCACGCGGGAGATAGAACGCAGACACCTATGATCAAAGACAGCTAGACAAGCTTTTCATGTCTTCCACTCTGAATGGCCAGGTCTCACAGCCATAAAGGAGGACGGAGCGGACTGTTGAGCAGTACACACACCCTTTGAATTAATAGTCCGGTTCTCTACTACGTGAGCTGCGAAACCCATCTCCTAATCAGGTTATCATCTCACCACAATCACCATAGGTAATGCCCACTTGTCATGTGAATGAATGATACGTTACACTGACTGCTGGAGTAGGTCTTCTCCTGTCAATCCTAATCATAGTGAATTGAAAGGAGAGGATGACGATCTCAGTGAAATCACAACTTGGTTAGAAGTTGAGTCTAGTGGCTTAACTAGCGAGCTGCTGAGCAGTACACACACCCTTTGATCAACAGTCGGATATCACTTCTACACAAGAGATGGTGTAAGTTGGCATATGCCAAACGAGCCTTGTGTATCCATGTTGAGATTTTGTCAGCGATCAACCCACTGGCGTTGGCTGATGCAACTTCCTAAATAAGTGAAGTGGTCAACACGCTCTCCCACTTCACTACCTATCTTTAAGCTAGGAGTCAGTGTAGTCCAGTCCTATAGGATGCAACATCTTACGTTTAGCGGGAGCGAATCGCATACCGAACATTCGAAGATTTATGCTCAAGGTGCTCAGGAGACTCTGCATTTTGTCAGCGTCTCCACCTAGAAGAACTATATCATCTGCATATTCTAAGTCAACGAGATTATTCCTTGGTGGTAACAAGTCAATCCCTGAATTCTGAAGTCACTTAGAGTTAAGTCCATTAGTACATCTATGATGAAATTGAATAGAAATGGGGATAGTGGGCATCCCTGACGGATAGCACTGGTTGTCACCTCTTCATATGACAACTCTCACCTAGTTACATGAGTTCGAATAGAGTGCCGTGGTCAGTGCGATGCATTTTCTCAGTATTCCCTTCACAGCCAGACATCGCCAAAGTACCTCTCGGTCGACGGAATCGAATGCCGCTTTCAGGTCAAGAAATTCAACGATTGTTGGACGCCAGTAAATGTGCCCATGTTGGAGAATCTATCGAAGAGTGAAGATATGATCAATGTACCATCATCCTGGTCTAAAGCCTGCTTGGTTCTCTCGTCTTTGTTTCTCCCGCGCACCACTTAGTCTACGCATTATTATTTAGCCTAGAACATTAGACACCATATTGATCAAGCTGACTTCCCTGTGATTACCTGCTCTAAATAACCATTACCAACTAGTATAGCAAACTTATCAAGAGACTAGATAAAAAGTTGCTTTTTGCATTAATCCATTGAGTGCATATCCCGACAAAGGTGCAAGATATTTATATGCGATGTAGATTAGTTTGAAAATCATTCAGTTGTATAGTAAAAAAAAATAATTTGTCATATCAACACAAAATCGTTAGACAATTTTTTTTCTCATTCTCTCCGTTTTGAGTACAACATTTGACCCTTGAGTTTCAGTAGCCGCGGTTTTGGTCTTTTACAAGTTGGAGTTGTTATACCCACGTGATCGATCAATCTTCCTTCTTTACTGGGTTTACTAACAGCTGCTAGGTAACTAACTAGGCGATGTTTAGGAATGCGTCGGCCAGGAATCGTATCCAGATCTCTTACGTAGTCGGCGAGCATTCTAACATTGAACCCCTGAGGTACACATTAGGTAATTTTGTCGCATTTCAACCAGACAGATCAATAGGTGCATATATCATCTATCAGACATTGAAGTTGTCAAACAGACGAAGTTTCGAACAAAAAGAATTCTCTCTATGATTTCACAAAACTCAGCAATCCCCTCATGTCAGCATCCAGATACTATACTAAGGCGTATTTCGATGTGAAATGAAATGTGAATAGTACAGAATAAAGTGATCTCATTCCCCGCACTACTATTACTCATATTCTCTCTAAACACAGAACTTAAGATTACTAACTGTTCATGCGCGCATACCTTCAGGTTTTTGGTAAAATCGACAATTACTAGCACATTCCAACCATGGTGGTATTCGACCACTGTAACACATCATTATTATTACAGTATTGCATACAAAGACAAAGATTAGGTAATTTCTTATTCAGCTGAGTGAATAAACGACGCCACATAGACAACAGTACTTCATCGTAATCATCAGTGGATTCAAGTTGTTGTTTTGTATTTCTGTAAGAGAAAAAAAAGAGTAAAGTGAAGGTTAGATGAGTCGCTTCACCAAATGATGATATCATCTAGAAAACCAATCATTGTGGTGATTAGATGGTTGGAGGCAATCGGCCACAGGAAGCCTTGCCGGGACCTAGGTTTCGAGCTAGTTGGCACTCACCACCAGTCAGCAAGGTGTATTCTGCAGTTCCTCCTGAAATTCGAACCCGCGTCACCCAATGCCGCCTGCAGTCAGAGACGTTACCACTACTGAGCAGCTATTCTGGCTCGTGACTGACCTCATGTAGGACTGTATTGGATATTTTTGATTGGACACTAGTTAGTAACTAGTGTAATGTGTCTAGTCCCATTTTGGTGTAGACTGAATTGGATCAGTCAAATCTGTAATATGGCCACCATTCCTAGGTGGCTCAGAAGGGACATGAGTTGATTCAAGGTGATTGCAGATACGCCAGGCTGACTGGTGAGCGCCAACAAGCATGAAACATAAGTACAAGGCTTCTTACCAATCGCCCCCAACTATTTAATAACAAAAATTCAGGATGTACTGTAGTGGTGAGCCACTTAGAGTGGTGGCCACATTGCAAACCTGACTGATAGAATCTGTCTGCATCAAAGATAGCACTAGACACATTACACTATTTACTGACTAGTGTCCAATCAGAAAAAACCAATCATCCTATTTCAGTAATCCACACTAGTAAGGAAAAAAAGCTTGAAATCTTCAGGTTTCGAAGTAAGCATACTACTTTCCATGGATGACGGTACAGACTACTGATTGATCGATTGATATGGCTAATTGGATACCACCCAGACCAACGAGTAGTGTTCACTAGCCAGGTCGAAGTGATCCAAACAACGGACCACCGTTACACCTGTCTACGCAGAGCTCATATCAGCGATGTGCCCAGTGTAACTCAGCTCAAATAGCTGAATCAGTTGAAATTACTCAATTTCTCGCTGTCTACTTGAGCGAACTGGTAATATACATAGAATCAAATCGGAAATTCATGAATTATGCAGTTGAGTCTGGCTAAGAAGCATTACTGGTCGGTGTGATTGGCAGTACCCAGCTACTCATATCAATCCGTCAGTAGTATATACTATTATGCTATTTGTAGGTTATCAAGTAGACCAAACATTGTGGTCTGAATAATTTCCGTAATTTGTAAACTGAGAACTTGACCAGCTCCAAATAAGTCCGCTGACTTCGTCATATTAAATTGAAGTTGTCAGTCGTATTTTGCATAAGATAACACGACAACTAATCTTGTTAATTAAAAGCAAGCGTGCACGCGGACGAGAGAGTGGCTCAGTTTTGTATGTGAATAATTTCTGCAAAATTGTTTACCTAATCGAAAGTAGTTCTGTAACGACAGAAGACAAGGGTCAGGCAACAGATCGTTTATTGAGAAAATCAACAGATATTTATAGATTTTTATGCACATTATTATTCGTTATTGTTAGCAGAGAAGCAACGTCTTCTGATTGGTTGTTTTCCCGTTGAAGGTTATTCTGTCATCTCTTTGTTGCCGTTTCTTAGTCCGTTGATATATCTGTTAATCGTATCCGCCCACGCTAAGTCTGCTGTGATTGGTTGTTGAGTTCCTCAAGGTTAGGCTTTGTTCTTTTTTTTTCTCATGACCAAGATTTGGGACGTAAACATTGAATTAAATTGCTGTCTACCAATTTTGACAAGCAGACAGCTCTCACCACAGTTCTATTAAAAAATTACCACTAGTTTCACCAGAATTCGCAAAAGATTCTGTTATCATCCCATCATCTTATCACATTCCATAAGTTTTAATACTGATGAAAAACACATTCAGTGGTTAGGAATTTTGGAAACTTTGTGAGATACACAGACCTAATTATCTACATGTCATTTTACATGTCTACTTGTACTTCTCTCACTCCACTTAATGATTTATGAACTGACTTTCTCTCAACCTACTTATGACCTTTGGAATCCTATTGGTTGTTCATTGTCTTAATTCACCAATGACTAGTGCTTCTCAAGGTCATTTTGAACATATATATACGCAAGCGCTGTCAACCCTTTTAGACAGCTGTTTCGAGACAGTAAAAGCTCTCTTACTAACGTCCAGTCTTCTCTTCTGTCTTTGCGTGCGGGCGGCGTTATTGTTGTTGTTGAATTGCGATTAGGACAGATTAGCTAGCGCATTAAACTTAGTATTCGCTGACAGTCTACTAGGTCATAGTTCCGGTCAGAATACTTTGGTTAATAGGACAAATACTGAAGCACCAAGATATGAACAGTACTTTGTATTTGAGAGCACAGTCGTCAGTTGGACTGAAGTTGATGAAGTTTATATTCAATCTCTGAACCAATAAGTTCCGTCTCCAGTCGAATTGATAGATAATCATACTGTAACTGTAGAAGACGAAAAACTTCGTAAAGGATTGTTTATTGGCATTTTGGTATCTCCAAATAGCGGAATTATGTACACCTTATCTTCAACGCACCATCTATGCACAGATCTTCCATGTTGTGCCTGCTACTTCTGGTCTTTCTTTATATTGTGTTTCTTTGTGTTCCTTTCACGTCTCCCATGTATCTATCTCTGCAACGCTGTTGTATCATTTGCTTTTTCTGACTGATGTCAAATCTATCTCCCTGCTATTTGATTTTTTTATGCTGATGAACATCTCTTTATATACTACTGATGCATCTTATCAGTAGCATACGCTACAATATTTCAGCGTTAATGACAGTCTGCCTTTGCCAGCAGGAAACATGTTTTTTCGGTTGAATGAAGATTTGTAGCTCAGATGGTTGGTGTTTTGACAATACACCTGCTAATGGCAAAAACTGTTCAAATATGAAAAAAGTTTATAATGATCGTTCACTTAGACCGTCATATGAAACCAATGAAGGATAGTGAAGAGAAACTAATTACCAAACAGAAGAAGCATAGGAAACAATGGGCTGGTCAGTTCAGAGGACTCTTGAACTGACCACCACGTGCAAGTCGTCCAGAAATATCAGTAACGGCCACAGAAGTGACAATGGGCACCAGTCTCCGACAAAAGCAGAATTCTTGAGTGTCATAAAGTTAGTGTAGGTCAGCAGGTCCAGGTGAAATTCCTCCGGAAGCACTTGAAATGGATCCAGAGACCTCAAGCCATCAGTGCAGAACGTTTGGAAGGAAGGAAAGGTATCTACTAAGTGGAAGTAAGACTACCTTGTCAAACTACCGAAGAAGAGTGCGGAACCATGCTTCTTTACACGCCAAGTAAAATATTAAGTCGCGTAATCATGAAGAGAATATAGGATGTTCTGGATGCAAGCTGGATTGAGGAAAAGCAAATGATGTGAGGCTGCAGTTGTAACGTTAAACATGGGCGCATGTTGGACCGATGGAAAGACCTCAGAAGATCTAGACTTCTCGGATGATTTATGTCTAATGTCACGACACAAACTCGAAGACCTACAGGTGAAAACCAATAAGCACACCGAGGAAACATAGAAGAATGAACTTCAAGTGAGTATAAAGAAGAGGTGGTTGGTGAAAATACCTAGTCAGCTATAACAAGCATCAGTCACTATCGACAGGAGAAATCTAAACGTCTCTCGATTATCTTAGCAGCATCGTTTCAACTACATGTGGCACAAATAAGAATGTTAACAAATATCGGAAAAGCAAGACACGTGTTCATTACTCTGAAATTAGGGGAGGGGGGAATCTGCTGTACTCAGCATACGGAAAAAAATTAGAAATTTCACCACTAATGACAAGTCAGTGTTCCTATGTGTTTCAGAGACTTAGTGTGTGTCATGAAAAGCATTTTGAAGAGGTCGTTGCATACTCTCATCAACAGCTTTCTTCGCTCCAAAATAATAATAATATATTCTGATTTTTGTACATGAAGGACGCCACTTTACAGGCATCATCAATATGATAAATTATATACACGATTAGTAAGCATATTTAGTAATGATAATATAATAAAGTACATATTTATTCCTACGTATGTAGGACACACCAGTTGTACAGGCATGGATAAGTATTATTTAAATTACGTAAATTTAACTTGTGGTTAAGTTAAATGTCTTTAGTTTGTGGGAACAATCTGATACCTAGTGATTCAATGGACCACATCAAAAAATATAGAGATATTGACTTCGAATTAACAACAAAAAACAACCTAAGTATGTGTTGGATGGATTACAAATACTTGGAGAAAAAAATAAAGCTCGAAGTCATTTCCGTCATATAACAACCAAATGCATCTTATAATAATATATTCTCACTTTATGTACACGAGGGATTCCAGCTGACAGGCATCATTAATATGATAATAATGTATACATGGAGTAAGCATGTTTACAGTTTTTCACTGACACAGGATATATGTATATAAGGAAAGGTAATGGAGTAATGACAGCAAGCACACTTTACATAAGTTAAAACAATTAGACATCAGTTATCCGCGAAGTCCAGAATGGTAAGAAAGGATAAGGTATTAAACAACTCTGGGAACAAACCAACCAAGAACCTATCGCCCGAAAAATAAAATGGAAACGGATTAGACACACGCTAGGGAGACCGCTCAGTAACATAACACGCTAGGCTTCGAGTGAAAACCGAATAGGAAGCAACATTTTGAGCATCAGTCAGAGGGTAACATGCAGGAAATATTGTGAGGAGAGAAAGAAAGCTTACGGGTGATCGGGGAGCCAGCTATAGAGATGTGCTGCTGAAGCCCTATTGTGGCGAGTGCTACTGATAATATTTACCAGTAGTATATAAAGAAACATTCATCGGCCGGCATAAAAACATCAAAATAGCAGGGAGATAAATTTGACGTCAGTCAGAGAAAGCAAATGATTCAGCAGCGTTGCGGAAATAGATACATGGGAGACGTGAAAGGAACACAAAGAAACACGATATGAAGGAAGGCCAGAAGTAGCAGGCACAACATGGAAGATCTGTGCACAAATGGTGATTTGAAGATAAGGTATACATAATTTGGCTATATAGAAATACCACCTCACTATGTTCCACTCTGAACCTAAGGGAATGATCAGAAGAATAATAAAAAGGATACCCACATATCTGTTAATTGCATAAACGAACTTCTTACTCAACTTACTTATTCCTACAAGCTATTGAGTTATGCGAATTGGTATTCTCAGTACACATGACTGATTCATCGGGAGTTGGATGTAATTTTTCTACAAGAGTAGTGCTGCATGTTGAAAATTGATCAGATTTATCCGTGACAGTGTGACCAACTGTTGAGCTAATAGATGATTTACTTGAAATGCTTGTATTTTCAGAGAGATTTGATAAACCATTACTTTTGGAATGATCAGGCAGCTGTAGACTTTTGATTGATTTCGATTTTTGAAAGTGCTTTTCAGCTTCAGCTAACAATAAGAAACATTAACAAATAAGGTAATTAATTGTCAAGTATTGGCTTTGTAGGGATTTTTTGTTTGTTTGATTGGTTGGAGGATTTCACCATAAGTTG
>OX235272.1:107442092-107495663 GCA_944472155.2 Trichobilharzia szidati
CAGGTGGCTTGGATGAGGATGTCAAAGCCAGTTGCAATCGAAAAGGCAAGACAAGCATTCAACACTCTGAAATCACTTTAGAAATCTCCTACAGTCCTCCTCAGCATAAAGAACAAATTTCGGAATTTCAATATAAATATAAAGTCAGTCAGAATTTAATTGGTGGATGGTGATTAGCAGTGGAATCCAGGATGCGCATTTCGTCCTATTTGGGATTCGTCAACTGGATGTACATGCATTCCCCAAATAACTTCTAATTACATGCCTAGACATCGTCGAAGCATCTGCACAAGAAGCCGACATGTCAACCTGAGCCCGAGCACTTCAGTCCAATCAATCGACGGGAAAATCTAGAATTCAATTAAATAATAAAGTCAGTCAGTTGTTCTATATGGGTCAAAAACTTTGTCGCGTGCATTTCTAACAGGTTTCAGACTTATATCAACTGTTGACTGACTTTGTTGGCTTCACATTGTAGATCAAATAGTGGGTGGGAAAGAATCAGCAAGAAGAAACTCAAGGAATGAACTAACCAAGAATCTACTACTGGACAAGTATTCCGAAGAAAGTGGAGATGGATCCGACAGATGCTGAGGTGACCACTGGGTGATACCGCGCTCCAGGCCTTTGAGTGGAACGCAAGTGGGAGACGATAAGTTAGGTGTTAGTCGCAGGGTGACATCTAGGAGATCGTGTGGAGGGGAGATGAGAGCCTATAGGTGACCGTGGAGCGAGCTGAAGAGGATTTCAAAGAACGGCTTAAAATGGAGATATGTTGTTGAAGTCCCGTGTTTCACTCGGAACCCAAGGGAATAATAATTAATAAAATCTGCTATAGTTATTCCGTAAGGATTAGCTTTGTTTTTACGAATTGATATCAGTTAGAGGACCATTGAAAACCAGGGAGTACTGGACAGCTGTTTCATCCTAGTTTGGGAATCGTCGGTAGTACGCACCCACTGCCAGGGTTTGAACCCAGGACCTCCCGATTACAGGGCAAGCTCATATGCCATTCAGCCACTGGGACCCGATTCAATTTTTAGCCCATGAATTCTAACTTCTAACAATTCGTGATTTAGCGTGACTGGCGCCAACCAATGTTATTGGTGGGAAATCCATCCTCACACTTGGCTGGATGGACATCACTGGTCACGACTTCTCACTAGAACTCCAGGAAACTCCATCCTGTAGCAAGTCACTAGCGAGCATCAGATTAATTTTCTATAGTTGTTTTTTAAGGATTACTTTTTTTGTTTTAAAGAGTTGATCACAGATTGATATCAGTGTAAAAAATATACAGAGGTATAAGTCGGAAGCAATATATACGGTAACACTACATGACGTTTTGCGTCTCAATTCTGTGAAATTCCTAAATTCCGGTATTTATTTATCAGAATTTATGACAGTAATATCATGTTTTGTGGAGTTTTTCAATAATTCATTGGTGTGTTATAAAGTTATTCTTCCATTTCTTTGATTATGTGCTAATGGCTTTCAACACTATCCATGAGGTGATATCTCAGGAACCCAATATTTGTTATTTGATGTGTAAACTACGTATCAGTTATGCATACGTTTGTATCAACATATTGTCAAGTAATTGTTGCTCCTTTTAAATTTATTTTTTTAATGGATATCTAGTAGATAGAACAGAGTGCATTGTTTCACTCTATATTTTATCTGGAGATATGGCTGGTCTGCTTAAGCACTCTGAACTTCCCATCAGTGGTTTCTTGGTTTAAGTCCGTCTTCAACAAATTCAACTTGTACAGTAACGCTAGAAGATAAGGTACTTGTTAACGGACCTTTATTCAGGAAAAACATCATATTTATACATTCTTAATCATATTAAGGTTCGTCTACGTCAGAGGAGAATAAATTGTTCTGATTGGCTAGCAACTGACTCAAGGTTAAACGAGTTGTCCATTGAGGTTATTTCATGTCCACAGAGTAAACTAAATTCAGATTTGAGAAATAAACACTTCTACCTCTACAGCCAGCCATTCACTTAACATGTTGATTTCAATTTTAGTAGCTTCCTGTCAATCTACATTACACTACACTGCTAACTGGTAGTAACGTTAGCCCTATGACACAATAATTGTGTAGTCCATAACCTGATGCGCGAAAAATCTATTGTGTGTGTAACTAAGTTCACATATTTGGCAAATACCAACACATCTCATTGATTGATCTAGTATTCTTCACTGATACCTCCATCTCCAGATTCGTATAAATATAATTCATTTTGATTGGTTGGAGGATTTCCTCATGAGCTGACATCAGTCAGAGAACCATTGGAAAACTTGCTGGGAGTACTGGACAGCCGTTTCGTCCTAGCTCATTTGGGACTCTTCATCAGTACGCTTCACTGTGTTTATAACTGTAAAATGCGATGAATTTGGATTTCTTCAAGAACCATTATCAGCTATATATCACTGAAAACCAAGGTGTAATGGAAAGTCCAGCCATGTCAAGATCAATTGGATGCCCACTCGTCAAAGGTGTTGGTTTTAGGAAGCCCTATATCACGGATCACTGAATTCCGGTCCAAGTGACCGAATGGTCAACGAGGTCGGTTTCGTATCCTGAAGGTCTCGGGTTCTGTGCCACGTGTAATCGTCAGTGTGCACTAATGAAGAGCCCCCTGCGCTGATCTGCGCAGAAATTATCCCAAGTACCTATGATTTAAATTACTCTTGTTCTAAAAATACCATGAAGATATTTCATTATCCCATTTCGACCTAGTTTGGGACTCTCCAGCAGTACGCACCCACAGAGGTTCGAACCCAGGATCTTCTGGTTACAAGGTTAGCGAGCTCGTAGACCATTAAACCATTGAGACCCGATCCAATGGCCAGTGCATGAATTCCAACATCTGCTGTCCAGTACTCCCAGCTGGTTTTCCATTAGTTCTCTAACTGATGTCAGTGCTCATGATGAAATCCTCCAACCAATCAAACAAACAAAAAATCCCTACAAAACCAATACTTGACAATTAATTTCCTTATTTGTTAATATTTCCTCTGTCAGCTGAAGCTGAAAAGCACTTTCACAAATCGAAATCAATCAAAAGTCTACAGCTGCCTGATCATTCCAGAAGTAATTGTCTGTCAAATCTCTCTGAAAATACAAGCATTTCAAGTAAATCGTCTATCAACTCGCCAGTTGGTAACACTGTCACAGATAAATCTGACCAGTTTTCAACATGCAGCACTAATCTTGTAGATAAATTGCGTCCAACTCCCTATGAATCATTTGTGTGTACTGAGAATACTAATTCGCATAACTCAATAGATTGTAGGAATAAGTAAGTCGAGTAAAAAGTTCGTCTATGCAATTAACAGATATGTGGGTATCCTTATTATTATTATTAAATTTATTATTCCTTTAGGTTCAGAGCGGAACATAGTGAGACGGTATCTCTATATAGCCAAATTATGTACACCTTATCTTCAACGCACCATTTGCACAGATCTTCCATGTTGTGCCTGCTACTTCTGGTCTTCCTTCATATTGTGTTTCTTTGTGTTCCTTTCACGTCTCCCATGTATCTCCACAACGCTGTATCATCTGCTTTCTCTGAAATCAAATTTATCTCCCTGCTATGTGATTTTTTTATGCCGATGAATGTCTCTTTATATATGTGTACTACTGATAAATCTTATCAGTAGCACTCGCCACAATAAGGCTTCAGCAGCACATCTCTATAGCTGGCTCCCCGATCACCCGTAAGCTTTCTTCCTCTCCTCACAGTATTTCCTGCATGTTACCCTCCGACTGATGCTCAAACTGGTTGCTTCCTATTCGGCTTTCACTCGCGAGCCTAGCGTGTGATGTTACTGAACGGGCTCCTGAGCGTGTGTCTAATCCGCTTCCATTTTATTTTTCGGGCGATAGGTTCTCGGTTGGTTTGTTCCCAGAGTTGCTCGTTACCCTATCTTGTCTTAACATCCGATCGTCACTACGGAGCGAAGAGATCTGTTGGCGAAAGTCTGCAGCGGCCTCTTCAAAATGCTTTTCGGAACGCACACCAAATCCTTGAAACACATAGAAACACTGACTTGTCATTCGTGGCGAAAATTCCAATCTTTTCCCTTATGCTGAGTACATCAGATTTCCTCGCTAATTTCAGAATAATGAACACGTGTCTCGCTTTTCCAACATTAGTTAGCTTTAACATCCTGATTTGTGGCACGTGTAGTTGAAATGATGCCACTAAGATAATCGAGAGACGTTTAGATTTCTCCCGTCTATAGTAAATAGTGCTTATTTTAGCTGACTAGGTATTTTCATCAACCGTTTCTTATTTATACTCACTGGAAGTCCATTCTTCTGTGTTTCCTCTGCCAACCCAGTGGTTTTCGCCTGTTGGTCTTCGATTTTGTGTCATGACATTAAACATAAATCATCTGAGAAGTTCAGATCTTCTGAAGTTTTTCCATCGGTCCAACAGATGCCCATTCTCTTCCTTCTAAACGTTTTGGACTGATGGCGTGACGCCTATGGATCCGTTTTCAGTGCTCCTAGAGGAATCCCGACTGAACCTGCTTGCTTTCAGTAACCAAATGGCATTGAAGACTTCTGCTTTTTTCGGTGGACTGGTGTTCACGGTCATTTCTGTGGTTATCGCTGGTATTTCTGGGCGATATGCAAGTGGTGGTCAGTTCAAGGATTCTCTGAACTGACCAGCCCATTGTTTTCTTTGCTTCTCCTCTTTGGTAATTAGTTTCTCTTCACTATTCATCATTGGTTTCATGTAACGGTAGAAGTAAACGGTCATTGTAAACGTTTCTCATATTTGAGCAGTTTTTGCCATTATCAGGTGTATTGTCAAAACACCAACCATCTGAGCTACAAATCTTCATTCTACCGAAAAAACATGTTTCCTGCTGGCAAAGGCAGACTGCCATTAATGCTAGAATATTGTGGCGTGTGCTACTGATAAGATGTATCAGTAGTATATAAAGACACATTCATCGGCATAAAAACATCAAATAATGGGGAAACAGATTTGATGTCAGTCAGAGAAAGCAAATGATACAACAGCGTTGCGGAGATACATACATGGGATACGTGAAAGGAACACAAAGAAACACAATATGAAGGGAGACCAGAAGTAGCAGGCACAACATGGAAGATCTGTGCACAAATTGTGCGTTGAAGATAAGGTGTACATAATTCAGCTTTATAGAGATACCAAAATGCCCTCCTTTATGAAGTTTTTCCTCTTCTATCGCTACAATATGTTTGTCTACCAATTCAACTGGAGACGGAATTTATTGGTTCAGAGATTGAATATAAACTTCATAAACTTCAGTCCAACTGACAACTGTGTAGTATTACTTACTCTCACATACCAAGTACTCTTCATATTTTGGTGCTTCAGTATTTGTCCTATTAACCAAAGTATTCTGACCGAAACTGTGACCTAGTAGACTATCAGCGAATACTAACTTAATGCGCTGGCTAATCTGTCCCAATCGCAATTCAACAACAACAATAACGCCGCCCACACTCAAAGACAGAAGAGAAGACTTGACGTTAGTAAGAGAGCTTTTACTGTCTCAAAACAGCAATCTAAAAAGGTTGACAGCGCTTGAGTATATATATGTTTAAAATGACTTTGAGAAGCACAAAAGTCATTGATGAATTAAGACAATAAACAACCAATAGGATTCCAAAGGTCATAAGTAGGCTGAGAAAGTCAGTTCACAAATCAATAAGTGGGGTGAGAGAAGTACAGACAGACATGTAGATAACTAGGTGTGTATACATCACAAAGTTTCGAAGATTCTCAAACACTTAGTGTGTTTTTCATGCATATTAAAACTTTTGGAATGTGATAAGATGATAGAATCATAACAGAATATTTCGGGGATTCTAGTGAAACTACTGAAATTTCTCTAATAGAACAACTTTATATTAGCTTAATAATTTTGCAGAAATTATTCACATGCAAAACTGAGCCACCCTCTCTCGCCCGCTTACTTTTAACTAATAAGATTAGTTGTCGTGTTATCTTATGCAAAATACGACTGATAACTTCAATTTAATATGACGAGGTCAGCGGACTTATCTGGAGCTGACCAGATCCTCGGTTTACAAATTGCGGAAGTTATTCAGACCACAATGTTTGGTCTACTTGATAACCTATAAATAGCATGACAGTATATACTACTAACGGATTTATATGAGTACCTGGGTACCACCACTCACATCAACCAGTAATCCTTGTTAGCCAGACTCAACTGCATAATTCATGTGCAGGAAGCCGATTTGATTCTATTTATATTACCAGTTCGATCAAGTAGCCAGCGAGAAATTGAATAATTTCAACTGATCCAGCTATTTGAGCTGAGTCACACTGGGCACATCGCTGATATGAGCTCGGTGTAAACAGGTGTAATGGTGGTCCGTTGTTCAGATCACTTCGACCTGGCTAGTGAACACTACTCGTTGGTCTGGGTGGTATCCAATTGGCCATATCAATCGATCAATCAGTAGTCTGCACCGTCATCCATGGAAAGTAGTATGCTTACTTCGAAACCTGAAGATTTCAAGTTTTTTTCCTTACTAGAGTGGATTACTGAAACAGGATGATTGACTTTTTCTGATTGGACACTAGTCAGTAAATAGTGTAATGTGTCTAGTCTTATCTTTGGTGTAGACAGATTCTATCAGTCGTCAAGTCTGCAATATGGCCCCCACTCTAGGTGGTTCACCACTGCGGTACACCATGAAATTTTGTTATTAAATAGTTGGAGGCAATTGGCAGGAGGCCCTAGACTTTTGTTTCATGTGTGTTGACACCCACCAGTCAGCCTGGCGTATCTGCAATCACCTTGAATGAACTCATGTCCCTTCTGAGCCACCTAATGGCATGGTGGCCACATTGTAAACTTGACTGATAGGATTCAGTCTGCACCGAAGATAGGACTAGACACATTACACTAATTACTGACTAGTGTCCAATCAAAAATATCCCATACAGTCCTACAGGAGGTCAGTTGAGAGCCCGAATAGCTCAGTGATAACGTCTCTGACTGCAAGTGGCACCGGGTTCGAATCTCAGAAGGGACATGGGTTCCTTCAAAGTGATTGCAGAATACGCCTGGTGCCCAGTGCCAACTAGCACGAAACCTAGGTCCCGGCAAGGCTTCCTGTGGCCGATTACCTCCAACCATCTAATCACCACAATGATTGGTTTTCTAGATGATATCATCATTTGGTGAAGCGACTCATCAAACCCTCACTTTACTCTTTTGTTTTCTCTTACAGAAATACAAAACAACAACTTGAACCCATTGATGATTACGATGAAGTGCTGTTGTCTATGTGGCGTCGTTTATTCGCTCAGCTGAATAAGAAATTACCTAATCTTTGTCTTTGTATGCAATACAGTAATAATAATGATGGTGTATACAGTGGTCGAATACCACCATGGTTGGAATGTGCCAATAATTGTCGATTTTACCAAAAACCTGAAGGTATGCGCATGTTTATAGAGAATATGAGTAATAGTAGTGTGGGGAATGAGATCACTTTATTCTGTACTATTCACATTTCATTTCACATCGAAATACGCCTTAGTATAGTATCTGGATGCTGACATGAGGGGATTGCTGAGTTCTGTGAAATCATAGGGAGAATTCCTTTTGTTCGAAACTTCCTCTGTTTGACAACATAAAGGTCTAATAGATGATGCATATGCCTATTGATCTGTCTGGTTGAAATGCGACAAAATTACCTAATGTGTACCTCAGGGGTTCAATAGTAGAATGCTCCCCGACTACGTAAGAGATCTGGATACGATTCCTGGCCGACGCATTCTTAAACATCGCCTAGTTAGTTACTTAGCAGCTTTTAGTAAACCGAGTAAATTGGTAGAAGTTAGAATTCATGGGCCACTGAATCGGGTCCCAGCGGCTGAATGATATACGAGCTTGCCTTGTAACCGGAAGGTCCTGGGTTCCAGCCCCAGTGGTGCTCAGGAGGCACAAACACGAGAGCACCAGGCAGGCTTTAAACCAGGAAGAGGGTGTATTGATCATATCTTTACCCTTCGACAGATTCTGGAGCATAGGCATACTCACTGGCATCCAACAATCGTCATATTTCTTGACCTGAAAGCGGCATTCGATTCCGTCGACTAAGAGGTACTCTGGCGATGTCTGGCTCTGAATGGAATGCCGAAAAAATGGATCGCACTGACCAAGGCACTCCATTCGAACTCATGCAACTAGGGGAGAGCCTACGGAGAGTTGTCATCTGAAGTGGTGACAACCAGGGATGCCCACTATCCCCATTTCTATTCAATTTCATCAAAGATGTACTAATAGACTTAACTCTAAGTGACTTCAGCAATTTAGGGGTTGACCTGTTACCACCAAGGAATAATTTCGTTGACTTAAAATATGCAGATGATATAGTTCTTCTAGGTGGAGACGATGACAAAATGCAGTCTCCTGAGTATAAATCTTCAAATGCTTGGCATGCAATTTGCTCCCGCCAAATGTAAGATGTCGCATCCTACAGGACTGGACTACATTGATTCCTAGTGAAGTGGGAGAGCGTGTTGACCACTTCACTTTCTTAGGAAGTGGCACTAGCCAACGCTAGCGGGTTGATCACTGACGAAATCTCAACATGGATACAGAAGGCTCGCTTGGCATATGCCAACTTACACCATCGCTTGTGTAGACGTGATATCCGACTGTTGACTAAAGTGTGTGTACTGCTCAGTAGCTCGCTAGTTAAGCCACTAGACTCAACTTCTAACCAAGTTGTGGTTTCACTCAGATCATCATCCTCTCCTTTTAATTCAGTATGATTAGGATTGACAGGAAAAGACCTACTCCAGCAGTCAGTGTAACGTATCATTCATTCACATGACAAGTGGGCATTACCTATGGTGATTGTGGTGAGATGATAACCTGATTAGGAGATGGGTTTCGCAGCTCACGTAGTAGAGCACCGGACTATTAATTCAAAGGGCGTGTGTACTGCTCAACAGTCCGCTCCGTCCTCCTTTATGGCTGTGAGACCTGGCCATTGAGAGTAGAAGACATGAAAAGACTAGCTGTCTTTGATCATAGGTGTCTGCGTTCTATCTCCCGCGTGAAGTGGTATAATAAGGTGAGCAATATTGAGGTTACGCGGTGAGTGCTAGGTATGGAGGGGAAATCAATCGACGAAACGGTGAAATTACTTCGACTGAGATGGTTAGGACTTGTGTTACGTATTCCTAGTCATCACCTTCCTCGACGGGCAATTTTAGCTAATATAGCGTCAGGCTGGAAAAGAGCTAGCGGCGGTCAAACCAAAACATGGCACCAGTCAATGAAATCTACAACAGTTAGCTTAAGCCACGTAGGAAGGTGTAGACTTCCTGGTTGGGATCCTCGGGACGGTAAAAGCCAATGGTTGGAAACAATTGGTGATATGGCTCAAAATCGTTCTCAGTGGCGCAGATGCATCCACTCCTTGTGACTTATGATTTCCAATGAAACTGTTTTGTTCTTCGTTATTACTATTCCTTTGTCTCACACCTCTGTTTACTGTCTATATTATGCATTTCTTCTCTTGCTTTGTGTGCTATATGGAGTGTGGCGACTTGAACTGCCGCACATATGTGCAAAGTTCTATGTCGAAAACCGACCAACCGACTTTTAATTCAAGGGTCATTGGTTCGAAACCCATAGCGACCCTGACTTTTATTTCAATTTCAGTCATCACTCAACAATATCAACATCAATAATAGCCTATCAATCCAATATCACATTATTTAGTTTCACCATCAATTAATAATTTAAGAGGTATGGAAATAATCTAACTGCCTTTTTGTAAATTAATCAGTCAGTAGAATGGATTAACCTTCATTTGACTTTCTTTTTACTGTGTTCTCAGCTTTCTTGAAGTCTTTAACTGACTATATACAATCACAAAATTGGTCGTAATCTCAGACAGTCCAAGGCAACCAACCATATGATGAAAAATCCACCCAATATTTTATACCGATCTGTAAATATTTTTAAATAAATAAAACCTTTTGATCGATTGCACATGTTTCAGTTTTCTTATATGTACCAAATCACGATATCAGTCATTTCCGCGGGAGATGTATGGTTCAAAAAGAGGGGTCGGAGGGGGAAACCCCACATTTAATTTACAGTCTTAATGGTAACTTCGATATGAAGTGGACACCCTATCCACAATTGTTTGTCAAAGTTAAAAGATAAACTTGCACAAAGAGACAATCTATGTAGAGCATCACGAAGCTAATTTATCATCAGCACTTACTGGGTAAGTAAGTGCTGAACCGCTAATGATGTGATAACAATTGGCAATCCTGTCATACTTTATATAATCGGTATCGCCAAACACAAAGCAATTTGAATAGAGCAAGAACAACAGATCTTGGAAAATAAAGTGGTACCATCATTACCTATTTCGTTGGCTTCTCATCAGCTGCTTGCTTACAGCTAAAAGTCATTATTAAGTATATCTACAGAACCAATTTTAACATACTTGCACAAAGTTCATTTTTAAACAAAAATCAATCAATCAGTATATGCATACAATGCCAATAATAATAAACACTTTATCCTAAATAATAATGATCATATTTAATTTAGGGATGGTGACTAGCAGTGGAATCCAGGATGCACATTTCGTTCTATTTGGGACTCGTCATCTGGATGTACCTGCATTTCCCAGTGAGTGATGATGTTCCCACCGAGGCTCGAACCCAGTGCCCTTGGTTTCAAATAAAAATGATCATATACAATGGAAAAGAGTTCAATCCGCCTAAGCGATCTCCATCAAGCGTCTGAAACCCGATTTATGTGTTCAGAAGGAAGAGGTGATGAGTCCTCCCAGGCCCTGCCTGGTAATTGGATATCTTCATCCTCCCATTCATCTGATTACGCAATACCGAAGGTTTCCATTGTGTATGATCATTATTGTTTGGGATAAAGTGTTTATTATTATTAGCATTGTATGCATATATTTATTGATTTTCGTTTAAAAAAAATTTGTACAAGTATATGTATTCTTAGTAATGTCTCTGAGCTGTAAGCAGATGATGAGAAGCCAACGAAGTTAATGAAGGCACCAGTTTATTCTTCAAAAACTTTTTCTTGCTTTATTCAAATTTATTAAGGGGAATAAATGAACAAAGCAATTTGTTAAACAACTTATAGGGTATATATTGAAAACAGAGTACGATTGACAACCCAGAACACACAAGTGATTAGTCCTAGTGCCAAAATCTCAAGAATTATCTATTAAGAATAGTACACCAGTTGTTCACAAGATTTTCGAGACTTCCATAAATATACGAACTAATAATAATGAAAAGTTAATCAAAATTATCAAGTGGGTCGAACATTTGGTCTGCAAATTAGCCAATCAAAATTTACTTCGTATGATAACCTACGACTGCGTCGGTGGCACAGCAGTAGAATTTCCGCCGACCACGCCTCCTGTGGTCCGAAGTTCGATCCCGGGCTAACGCACTCCTTTGCCTCGCTAAGCCAGTAATAATAAGACTAGTATAAGAGGGAAGGTTGGGCAGGAGTCTGGCAACCCCATCACGTAAAAATAAACAACACTGCTACTGAAACTACAAGCCTCTAGCTTGAAGCCCTACGTTACACTGGGAACGTAACGGAATAAAGAAATAGCTCCAGGAAGTTGGTAACACCTACTGCCTAGAAACCTATAAATAGCTCTTGTGTTCGAATACACTTTCTCCTACTCATTTCAGTGTGGGTGGGTGGGTGTTCTTCATTAAACCAGCTCGTTGGCTGCACTAAATAGGAGCCGAAGAACGCCGATGCATAATCCCGTGGCTAAATACAACAACCGATCCCTTTTTTTCCCTGTCAAGTTATCAAAACAATAGATTAAGAACGATAAAAAAAAAGAAGTATTTTATTAGATCAATGACAAGAAAGTACCATGACCTTATTGTTTTTTTTACACAAGATCTGAAACATTCATTGGCATTTCATCGATTTGTGTCGAATAATACTGTTCAATATCGCGTAGAATTTTGATGTCATCCGTTTTCACAAAGTTAATTGCAACACCTTTACGTCCAAAACGACCAGATCGACCAATACGATGAATATACAATTCACGATTGTTCGGTAAATCGTAATTAATGACCAAAGATACTTGTTGTACATCAATACCTCTTGCCCATAGATCTGTTGTTATGAGAACGCGACTGAAATGAAGAAAAATTGTAATACAAGTAACAAGTCGACAGCTGACTGCAATTCAGTGACAAATATTTGTCTGAAAGAACTAATATGAGACAAAAAGAGATCAAAACAGTAGAAAGGATGGTGTAGACAAAATCTTGACAATCATTACGTCTGTCACTTTGTTACTTGATTGTGAAATGTACAATCATTTACATGTGCTGGTTTTCAGGGGGCTTGTTTGAGACAGTGACCGCTGGACAGCATTTTCCCGTCCTACGCCGGGACTCTTACATGGTAACCTAGCGGGGATGGGACTTAGGACTTTCAGCCAAAGGGTGGAATCTAGTGACCAGTAAATTTCATCTTCTTTCAATAAGTGCGATTTAGAGTCACACCACCAATCAATATCATCGGCAGGTACCTGTCGTCACATCTGACTTCTCACTAGAATTCATCAGTTTTGTAGGGGATTTTAGCAACTTTCAGGTAGATTTCGTCACAAGTCAATGGTAATGATGGTCCACTCTAACTGATACTGCTTCTTGATGAAAGAATTTAAATTGGCAATAAAAGAATACTCCCACCTACCGATAATTACCTATACATTTCAAAAAGAACACGAGTATATAATACCATGCTCACGACAATGTCCTTTGCTGATAACACTTCGCATAATAAGAAATTATTCGTTTCTGAATAAGACCTACAATAAACTGACGAATTATACTGATTCATGAATATGGGTGTAATATACATCAGACAAGGCAGTAGCGATCAAGAAAATCACATTTCTTCATATATATATATATATATATATATATATATATATATATATTATATATATATATATAAGGGGAACAATATTGTTTTCAATTAGATCTTCAGGCTTCACTCTAATTTACATAGATTTATATATAAAAATTATAACTAGGGACGGTGAGTTTGTGGATCAAATAATAATGTGTCAGGTGTTTTGAACGTCATTAATAACGATGATTATAATGATAACAAAAGTAATGATAATAAGGTTTATGCAGGTGGTGATAAGAATAACGAAGGTAGTAATATGTATGTGTATATGTAGACAATTCAATAAGCAAATAAATTAGGTCAAATCTTAAAAGTTACGTAATACTAAATAAAGGTGAAGTGGACAGATAATCAGTTTAAATAAATATCATAAAAGTACGAAGGAAATGGAAAAAAAGGATGGGAGGGCTTTGAATAGAATTCACCTAGGCCAAGGGAGAGACAAAGGTAGAACAAACTTCTTTTGTATGCAAAGACTAGGATTGTTTTCTCGAATTTCCTATAGCTTCGGCTATGTGTAAAAGGTGGGTTCGAAAGGTTCATTGGAATGCGATAGATAACTTTGAAGGCACTTCTTCTGTCCACTTGGTGACCGCTGTCAATCAAATGAGACAAAATAGAACTTCTTATAGATTTTACGTGGTCTTTTCCGAACCATGAAGGAAGATGCTCAACAATGATTCGTTGGTATTAGATGGTTGGAGGCAATCGGCAGGAAGCCTTGGACCTAGGTTTCGTGCTAGTTGGCACTCATCAGCAAGGCGTATCTGCAACCTTGAAGGAACTGATGTCCCTTCTGAGATTCGAACCCGCGTCACCCAGTGCTGCAGTCAGAGACGTTACCACTGAGCTATTCAGGCTCGCGACTGACCTCCAACCATCTAATACCAACAATTCACAGTGCACGTAATGCGAGCCACCTAGCATGTGACCACATTGCAAACATGACTGATAGAATTCAGTCTGCACCGAAGATAGGACTAGACGCATTACACTAGTTACTGACTAGTGTGCAATCAAAAATATCAAGTTCGTTGAGCTGTCTAGTTGTTCGTCCTACATAGCTTTCTCCACAGGAGCAGCTAAATTTGTAGATACACATAGAAGTGGCACAGCTAAGCAGCTTGTCTTTCGCTTGAGCAATCATAATTGGTCTACTGGAAAATGACAAACAAAGGGTGGCGGCAGTATAAGTCCGTTTTATTGCTCTCGATAATCTTAGATGTAGGACTTTACTAGCCACGTCCCCATTAAATTGCAATTTTAGGAACAGTTGTTTCTTTTTAACTGTTGTCAGTTTCTCTTTATTTTACCTGGTGTTCATGTGTCTCCTTACAAATCTACTAGGATAACCCATTTGGACTAGCGTATTTTAGATGTATCCTAATTCATTTTCTAGGGAGTCATTTGTACAGATCCTTCTTGCTCTATTCGTGAGGCATCTAACCAAATTGATTTTGTATCGGATTGGTACAAAACTGAAGAAATGTGTATATTGTCCTACAGATGTAGGTTTTCTATAGACATCTCTCTTGAGTGAACCATCCTCTCTTTTGCTCAACTGAACATCAAGGAAGTGTAGTCTACCATCATGTTCTTCTTCACAAGTGAAGATGAGCGATGGATGTGCATCATTAAATTTTATTAACATTTCATTCTTGTCAGCTTTCTCATCAAGAATAATAATAAACGTATCATCAACATAAGGAAATAAGAATCCATTTTGTCTATTACTTGTTCCAATGGACCATTTTCAAGCTTGGCAAGAAAGAAATCTGCCAAAATAGGACCCAATGGAGAACCCATGGCACGCAACACTGTCGATTTGTCTGTAATAAAGTTTGTTGAATGTGAAATGTACATTCATAGTGCAATTTTTTTTAAAGATTTGACCTAATTGTTTATTTATTGAATTGTCTACATATACACACATAGATATTACTACCTTCGTTATTCTTATCGCCACCTGCATAAACCTTATTATCATTACTTTTGTTATCATTATAATCATTGTTATTAATGGCGTTCAAAACACCTGACACATTATTATTATTATTTGATCCACAAACTTACCGTCCCTAGTTATAATTTTGATATATAAATCTATGTAAATTAGAGTGAAGCCTGAAGATCGAATTGAAAACAACAATATTGTTCGCTTATATGTCTTGTTCTAGTATATATATAAAGGTATATAAGTTGAATCAGTGACCAAATAGATTATATACATTTCCGAAATCGAATCAATATAGTGATATCTTCATACTTTTCATAAAATTATACAGCAGAAAGGGGAATAATATTGCATTATACTTGTCTAGTGGTTAACTACTTTCTCAAATGCCGTGCTGTTTGTCTTAGATAGTTCTGTTTACTTAATCTACATGATCAGAATAAGTGTGAAAATAACCTCTACGATATCAGTTATAGTACGATAGCAATGCTGCACCCAGAAACCTATCACCAATCTTATACAATAGCATATTTACACAGCGCTTCTAACAGTCGGTCGGTTTTCGACATAGAACTTTGCACATATGTGCAGCAGTTCAAGTCGCCACACTCCATATAGCACACAAAGCAAGAGAAGAAAGTAGGAGAAATGCATATTAGAGACAGTAAACAGAGGTGTGAGACAAAGGAATAGTAATAACGAAGAACAAAAGTTTCATTGGAAATCATAAGTCACAAGGAGTGGATGCATCTGCGCCAGCCATTGAGAACGATTTTGAGCCATGTCACCAATTGTTTCCAACCATTGGTTTTTACCGTCCCGAGGACCCCAACCAGTTAGGAAGTCTACATCTTCCTACGTGGCTTAGACTAACTGTTGTAGATTTCATTGACTGGTGCCATGTTTTGGTTTGACCGCCGCTAGCTCTTTTCCGGCCTGACCCTATATCAGCTAACATTGCCCGTCGAGGAAGGCGATGACTAGGCATACGTAACACATGTCCTAACCATCTCAGTCGATGTAGCTTCACAGTCTCGTCGACTGATTTCCCCTCCTTACCTAGCACTCGACACCTAACCTCAATATTGCTCACCTTATTATACCACTTCACGCGGGAGATAGAACGCAGACACCTATGATCGAAGACAGCTAGACAATCTTTTCATGTCTTCCATTCTCAATGGCCATGTCTTACAAGCAGCCATAAAAGAGGACGGAGGGGACTGCTGAGCAGTACACACGTCCTGTGGTCGATAGTCGGATATCACGTCTACGCCAAATAGAAACTGGAAATCTGCCAAAAACATCCTACGATTTTCACAGTGAAACAACTAACAATAACAAGCTTGGCTGTGAATCACAAATGGACTCAGTTTTCCCAGGATTTCTTTCGTGTTCCAAGCTGGGAGCCACACTTATTAGGAAAAGTTGGTGATACTCACTAGTTGCCCAGGTTGAAATAAGTAGGGGTACGGTATTTGAACCCAAGCTCAACTGGCTGAAAGTCGAATGCTTAGGCTAAAATAAGCCACATCCATACATTAAAACCACAAACAAAAGGTGATCAAAAAAAATTGCTCAACATACCTATCACCAGCACGGAAATCTTTCATAATTTCTTCTCGTTCCTTTTGAACCATTTCACCATGCATAGACGCGACAGTGAAGTTATTCTTAAGCATTTTTTCTGTTAACCAGGCAACTTTACGTCTTGTATTACAGAAAATAACAGATTGAGTGACAGTGAGTGTATCGTATAGATCACACAATGTATCGAATTTCCATTCTTCTCGTTCTACTGCAACAAAAAATTGTTTTATGCCTTCTAGAGTCAATTCATCACTAGAAGGGAAAAAGAAACCGAAGAAGAAGCAAACTAATTAGTACTGAATGTTACTCATTGCTCATCAAAGCAAATCAATCGTTACAATATTTAAGGTCTTAGAATAACCGAATTATACTCAGTGTTTATTACAGGTGAAAGTACACACATGGCTTGAAACTATGAGCCACATTTATTATTGTGTAACGGTTGGTGATACTAACCACCAGTTGCTCAGTTCGGAGTAGGCGAAGTAAAACTTTTAACTTCAATTGTACTGTGCAAGATTTTAACTTCAAAGATTGTAGGACTTACTGACTGGCAATTTTTGTATTCCTTTACGTTCCAAGTGGAACACAGGGCTTCTAGCTAGAGCTTTGAAGTTCCGGTAGCAGTGGTTATTTGTCTTTACGGGGTGGGGTTGCTAGTCACCCGCCTCACCTTCCCCTCTTTACCGGTCTTACTACTGACTTAGAGAGTTCTAGGAGTACGTCGGCCGGCAATCGAACCCCGGACCACCTGAGTGGCTGAACCACTGGCTTAGGTATTTAGTTTTAACTAATAGACGTCGAATAACTCTCTACCGAAAAGTTTAAGGAATCAGATAGTATAGCTCATTTCATTATGTTGCCGCTGCTTCGTCAAAACATTCATTACTACACTACTGGTGCGTCTAGTTATTAAACAAAGAGACGGTTTTTTACGTACATGGCCTACCAGAATCACTTGTTAAAATAAATTGGATGCTGGATAGAAGACAAACTTGGAGAAAATAAATGCCACTTAGTCATCTCACGTGATTGAATGGGTTTCCAACGTTGTATAAAAATGCGGTAGACCAACCTGTCTCACACGCCATGTACCAAACAAAGAGAGAGAATCAAAAATTCAAAAAAAAAACTATAGTGAAGAGCAATGTACTGAAGAAAGAATTACGCGGAGGAACCTGAGGACTTGATTTATCTGGCAGGTTACGAGGAGTACATGCATCCCTGTCAACGGGAACTATTTTCAGTCATATAGCACTAGCAGTCGTAAACTATTGGTTCCTGGCATCCCGAGAACCGCAACTCTGGCAATCCACACCTCCTTGAATGGCTCGGATTGAAAGTCAAAGACTTCATGGTTTGGTGCAAGATCTTGATTTAAATTACCATCAACTCTTTTCCAACCTAATCCCATGTCAGCTAACATTGTACGGTATGCGTAAGCCATTCCGTGTATGATTTTGTGTACCTGGCAAGAAGTGTCACATTTTCGTGGGGATTATTAATATGACATGGGCGATAAAATCTAGCAGATCAAGCTGTGTGGATGTTAAGTATCAACATCCACAGGCTATAGCTACATAAGTGTTGGAAGTAAATGTTCAATTTTTAATTTAGTTTTAGTAACGAAATTGCTACTAAGCTACTTCTCATTCAAATGAAACTCACCGTTTTACTAAAATTCGAATAGGATTAGTCATGAATTTTGATGTCATTTCTAATATCTCGTGTGGCATAGTAGCTGATAAGAGAACCACTTGTGTTCCAGGAGGTAAATATCGATAAACATCATAGATTTGTTCTTTGAAACCTTTGTCTAACATTTCATCGGCTTCATCGAGAACAAATAATTTGACTGCTCTTGTCCGTAAACTACGACGACGTATCATGTCTACAAAGTTAGAACATTAACAAAAATAAAAGATTATTTTTAAATCATTTGAACTAGGAAGTTTTTTTTTCAGCAGAAATGAAATTGAATACATCGTGGAGATTATACAGTATGTCTTTAACAGTCACAATCATCAGCAGAGTACTCCATACACGTAAGAAAGGAACTTAATTTGAGAATCGCAACATACTTGTTTAAATGATACAGCAAATTTTAATATAATCAGAGAGCAACAGTTATGCACTCATGGGTTACGTATTCTTCCTTATTTTCTTTTATACTATGTAGATTAGATTACTAAATAAGGGGGTAATGTTTAATGACAAGTTATCATTTCATAAGTTAATCAAATATATATTCAAGTTACTTCGTCCACACACGCATTTGTAGAGCTGTGGTTCACTGAACTAGACACCTGACTACCAACAAGTGAGTCAAGGGTTTGAATCCAGCTTGACCCACCTACCAAGGTTTGGACAGGCAGTTGGTATCATCAGCCTTCACATTACAGGTATTACTCATTTCCATCTGCATGGATATACAAGTGGTTGTTGAGTAGCATTTCTTTTAGAACACATCTACTGTTTTAATGTCTCTCTCTATCTGATTTTAGGCATATTCTATTTACCCAAGTCTGAGTAATGTAACTTATTTAGAATCTAGGAGGATTTCCCACTTCTCTAACAATATTATAATCAAGATTTCAACGAAATACACTTGGAAATTTTTTCACTATTTTTATTTAGAGAGCTAAATGTTGGAATAGATAATACTGCTCTACAAAGAATAGGTTACAAGTAAGAAAGTCTGCATATAAATGTCAATAAAAGTACTGTGTTAGCAGTCGACTGAGCGACGTCACCTTTTGGTGGTGTACTTCCAAATCGACAGCCATCACCTTGACGTCACAGTCAGGCTTGCATATCACAATGGTCCAAACAAGTTAAATTAGCCGGATCAAACGTTACTACAGGTCCTACCATTCCAGAAAACCCTCTTGAACAACGGTTAGACTAAAAACAGTTGCCCCAATAGTGTAAGCATTTAGGGGGCGCATGCATGTAACGATAGCATAGTGTTTTCCTAAGATGACCAGCAAGATAGCTAAACTGCCCTACCTCTGGGGGGGGGGTAGAGGTCAACTCCAAAAATCATACATTCCAGCTTACCTTGTGGTGGTTCTCAGAAAACGGAAAGGTCATCATACGGACAACACCAAACGGACTGTGTATGATCAGTCTCACTCAGGCTGTGCAGTCACGCGAATCTAATGCTTTCTGTTTCAGACATTTCAAGAAATCAACTTCCACGGTGTAGGCGCCGGGAAGCATTAACTACCCACATATTCCCATAAGCGTACCCAGCTTAGCTGATTACCACCTTCCAAGCAGGTGATGTATCTTCCTCAGAAATAAATACAAATACACTGAGAATGAATGCGTTTTCAAGAAGTCTACAACTGCATGTGGTTCAAATCAACAGCTAACGACGTCATGGATTAATGTTATATTTTGGTTGGACCAACTTTGATTCTTTTCCAACATAATCCTAGTTCATTTAACGTTGCTTTTAATGGAAGGCATCGACTAGTCATACATAATAGGTGTTTTTGCCAACTCAATTATCAAAGTTCCATAATCACATCAATCGACCTAATCTTTTACACGAAACATTAACCATGAGAGGAGTGAAACATAAAGACTTAGTCAGAATCATATAATCTTCCCATAATTTGTATATCACACTGGTTCAATGAGAAGAATGGGGAGAACGACCATTTCTTAAAATGCCGCAAATTCAAAAAGTTCATTTAGATGGTAGCAAAACTAAAAGCAGATACCATAATAATGTAAACTACTTGCACCAAAGTTTTAAAGCTGAATCATACGGCTAAATAAAATGTAATTACAATAAGGTGTCTTCCTTGAATAATAACTAAGCTAAGATGGACCATAGCTGGAGATGAGATTTCTGATACGAACTAACATAGCTTGTTAGAAAATTGACAAATATAAATTTAACAAACACGTTAAGATAAGAATTATTAGTCAATCGACTAGCCCACTTATTTGAGTTCATTAAATGAGAACAACCGGGATAAAAATATATGAACACACACCCTATGGTTAACTTGGACTTTGGACTTGGGCTAAAAGTGTTAGAAAGCAGTCTTCACACCAAACTGTTACACTTCATTTCGTTGTCTTCATTTTTACAATAGGCTGACCAGCAAGCTGCATATCAAAACCCTGTTACTAATCTCAGTTTAAAGCATTCATAACTATCCTCGTTAAGCTTCAAAAAGCTGTCTAGATGTTGGAAGACTACAGTTCTAACTGCTCACTAGAACGTAAAACTGACAGGTTCACGATCAAACAGTGACCGGATGCAAAGTTATGCGTAGTATTCTAAGACAAACAACATACCGTGTAACATTAAATGTACTTACCGAATACACGACCTGGAGTCCCAGATATTACATGCTGGCCATAGTCCAGCTTTCGGATATCTTCCCCAATATTTGTCCCACCGTAACAGGCATGACATTGAACATTCATATAATCGCCTAACGCAAGAATTACTTTCTGTATTTGTGAAGCCAATTCGCGTGTTGGAGATAATATAAGAGCTTGAGTTTCTCGCAACTGTGTATCCAACATTTGTAAAATAGATATACCCAGCGTTGCTGTTTTCCCAGTTCCTGACTGAGCTCTGAGAAAAAGGTTATTTAAGAAACACTTACTGAGCTATCACGTCTCGACCTTTTACTATCTGTTTTATGGCTCTCTGCTGGATAGCTGATGGCCGTTCAAAACCTACCAAAAAGCGTAAAGAATAATGGAAGTTCTTACCGTAAGCGTATATCCCACGTAACAGATCATCTCGAAGACACATTGAGTCGAACGATGGAATCACATCGATATTTTCCGATGTTTCAAACTCTACATTCGTTAAATCATCTTCGTTATGAATTCTTTTGGAAGATCTCTCCATTAGTCAGACTGTAAAGCGCAAAAAGAGGACATGCAAATTAACTGCTAGGCAAAAATATAGCAATGAAAAAAAGAAGACAATGGAGCTAAAGTCATATATTTGTACTAAAACTAAATACTATCAATATTTCCAGGGGTCTTGACCAGGTGGAATCTTTTTGTCGCGGTATAATGCTGTTTTACCCTTCAATCGATCATTGTCAGGAAGTAGACGAGTGAGTGCATAAACCGTTGTAATTCCTCCAACGAACCCCAAGCCAAAAAGCACAGACTTCTGCATGCTGCTCAACTTATACGCACTGATCATTTTTATCCTTTAATTTCTGTGGGCCGATGTGCTACATTATCATAACAACTTACTTTGTACCTTTCGCAAGCTTGGTAGTCACTGTAGATAATATACGCTGTAAAACAAGGTGCAGATATTGAAATGAAGTTTCTGCGAAGTGATCTGGCAAAACCAGAAAGGAGCATCTACGACCATAAAGAAAGAAAAATAATACAACATGACATACCTATACAATCAAACAGCAAGATGTCAAGGTCAGTTGGGACTAAAGGGTTGGCGAGGTGTATAATGTCCAATATCCTAATCACATGTATTTGATAGACTAATTGCGTCTTTCAGCGTTTTACTGGTTACTATTCAGTACTTAAACCTACTCTTGGTCTCTGACAAACAACAGTGATAGATCTATAAATACCACACCCATATATATTTACCAAGTTTATCCTTTGTCTTCATCTTGATGATGAATTCATGCCCGACCTTCCTCACCACTCCCTGTTCATAGTTCATCCGGACACCCAGCATACCAGGAATATTGTTAATTTGGAAGGCGTTCGGTTGTATATTCTAAGAAGGCAGTTCACATCCCTATTTAATTCTTTCGCCTGAAATATAAAAAATACAAATTAATAATAGTACATTTGTAGGAGCGAACCCCAGGCAAAATCTAAAGCTAAACTCCGTAGAGATATGAGTGACTTCTGAAGACAGCTTGATAGAAGTCTTGTACTGAACGGATAGGGACTGACATATTCAGTAATAGAAGCAATACCACATTAACTAATATGGCATATATCAGGAGGTGTTAGTAGGTGTGTAACCCAGGCACACTAATGAGCAATTTATGTGAAGCTACCAACATAACTCGTGATAGGTTCGGTATAATAACACAGCTTTCATGGAGTTCCGATGTCACTGACCTAGACTTAGCAGTATTCTGCATAGACTTGCTGTACAAGGCATGACATACTAGCTAACCACAAATGAAATGTCAGGGAAGATGAATGTCATAGCAAGAGAAAACTATTCAGTAAATCCAATCCAGTCTTCGGCAGTGCTAGTCTCTGGAAAAAATAATGAGATATTCAACTTTGACTGAGATGAACCCCCAAAATTCTAATACTGGCAGAAAGATTACTCGTAGAAAAAGAAAATGTGGTCAAAAGCAAACCAAAAACAGTGACAGAAAATTCGACTTCATGCTTTGGCTGTCAAAAGAGGCTAAACGGTGTGTTGGTGGAAGCCGCAACGTAATATATCTTAATGGAGATTCTCCTTTTGCATTAATGGTAGGTGCATCCCAAAGGACTGTAGGGGTAGTTCCTAGTCACCAAGTTTACAATGTCTGAGAATCTGTCGCATGCATCATAAGTGGCTCAATCCTGCCTAATTAACGCATTCTACGTTCGGCACAGAGTTGCTGGCAAGCTCTCAATGATACAAGGCAACTGAGAGTTCAGAATGCACATGAATACAGTGCAACTAACCACTAAACACTTCAAGCACTGGCTGAGAATCGGAATGACATCGAGAGTTAAGGCAAATCCAAGGTGGAAACAGCTCGTCTCAAACTCAAACAATTACTATCTCCTGTGAACGGTGACTTGATAAATAACAGCAGAGTATGAGATTCACTCAGTCTCTCCTTCCCTAGGATTATGGGAAAGACTATACTTGGTGGTTTTCATTAGTTATCGTACTCTGCAGCGAAAGCCTAAGCTAAATCAATCCTGGTAAGATATATTTGGTCAAACCTACAACGCGATGCATAGAAGTAGGAGACAGGATGCATAGTACGCTAGACGGTGAAAGTAAGCAGACATACAATGTCATCTTTGGGAACATTCTCGTAACTGAATGCTAGTTTCGCCTATATTCATGTGAACTGCATAGGTCACCTGCGATACTATAACTGACTCACTTACCTATTCACATGGGTTGGTAGATTCATGAGGTTCCCAGTAGCTGCTCCACTTACCGATTTTACGTCGGAAACAGCAGCAAAACCCTTTCTTTAACACTATATAGCCATGTTCAAGCCACCTGCAACGGTCGCAGCTGACAGGAAAGGTCATTTCAAGCCACAGCTTTTCAAAAACTTGCCAAAGTACCTCGGATCACATAAAATCATCTGCGCAACATCATCCTCAAGACATAGAACGCATTGACATCTAATTCTAACCCCATTCGCTATGTGGAATTCCTGTCAGTGATAATGCCTGACATCTGAACATCAATGAAAAAATACTGAATGTTCAGCTGAGGGGATGGTATTCGGATTAGCAGTGACATTCTCTGGCGATTTTATTACCATTAGTAGGGAAAACAAACTTGATTAGGCTACATATGTTAATAGGCTTCGACTACAAATGACTCACTTAAGGCCGACTTCAAAACAAGAAACGTCAATGGAGGCATATATACCCAGGGCCTTCAATTCCTGTTTCTTTGTATTCACGCCAGACTTAATTACTTTGTTTTCCTATGTAGTTGGGAACAAAATCCAACAGGTATTAAACAATCTGCGTGATTGGAGCAGAAAGTAGCAAATGGCTTTCACTCCAAGTGAGTGCTTGGAATCAAAGCATGTGTATATATATGTACGACATTCTGCCTCTCCTTTTATGATCACGGAAATAAGGTGGTTTCTGACGTTCAACGAATTACTGTCTTCGCCTTGCACAATTTTATGCACAGTATGGTTTGATTAGCAAATGGGGTATGTTGACATGTGTTCAACTGAAATTAGAGCCCCTATAGTTAGGGAAAGTGAAGTGTAAGTTATTTCCTCTATCCAAAGTTATTAGAAAACTCTGTCATGGTCATTCAGCCTCAGCATGGGCCGATCTTAAATATTATCAATTGCACAACCACGACTGCATTCTCAAGATAACTACCCACAAATAAAACGCTCGGGCTAACGTTTTCATTATTTTTCTGTTTCAACCTTTGTAACCAAGTGACTTCTGAAGCTGGATTTCATAGAAACACCAGTCAGCCAAAAGGGAGCCTAGTAAAACACGTTAGCGTGTCCTTCCCGGCTCGTCTGAAAGGTGACACCTGCTGGTAGTAAGGCAGAACAAGGACGGTCCAGTTTTTAACTAAGGCAAATATATCAGTCCCACTTTAACCAGTCCACTACGTGGTACCAATCAGTAGCTAAGGCTGATGAAATTGTCAAAAACTCTTGTGATCTCTCCACAGTTATGCAGTTGTTAGCTGACAATATTGTGTGACTTATTCAACACATCCATCTCCATCTTACCGAGTTTCCTCCCCTTATAACCCCTAGTGAGTGGGCCTAGTGTAGTTACTCCTAGAAAATATATCTTGGTAACTTTGCCTTCTATCAGTAGTACGATGCATTCCAGTGTTCCTTGTAGAAATGACTCCATTCAGTCAAGAAATACCTATTTTCCCCAGACTTCTATGAAATGTACGGTTTTTTTTGGAATTTCTTTCATAAAATCCTCCTAATAAGATACCTAGACTGGCTGTTTTAAGGTGTCTAACTCCCACCAGATAAAAAGCAGTCATGACAATTCAGCATAACAAGTTCCGCTATCCGGTTGCTTCCCATAAGATCATTTTACCCACCCTCCACATCAACTCCTTCACTGATCACTTCAAGCTGCCCCATAGACCATGACTAAATTTGATGTAGCATTGTCCACTTCTGTACTATTTGTCTTCGAAAGCACTCAGCTTCCTAATCATTTTCAGCAGCCTGTCTATGCATTTATGAAGATAATACTTCTCCATCCACATGTATCTGTGTCAGGTGACCTATTGGGAAGCATCTGTCCTGAAAGCTAGTGACATGTTAAGTCTTGTATGAATAAGGTGGGCACAAAGCAATGTTACTACAACGGTTTTGCAGTAAAATTATTGGAGCTCAACTTCCCAAAACGAGGCAGGTGGTGGATGTTGATAGGTAGGTATGCGGCGGTCACAATTGTGAATGGCCCCAACATGTAGGACAGCAATCTTCTGACGTAGTTGTGTTCTCTGAGCTGGATGGTTTATCTGCGAAGCTTTCATTGCCTGCTAGGCGACATCTTCAGTGCATACTTCAATTTGAAGCGAGCTTAAAGATTTCTTCACGAATTTATTAGTCATCTCTCCTGGTAGGTGACCTTGCATGATATTGGTTGTCTTTGTGTTTTGACATCGTCTAGTCTACTTGTATATAGGTACTGATTGTCTCCTTGACCTAAAGTTTGACTTTTTCTGCGTGACGTCTTCCTCTTATGGATTGGTTAATTTTATCTATGTCAATCTAGCTGTTAATTGCCGATTCACTGGAATACCAGGCTTCTAAAAATTCTTTCGCGCTCTTGGCGCTTACTCCGTTTTATATCTGAACGTTGTCCTAATCGAACTGATTTTGTGCTTGTCTGTATGTAGCGATATGAGGGGGGGGATGTCCTGTCCTCTGATGGCTAGTATATGTCCACAGACACGAAGACGAAGAGGAAGTCCACTTTGGCCAATGTGGTGTTTTTTCAATCGCTGCAAATTATTTTGTGGATGATGTTGTTTTTCTGTGTTGAGTCTTTTGGCTGACACAGAGTTGAGTGCAGTGATTTTATTGGTTTGTTTGCGGCATCAATTACTAAAGGTTTGAAGAGTCTTATAGTGATTTCTGATGTGTCTTTTATATATGGTAAGGCAGTTTTCTTTGTGCTTTCCCTGGGGACCTTTGATTTGGTAAGTTGGCTTGGGGGTAGATGTCTTTTGAGGATATTCCGTGGATATGCATTTCTTTGGAAAACGTACATGAAATATCCGTCTTCAATTTTCCTCAAGGTGAGTTGGCTGCAATGAGTCCTGGGCCACTTGAAAAGTGTGATAATACAACTCCTTTGCGTGTTAATGGATTGTTGCTGTTGTGATTGAGTACTTGATCTGTATAGGGTGATTTTCTATAAACTTGACTTTCGAATTTTCCTTTGGCTTTTCGCTTGACTAGGTCGTTCGAAAATGAGATTTTATTCTCAGACTTATCTTCTCGTTGAAAAAGCAGTTTATTAAGTTGTAAGTTTTTCTAACCCGGTTCCTGTGATTATTACAAATGTGTTATCTACGTGATGTATCCAAATTCTGGGCTTGAATTTTTGCAGGATTATGTTTTTGAGTCTTTGCATCACACCTTCTTCAATCAAACCTCATATGGGTGATCCCATAGGAGTTTTTTTGACTTGTTTATATATCTGGCTGTTGAACTGGAAGTAAGTTGTCAGGCATTAGTTTATGCATCCCATCCAACTTGTGTGTTGCATTTTTATTGTTGTGGGAGGTATTCGTCGTTGCTGAGTTCCATGATCACTTTTGCTAGTTTCTGTACAATTAAGGTATATAATGCTGTGACATCGAATGATACCGGCTTCGGTGCCACACCGGTTAGGGCGCTCACCAACCATGCACATGGTTTGGGGTTCAATCCGACGCACACCCTGCATTAATGGCCGGCCTGCTAAATTTGGGCCACCAGTATCACATGCTGAAAATTCTGCAGTCATACCAAAAATACTGTGTAGAATCAAGCTATAACAATTGAAATAATAAATAATAATCTCTTTGTCATCTATCTGAATGCCTCTGATTTCCTCTAGAAATTGGACAGAGTTGATGGAGTGATCACAAGATTCCGTTAGGTTTTTCAGTTTTATTTATAATATATATTCTTATAATTCTTGCCTGTCCATGACTACTGTTGTTCCTCTTTTGTCAGCTGGTAGAATGACGGTATCCTTCTCATTTCTTAACTTTTGAGGGCCTTTAGTTATTGAGAAGTGAGTCGTGTGTTATTTTTTGTTTGACCACTGGTAGGATTGTTTGGCATGTCTCTTCTCGTGTTTAAGTTTGATTATATGAGTGATTATTCAAGGGCAGCGAAGAGGTCAGTTTTCGAAGCATCCTCGGTGTTCTGGTTTAATCCTTTTTTTGGTAGTTGTACAATTTTTGATAGTAGTTGTTTTGATAGGTTGACCACGCAGTCAGTAGGCGTGTTATGTGGTTGTTGTTTTCTAATTTTGGCTAGCTTGGTTGTGACAGCTTTCCGTATGTGTTCTCTGTGGAAGTTGACTGGCGGTTTGTATCTGATACTGGTTGGCAGGATTTGTTGACAGAGGCACCCATGGAGAAGTAATAATTGTTCCTTGGTGGGTCCTTGCCTTTTGGCGAGGTCTTCCAATCTTCGAACAGAAAGAAGCGTGTTCCACTCGTGAGATTTAGATGTGATGGAGAAGATTTGTAGCACATGTGGATGATTTTGATTTAGTTGTGTCCTTTGAATTGGATGGCCTATTTGCCGAGCTTGCATTGCCCTACTGCGCAACATCCACATCAATTTTCATTTTGACAGCTTGAGGTTTACGTATGAGTTTATACACTTAATCTGGAAAACAACTATGACTGTCTAGATCTGAATCACGGATAAAACTACTACCTCTACCATCTATCATCTGTTCAGCCTCTTGTTAAGTTTGTACCTGTGGACTCCATACATTCGTAAGAAACCTTTTGAATCAGAACGTTTTACATTTTTGATTCTCAGAATGTATAAACTGTCGTTTATACATTTCATAATGATTTTTACTTGAGGTTTAATATGTTTCAGTAAATCTTATCTGTTGAAGCTCTTTATGGAGATGGTACTTTCTCCTTTTATTCGCGTTCCCTGTTTCTTAAAGGTGTGAATATACCAGAAAAACCTTCGCCTGAATGAAGCTATAATAATTATATATTCCCAATTTTAAACATGAAGGATGGTGGTTTACAGGCACCACGAATATGATTATTCATATATACACGAAGCGAAAATATTTACAATTAGTCAGTTACAAATTAAATAAGACAAGATATCGGAAAAATGTGTATAAGGCCACCTTAAACAGGTATGTCAGGATATCCATGAAGTGATAAAATTGTCTTGTTAAACGTTAGTTGGTTTACTGATAACAATGTTTACAGCCGTATTAACTGCCAGCGACGCACTACAGCAGTACATGTGCAAGTAAGAGTACAAAAAAGTGATATAACATTGACAGCAAACGACAACAGGTAGTTTTGTGTTCATACACGGCTAGGAATCAGAATGATGGCGAAGTGATCCATATAATCTGACAAATGCACCATGCAGGAGCTGGAAGTTGCCATCACACGAGCCAGTGAGATTATAAATGCAACCATAAGTATATGTTCATTATTTCTTAAATTACCAGAATCATTGGTGCTGTGCAAGTAGTGATTGGGATTTATTTGTTGGTATTGTTATATGCACAAAGAGAATAACCTTTCAGGAAACGGAGTTGCAGTTTTCTCCCAAACCGAAACAAGAGCAAACTGCCTAGAATAAACTCTACCAAATTTAAAACAAAACCAAATGGTTCCACAAATAATTATATTGATAACAGAATGCTGAAGAGCTGCAAGGTTATTGTTCTTTCGAGCGAAATATATCAGATAAACATGTTACAAGCCATCAAATATTTTTTTATCCGGCGTCCAAACACCAGCGGTTGAACCCAAGATTAGCCTGCACTTAACAAGATGTTAATTCAAAGAAGAAGTGTAGAACAGCCCGGTGAAGCAGAAACAGCCGAATCAACACAAAATTCAAAATGACACGTGAAGTACAACTTTGGTGTTTAAATTGGATATATTAGACGTTACAGATGTGAATATAGTTTTCTACCCCTTCGATCCAAAACTTGTGGCAAGAGAATGCACTGGCCAGGCCGTTTTAGAATTTCGTCTCGCTAATTTTTGGAAATCTGTTTAGATTGTTATGTTTGGTCGCTAAATATCTTTACTCTCTATGGTCATTCAGAACGTTATATAAAAGCTAAAATCCTGAGGGAAAAAATAAGATGAAAGACAGCTGAAAGGAAAAAAGCACAAGGAATCCCCAGAGATTTATTTTTAAATTGATATATATATGTCAATGTAGTTGAAGAATGAACGATCAATTCATGGTTGTTTACTCAAACCCAACTCCATATTTTGGCTGGAGTCATCGATATTGCAGTCTTCGTTTCATCGTTCGCTGTTCGTTAGAAGACGGAGAAATACTATCAGAAGTATTATTGTGATTAATTGTTATGATATTCTTAGAATTTGTGTATAATAACCTTATGGTTGGTTCTAAATTGGTGCAAGACTAAAGGATTCTCGAGTCACCACTCTGTGTTCTGTTTTTTCGCGTTGGTTATTGCACACTGTTGCTGAGGGTCTTCTAAGGGCAGCGTTAAGTCCAGTAAAGTTGGACCTGGACATTGACAATGTACTTTGTATAGAAGCCATGATTCCTATTGATAATCTAACTAACTAGTTCTGCTACACCAACTTTAATGTTACTGATGTAACAACAAAACTTTATTTCAGACATTATGCGAACATAAGTTACAAAAATTTACAGCGCATTTACTTCCATAATACCTTCCACTTCATGCAGGATTTACGTATAAATTAATAAGCTGAATTACATCTTCACTTCGTTGGAGAATTATGCAGCGCTCACTTGGAAGCAAGTTAAAGGCGCGCAAGTTCATTTACAGGTAATCTGATATAACTGGACAATTAAAACATTGACACATCCAGATGAAATGAAGTATTTCGGTGGAAGGCAATCTCGACAATAATTTCAGCAGGCCGCCTAATCTGCATGTGCAGACTAATATTTATGTCCTGTCCAGAAATGTTTGTCATGTTCTTCCAATAATATTAGTGTATTGATTAGGTTAATTTCTACGCAAACACTTAGTGACCCCGATATGCTTATGTGGAGCACAAAAGAAGGTGTTGGAGTCAGATGGACGATAGTATTGTCATCTCTGAGGAGTCCAGTGACCTAGATGAATAATGTTTTTGTGTTTGCTTCACGCATAGTAACTGTCAGTCTATTTCAAATTTCTGAAAACTGATTCAGGAAGTTGGACAGCATGTAAGTCTGACAATGCTCTGTAGCAACCGGGTTGTTATGATTTCTAAGACTGTAACTGATGGCAGCAGTGGTTTTAGTTACTGGCCTAGAGGAGGGCAAGAGATTATTTAGCTTGTAGTAATAATAATAATTTGTATTTCGTATAAACGGGTGTTTACAAGAAACGCATGCCATCATTACAGGCACGATCAGCTATGGTATAAATTACAATCCTGAAGTATCGCAAATTAATACTTTTTCAAAAGTTCAAATTGTTCACTTATTGTACAAGCAATCAGAACAGGTTCTTATAAGCGTTAAATTGTAAACCGTTTACTAAGGTCACCATCAAAGTTGAGCGACAACCCAAACTTTGTTCCGTTTCCTGCTGATCGTTATGGTCAACCAGTGAACAGCGTATATCTGGGTGAGTGCTATGCCGACACGCGATTGGACGCTATTTCAGGAAGAGGAGAAAATTCTGCGCAGCTGCAAAGTGGTATAAAATGCAATTATGTATAATAAATTATTGGAAGTATATTTACAAGATAAATACAGGAAAAAACTATGTAGTATCTGAAATGATAGTATACATTTGCAATGTTTAATGCTAATCATATTGGTCTAAGCATGGAAACTATCACGTTTCTGATGAAGATATAGCTTTGTTCAAACATTGGTGTTGTTGTGTTTTTAATCAAAGCAACCAGACTTTGGAAAAGCAACAAATATGAACAAAGAGAATGTTTTAGCTTTAATAATGGCCTAGGTAGTCAACATAAGGTAGAGTATAAAAGTGCGTAAATGAAAAGATTATTTTTCAAGTATTGGTTTTGTGGGGATTTTGTTTGATTGCATGGGGGATTTCCGGTGGGTGCGTACTGATGAAGAGTCCCAAACTAGAACGAAACAGCTGTCCAGTACTCCCAGGTTTTCTAGTGGTTCTGCAACTGATGTCAGCTCATGATGAAATCCTCCATGCAATCAATAAAAGATCATTGCGAGATAGGCGAGTGATATTTAAGTGAGGAGTGAATTCAAAGATCTGGAAAATTAGAAGCCGTAGGTCAAGGTGACCTGTAAGATGTCTGACGAATTTCTGTAGGCCCTAATGTTTAGCATCTTTACAAGAGGCTGGACAGGCTCGTAGATGTTAGGAGCAGAAGCATTTCTTTTTTTAATTTAGATCTGTGCAGTTATTATTGTTTTTTTCAAATTTTTTGGAAGTTAATTTCTTTACACTGAGGATCTAAACCCATGTATAATTCTCGATGTCAAAAAGTGCATGTTGCTGTCCGACAGAACAGAACGATTCACATTTGTGACCACTACCATATCTGTTGATCAGTATGCGCCACCCTCCCTCCTTTTTGATGTTAAGCTCCGAGTTTGTTTGCTAATTACTGTAGTTGCAGCATTGCACTTCTTTTAGCCCGTCCCACTTATGCCGCATGCTGTACATTAATAGCTTTCATGACAAGCGCTTCCCATTAGGACACCAGATACATCGATACATGAGGACATTCTTAACAGTATCACCCTTATACTTGCATACATATATACAAGTATTCGTTACAAACGCCTAGGAAATTGCGTTTACTTTAAGAAGCATGAAGTATAGAAATAGCTAGTACTACAGCAACTAAGTTATAGCCTATTTAGCAGAGTTAAGTGGGTGGGAGAACAATTAGTGATAAAATTATGTAGAATGATCCCGAAGAAAACAGCTGGTTAACGGAACTGGTTATGCTAAATTTTCATGACCGATTATCATGTGATATGCGTCACACATTGCAAAGTAACCCTTCAACTTATATAATGTTAAAAATACTGCGAAATGTTATAAAATTATACGTTTTAGAAAAGTATATGAGAAAAGGTAGTTATTGGCTGAGTAGAGGCATTTCGACACAAAAAATAGTACTGTATTTTTAACTACATATATATATGTAAAATATGAAAAGGTGTGGTTGCTAATATAATTATTTCCAGCGTTACTTATACCAACACAACTTAGTGAAGATTACAGAGAATAGAAAATATGCAAATTAGTTAAACGTCCGTTGTGTAAGTAGTAGAGTTGAGTTAAACGCAAATGACTAAACTGAAGAATGCACCGGCTTTCATTTACCATTCTACCAACAGCTTTGGTCTTTTAGACAAGCTAGTGTGGGCATGTTAATGTTGCTTTGAAGCCATCCTGGTTTTCACATCTAATTTCAGATGGTAGTTGGTTCCAAAGTGTTCAATATTTAATGGTAAAAACGTTTGCCCTAATGGTTATATGTGGGTAGCCACCTTGAAGAGGTAGTCTTGGTTTCAAAGCCGACATGATTTCATATTTGCCCACGTTATGGATGAGTTACTGCAACAATGTTTCCCAATAACTTTGAAGAGTAGAAATAAGTTGCATTTCACTCTCCCCAACCATAGGGGTTCTAATTTCATTCGAATGCACCTGTCAGTATATTCCACTTGTTGGTCAAACTCTATTATGCGTTTCGTGAGGCATCTGTGGACACTTTGGACTTTTTTCGGTCTGCAGATCTTAGGTTACTATACAGGAGAGCACAATATTCAAGTTTGGGGCGGATAAATGTTCTATATATAGCTAATCTTGCTTCTTGGGTGTAGAAGTTACGCAGTACAAAGCCAGGAAGTCGTTTACAGTCAGATACAACCTTCTTTGCATGATCGGAAAAGGTTAAATCTGAGTACATTATCCCGAGATCTGTGACTGTGTTCAGTTTTGAGAGGAGCTTACCGTACATATATAGGCACATTCTCGGTTTCCAGCGTCCAAGGTTGGCTATACCGCACTTGTCTGGGTTGAAATTCAGTTGTCACTTTTCGCTCGAATCGCTTACATTGTTTAAGCCATGTTGGATCTTGCATTCGATGCTCATATCGTGGTACCCATAATCATATACTATTTTGAGATCATCTGCAAAGAGGTATGGCTTGCCATACTCGATCACAGAGACTATGTCATTTATGGATAAGAGGAATAGAATAAAGCCAAGAACGCTTCCTCGTATTACACCACTGGTTATCGGCTTTGATGAAGATAGCTGGTGGTTGATATTGACTAATTGCTCTCTTTCTGTGAGAAAAGAATTTATCTCTTTGGGAAGTTTTCCACTTATTCCGTAGGATTGGAGTTTCGTTAGGAGTCCGATATGTGGGACATTATCGAGGGCCTTGATAACGTGGAGAAATAATGTTGTTATTGAACGCTCATTATCAATGCACTGTGTGATGCAGTCAAAATAATCTAAGTGGTAAGTCATGCATGGCCTTCTATTTAAGAAACCGTTTTGAGATGGGGATAGTTGGTCACTACTGAGTAAGTGTTGAGTGATTCGAATCTTCACTGTCTTTTTCATTTCACTTGAAACTACAAACGTGATAGTGATGGGGCTGTAGTAGTTGATATCAGCTATAGGCCCCTATTTATGGTTGGGTGCAATATAAGACTTCTTCCAGCAGGTAGGGTATGTCCCAACGCTTAATAAATTTGGATATAACTTGAGTAGGGGTAAATTCAAATCATTACCAACGTTTTTCAGCAGAATGGAAGATTTACCGTCTGAAACAAAACGGGACAAAACGTTTCTTAAGGCCACCAAAAGAGCATTGTAAATGTATTTCCAACAACGTCAGGGGCCTGGTGACTTAACTCAAACATATGCTTTGTAACTCTCACCAACAATTGCCATTCCGAAACAGGCATAGCAATCGAGTAGTTTTGGGAGTCACCAACTGACTATGGATGGGATGACGATCTAGAGGAAGGACAGGAAAGGAAGAGGTGATGGTTAGAATGTATTGTTCATATGCAGTGAGCTCCGGTCAGGCTTAGTCACCGAACCTCAGGAACCAGAACAGAGGTGCACGACTGCTAATTACATCAGGCTACCGAATGCTGTTGTTTACTGATCAAAAATTTACGAAGCGGAGCGACCGAACATCTTTCAATCAGTCGCTCAGTGGAAGAGCGCTAACCAAGAAGTATGCGTACCTAAAGATCTAAGGAGTGACTTTCTGAATGACCAGAGGAAGTCGAAGTCTTTGGTGGGGAATTCAAAAGACAAATGAGCGGCGAATATGCTATCGGGAAATTTCAACTTTGGCAAACAACGGTGAAGCCTGATGTCACAGAGATAACAGCTGCCTGAATAACCCCACGTATAGTTCATAAGAACATAACAAGACTTCGTCCAAAAGAGTTTCCAGGATACGATGGTACCAGACCATTGGTTTCCAAGCGCCTAAGCGCTAATCGTGATCACCCACTGCGCAGATGTTGACTGATGAGAGCCTGAAATCTGGTGGTCCTGCCAAACGCTTTTAAAGAGGGCAGAAATGAAACTGAAATCACTACCATATCAGTAGCTCTTACAAGTGGTGACTCAAAGCCTGCTAGATGGCTAAATCAGTAAACACCCAAACTAAAAGGAATCTTGCGCGATGCTCGACATAGGTTCAGGAAGGATCAGTCATATGCTACCAACATACTAGCAGCTCGGAATAACTGGAAAGCATCCTTGGACTAGTCCACACACAGTACATAGACCTTGACGAAGTAGTCAACAAAGTGTCCCATGATATTATACTATGGAGTGTCAAAAATGGAAACTGGTAACCCACTGCTAGCCTGGATAGGAGCCTGCGTGGAAAGTACACAGTTTGGCACAAAAATGAATCGGGTATGCTAAGCATTGTAAAAGGCAACCACTAGAGTGTGCTAGAGGACAACTCTTGCCTTTATAAACGACCTCCCCAACAGCTGGAGCTCTACATCACTTCTGTACGAGTGGAGAACAGTGAGAAACATCGAAGGCTACGTCAAGCTGCGAGATCCGACCAAACTGAGTAAGTGATCCATCGAAACTGGACTGGCTTTCAACATTAACAGATGTCTGGCGATACCCGCCTACGCATCGAAAAAATCAAAGGCTCAGAATCCTCTTATGTGGGTTTTAATTTTTTAGCACTATGATAGAGTGCAAAGTAAGGTTACTCCTAACAAACAGATCAAAAACATGTGCCAACAACTCATGTGAAGCAGTAAATCTATTGGACGTATCTGTTTTGTACATCGGTAGTTCTGTAGCTGTACAAAAATTACACGTGGGCACACCGGGAAGTCTATAACACTACTACACAACCACTCCTAAAAAGAGCACAAAAGAGGTGCACCAAAAACGTCACATGATCCGAATACCACACTTTTAATGGCCGACTCAAACAACCGGATCTCTGTACCATTGACTACCACAGAACCAAGGGAGACCTCGGCACGGTAAACACAAAAGTGCATAGTGCAACGAACCCTATCTAAAATCTTTTCCAGAAGGGCACCATGTATCCCTCAGAGTAACTCCCACAGGATCACTCATCCAAGGTCAGCAACAAAATCAGAGGCTGTCTGCTTTTCTAACAAGTCCTGCCATCCATGAAAACCGCCGACGGCTAACGTGGCGAACACTGCACAGGTCGATGGTTTCAAAAGAGGGGTAGGCCGTTATATAAAAACGGTTGAGCTAAATGTATCTAGAGGGGAAAGTAGACTAATTGAAGGGGACTATACGCGTACTACTTATGTAAATTCATCTTTACATAATTCACTATTTCATTATAATTTTACCTACGAACTCAACCGGCACTAGTTTTGCCAAGTTATCTTCTCTGATTTATGTCATTTATGGGCGTTGATAAGGCATATCCCCTGTTTGAAGTGGCGCCTCCAGCTTTACCTTGAGGACATTTGCGCGGTCTAGTTGATTTCAGTTTGGCTGATTTGCTGGCAGCCTGTAGACGGCCGTAGGTCATTTGATCAGCTGATGTCTAGCGGCTTTATTTAATGAAAAAACTTCGAAAATAGGTGATTTTTCGTTGTTTTACACACTTTTACACCTATATTGCTGCTAAAAGTTGATGTAATAAGGCGTTTTTAGCATAAACAGGAAATGATGGTGTCCTTATCCGGCCGTAATTTACGGCCAATTTACAAATTGTTGAATTACGTACTTTTCCGTTCGGAAAATGTCGAATTACTTGAATAGACATATTATAACGACTTTTAGTGAATTTTTTTTGCAGTTTAAAGGATTATACATGGACATGATGAGGTGGGATAGTTGGTTTTGTTGATTATTTGATTTACTTTGTTGTTTACTTTTGCTAATGCTGTCAAAGCTCCTGTACATGTATTTCATTAAAGTAAATCTGCAGAAATACTTGGAAATTATATACGCATAGTATTTGCTTATTTTATAGCATATACTTGATGTTTACAGGTAGATGCAATATCCATTTTTTCTTCTTGAAAAATATTGACTGATGTAGTTGTATACAATTAAACTGATTATTTCATCATTTTAAACATGTTAAGTAGTTATTTATTGCATTTACAGTGGTAACAATGTCTACATCTTTAGAATTGTTTTGTTCTTTTTCAGATAATATCTACTTTCGGGAATTTCATGGATTTGGGCGATAAAGAAAAAGATATCTGCCGTGTTTTTGATTATGTATTACATGTTTATTCATTAATAAATGTATTCCTCGTAATTCGTTTGTATATTCTAGTTGATAAAGCTGATTTGTAGCCTTTGCGTAATTTGTGAGGTACGGAGTATATGACGTGATCTTAAAAATGCTAGGTAAAATTAGATATTTGGAGAGGCTTATTGATAAAAAGACTATGTCGTGCCGTAATGAACTTACTGCGTCCACTTGTAAAAGGAAACATTGAAGTTATAAGCGCTTAGTTATATATCGTCTTAGTAGGAACCTATTAATTGACTTCGGATTCATAGTCAAACAAGGTTAAAAGTAAATCTACCTGAGATAGCTAGCTTGCGATTTCTACTTATCGTAATAAACCAAGATGGTAATAATGTACCTATACTGTTCCATATGTGTAACTAAGTGCAACTACGGTTATCGCATTAATTAAATATAGAATGCCTACGGTTCGCAGCTACAGAACACGGTACGTTGCTATCTGTTCATGTAATCGCGTAAACAACAGTTTCCCAGACGCCGCATTTACTCCTAAAAGTTTGCCCTTAATTCCTAACTTAGCACGTGTTACTAACGTCACTGGAACACAATCGCGTTACAACAGATGGAACACAGATTCATTAAAAAAGTGTTTATTAAACAAAAATTAGATTTGAGATGTACAGATAATTCAGATGAGTAGTCCTCCGTCACTGTCAGTAGGTTTCATCTGCGTACCAGCACATATATGTTTCTCCATAAGCCTGAAAAGGTTTAAGAAAAGCATTATTAACTTAGATGTTACATGTATGATCTGAATCATAGGCATTTACAAGTAATCACTTCACAAACAATATATATAAGTAGCTATAAGCTTGAACAAAGATTTTAATAAGTGACAACAGCTTTATGACAAATAATACGAGTTTTGACAGCATTAACAATAGTAGGTATTATTATTGCAACGAATTCATCATTAACTTAGATAGACAACTACTTATTATACAATCATATCAATTAAATGTATCACTTAATCTTATGAAGCAGGTGTTTACTTACTTTCATTGCATTCTCGCAATACTGATGTGGTCAACTAGCTTATTCCAAATGAACTCAAGATCAATCCTGAAAGGTAATGGAGACCCAGTTTATTTCAACTAAAAACATGTAGCCTACATGTATTACACTGCTTACTGAGACATCTGATACCTGCTTTCCGATCTTCGTGACAGGAAAACAGTATATGTGGGTTTGCCTACATATACTGTTTTGATCTTGATATAGGATGAATTCATTGAATTCAGCAAATAAATCCTCTGGTTTATCAAATCTAACATGAGCTGTAATAGTATGTGCTGTCAATTATGCACCCGACTTCATAAAACGCTCCTGGCAATTGCGAACTTAACCAAGCAGATAAATGATGTTTGAAATTACCGCAGGTCGAATGACAAACTGGCCAATCACAAGCGAGCAAATCACTTGTTTATCTCACTCGCGGGCACTCAAAATTACGGCCGTCGACAGGCTGCCTGATTTGCTTCGTTTGATCTAGGTATCTGCATTTGACGTGATTCTGGTTTCTGTTTGGCGGGAACTGTATTGATTTTGTTAAGAATAGTCGTCAAAAGCTGCCTCTAGGCCTGAAGGCAGTTATGGTGCAGGAGGATGCTTGAGAATGTGTTTCATGTGAAAATTATAGGGTGCACCTAAAATCCTCCTGTTTGTGGCGTCTCAATGATTTCTACTGAGCTTCGTTTCTTCACTTGTGTCCATTCTTGTCGTTCACGAGTGTTTCAGTAAGTGTTTATGGCTATAATCAGGAACTTTCCAAAACGGCAACTGTGGTAAGGAATTTGTGTTTTTTCCGCTATAGTTTCCAAATCAATGTCTCTTTTAAATTGCTTACTGTACTCTGTTGGCTGTTCGTGAATTTTTTTATTGAAAAGCTTCTTTTTTCATTTACAGTGGTACCGAATGGACGCATTGGTACTTGGAGACAATGGCAACCAACCTCCCCTTCCTATATCAGTGGATATCAAAAAACTTTTTGACGGAATTATGTTTAGTCACCGGTGTACCAGTTGGGTTCAAGTAGAAGATGCTCTAAGTCAGCTGGAATCAGTAATATATGCATATATGTATGACAGAGTATTCCTAGGCAACTCATACGCATTATGTAATCAAAAAGTGCATACGGGACCATGAATCTCAGGAGTTGAAGTACAAATTAGTAGTCTTTCGTTGTACATATGGCATGAAGCGAAAAACTGGAGGTTAAGGTTTACGCGTCAAACCGTAAGAATCCTATTATTTATTTCTGTAGTGCAAAATACACCGGTTGCCAATCTGGCTTTCGTATACGCTACAAGGAGGACGAGTTTATCATTTCTTCCGCGAAAACAGTTCACAATCACAAATGTGAAAAAAGTCTTATGATAGGTGATCCATATTTTAGACGCCTGTCCGGGGATGAAAAGGAGAATATTGCACCAGTTGTGAAGACTACATCTGAGGTTGCTGATGTTTTGGAATATGCTGAAGAGAATTTTAATAAAATTTTGACGAGCACAGATGTGTATAATTTACGTAAGGATATGAGACCAGGTAATTGAAGTAGTTTAAAGTTATTTTTGAAGCCATGCCTTTGAGATCAGATGTTATGCGTATAATAAGACAAAGCGGTCAGGTGGTTGAATACGTGGATTCGAATACAGGGATAACCAGCAGAATTTGCTTCGCCCTGGAATCACAGGTTCAGTTATATCGGAAATATGGAGAGGTGGTGTGTATTGACTCAACATACAATACCAATAAGGACGGGTAGGTTATACATGAAACGGTTGACAAATCTTAATCAGATATTCTCTGTTTCAGTTGGTGGTAACAGACAATATGGGTCATGGCAGGCCTGTTTTTTTGGCATGGACGAGACGAGAGAGGTCATGTGATGTAGCTTGGATATTGGAACAATTCCAAAGAATAATGCAGGATACGTCCATCACAGAAACTTTCGTAATGGATTCGGCCAACTGTGAGATATCCGCCGTGCGTAATAGTCAAATTCAGGCGAAAATCGTCATCTGTGCATTTCATGTATGCCGGGCTTTCAGCAGGAAGGTGAGGTGAATGTAATTAATACTTGATGCATTTAGACTCGAAATCCTTTTGTACGCAGGTTTTTATATCGTCTTGTTAAAGCTACGACACCTGAAAGGTAAATGCATTGATTTCTAACCGTTTAGATTTCATCACTGCCTTAGTGTCATTAGGATAGTTGATCGGAGGGTGTGGAATTATGTCAGGCATTACTGGGTGCCTAAGAAAGAGACGTGGGCTGCGGTATATATGCCGAATACTCTGTTGCTGTTTAACAGTACCAACAATAGAGTTGAAAGCTCTCACAGTCACCTAAAACGATATCTCCACAGAAGAGATCCCCTACACGTATGCATGTACAAGACGTATAAATGGTGTGTACGCACAGAGAAGCGTCGTAGTGTTGAAGTCATCGTCGAAAGTTGTCGGATTCATAAGTACCACGCACCGGAACCAGTTATGCCGATATTAGGAAACTTCACTCCTTATGCCGCTAAGTTAATTGCCAAGGACTATGGCCGTAATCGTCGGATGAACATAGAGTTGTATACTGATGATATGGCTATCATAAATGACGGCATATACCTGCACCAAGTGGATTATACCAATTCTACTTGTACCTGCAGAATATTTAGGGCACAAAGAATACCTCGCCGGCATATGCTGCTATGTCACACTCAAATTCCTCAGTTTACAGGTAAATCAAACTCTTAGTAATACGTAAATTAATATTTTTAGTTGACAAAGTAATTCGCCTGTGTCGCAGATGGTTTTGGCAGGATCCGTTGCTACCAAGTCGTGTGCCGTGTGAAGGTTCAGTGGAGAAACCCTGCATGGAGATACTGCAACTTCGCAGGCAATTGAATAGAAGCTTCGCAGTTATGCAGGATAATTATAGTAATGAATATACTATTAGTGCACTGCGAGCAACTCTGAATTACTTTGAGAACTTTCTTGTATAATAATGGAAGATGTACATAAATTTTGTGTCAATAAATGCAAATATACCCTAACTTCTAAACTGCATACGCCTTATGTTTTACCGTTTCATGTGACAGAAGTCTAATAGTCATTTGCGAATATAGTAGAAAGCATTTTCTAGAGAGCAAGTAAAAGTGAATATATGTATATTTAATATATATATTTTTTATTCCTGTTTATGCAGGAACATACCAATTGTACAGGCATGGATAAGTTATTATATAAATTACAGTTTGTTTGTTCAATCTAACATTAGAGTCAGTCAGAACAGTCTGCAAAATAGTCTGTCTGTGTTACACATAAAGAGATATAGAAATATTGTCTTCGCATTAACAAAAAACCCAGACTTCAGATGAGTGTGATACAAATATCTGGGAAAAATAAAGCTTGAAGTCAATTCTCCTATAAAACTTTGTTGTGAACAGCATCCGTGAGATAAAGTTTATTGATGTATTATTTTGATTCAATAATGTATTTACTCCATTTTTGTCAGCAGTCTTATCGTAGTTTTATAATAGGAAAGAAATTTGATCTCTGATACGAAAGTTAGATAAGGTAATGTTAGATTGTTTTACTGCATCAAATGGGGTCAATTCTAGAACTATCCATTTGCGCCATTTGCGTCAGCATGGCAGACTGTACATGTAAGTTGAGTAATACATTGAAAACTGTTTGAAAACCAGTTGCTTCTTTATTTCAGATCAAGAATACTCCTTGTACAGAATGTTAGCCAGCGTTTTCAAGTAGTTGCATCGGATCGTTCATGGAATTTGAGTTTGAATTTACATAAATGGTCATTTCAGTATGGATGTTGGGTTGTTCGACCTCAACCAGGAGGTATATAGAAGTTTACGCTCAGCAGGGAGATAAAGTATGTAAATATGAAAAGAACTTTATTATTTTATGTACATATAAATGTTTATAAATGTATATCATTGTATAGTAAACACTACCCATAATCTTGTTGTTTTTTATGTAATTTTGCGAAGTCTTAGAGTTTATTTAGTGTCGTAATATTTAGTAATGAGTCTAGGCGTTATAGTGTGCTAATAGCTCATGCGTTTTGGAAATAAGTGGTGCGGTGTGATTGGCATAGTCATTGGGATGAAGCAGTTTATATAGCAAGCGTTTGAAGGTTATAATAGAGTGACAGGTCCTTATTTCTAGGGGTAAACTGTTCCAGATCTTAGAGTACATGACTATGAAGAAGTTTGCACGGAGTGCTGTTTTACAGTTTTTCCTAGATACTTTGCACGTTTGGTTACGAAGGTTGTAAGAGCCTTCCGGTGAGAACTGTATCTCTTTGCTGTCTGAGAATGATATTTTATGCAATATTTTAAAGAAGAATGTTAGGTTAATGCTCAGTCGTCTCATCCAGAGTGGGTCGATACCTAGAGTTATACACCTTGATGTGTAGTCCGTTTCGCAGTCAAATCCTAGTAGTTTAGACGTGAAGTATCGTTGGACACTTTCTATTTTAAGTTTGTCACTTACGCGAGTGCTGCTGAGAATAAATGGACAATATTCAAGTAGTGGTCTGACACAAGTTTTATATAATAATAGCTTCGCTTCGTAGTTGTGGAAATTCCTGAGTATGCATCCTAGAAGCATCCTCGATTTACGCGTCTGTGTCGCCACTTGCTCGGAAAATGTCAAGTCACTAGAGTACCTGAGTCCTAGGTCAACAACACTTTGGAGTTTAGGCAAGTCGATGGATTCAAGTACCAGTTTAATATTTATTGAGGGTGCACCGAAGCATATCCAACCACATTTTTTAAGGTTGAATTTTAGGTTCCATGTGGAGGACCATGCAGTTACTCGATCTAGTTCTTCCTGAACAGCTTTCTGAAAGTATCCTAAGTCATCACAGTGGAATGTGTAAGCTACTTTAAGATCATCTGCAAAGATGAATGGTTTGCCTAGTGAGAAACAGCTGCATATGTCGTTGACATATAGAGTGAATAGGAGGGGGCCTAAGACGCTACCTTGAACTACTCCAGAAGTGACTGGACTAGGTTTAGAGTTTACAGAACCCAGTCTAACTACTTGAGACCTATTGTTAAGGAATGATTCAATCCATCCTAATAATGGGTTACTTATTCCTAAGGAGTTTAGCTTATTTATTAGAAGCAAGTGGTCAACGCGGTCAAAGGCTTTGGATATGTCGAAGTAGATGACAAGTACTAGTTGTTGTTTGTCGCGGCTGCTAGTTATGTAGTTAAAGAAGTCAACGTGACATGTCATGCATGATCTGGATTTTAGGAATCCATGTTGGTTTGGACTTAGAATATTGCAGCTGAGCATATGTTTGAGGATATCATCTTTAACTATTCGTTCAATGATTCTAGATACTATGGGTGTAATATTGATTGGCCTATAGTTGTTGACTTCAGTTTTTGATCCGGATTTGTGTTTAGGTACTATAAATGTCGTTTTCCATTTATCTGGATAGGTTTGGCTTTCTAGGGACATTGTAAAAATCTTAAGTAATAAAACGGAAATGTCAGAACCACCGTGTTTATAAAGATACGATGGTATACCGTCAAAACCGGCACTACTAGAGTTTTTAAGAGTATTAACGGCTTGGTTAATATTAGAGTAAGAGAAATGAACTGTAGTGATTTGTTTCAGCGTTGAAGATGAAGGGAGTTCTATTTTAGATTGTAAACCGAGAAGTGGACTTGTAGGCTTAAGGTAGTTAGCTGCAAACGTCTCATTAAACAGTTCACACATGTCTGCATGTTTGCTGTATAGTTTGCCCTTGTTTATAAGGAGAGAAATTTTATGGCTTTGACGATCCATTCGTTTCTTTAGTATTTCTGTGAGAGCACCTACTCTGGTGGTGCTGGCTAGTGCCGTGCATTCTTCATTTCTCATACGCAAGTTATGAGCTTGCGAGATGGAGCTAAGAGTACTAAGTATTGACCCTAGTGTACTAAAGTCGTGTCGCCTGAAGTAACTTGTTGACAGTCTTTTCAGTTTCCTACGATCCTTTGGCTTTATGAATGTCTTTCTATGTGGGGAAAACTTTAGTGTTTGAAATGGGATGACAGCATCTAAGCATGTGTTGGAGTTATAGTAAAAGATGTCTAGAGCTTTCGAGAGGCTATCCGTATAGAAGTACTCACTCCATTCTGAGGATCTTAGCATTGATTTTACTAGAGTCCAGTCTGCCTTACTGTAGTTCCTGTAAGTTATTTGTTGTGAAGTAGGGGTATGGGTTGCATTGCAACTTGACGGAAGTGGCAGTGCACACAGCACTGTTTTGTGGTCACTCCCTGAAAACTCAGAACCTACTAGGGTAGAAAGGGGACTTATATTGTGGCAGAAGATTAAGTCTAGTACGTTATTACCTCTTGTAGGGGTTGTGACGGTCTGCTTCCAGCCAAGTATATCCAGTGTGCCTAAGAACTTATCAAGTTTAGTTGGACCTGTGGGTATTTCCCAGTTGATTTCTGGTAAGTTAAAGTCTCCACATAGGATCTTATGATCGTAGTGTAGGGTGGATAATTGTTCTAGAGTATTAATAAGTTGGGTCTCGTAATTACTAAAGGTGCCAGGTGCTCTGTAGGTGCATCCAATTAATGCTATTGCGTTATTTAAGTGTAAGTTAACCCATAAAGTCTCAGGCATGTTAAGTGTACTACTTTCTAGCTGTGATACAGTAAGTGCATTCAGAAAGTACATAAGACAACCCCCTCCCTTACCACCTTCCCTGTCACACCGAAAGTGTGTATAGTTATCTAAGCTTATCTCTTCATCCAGTATGTTCGAGTTACACCAGGATTCAGTGATGACAATTATAGGGGGTTTGTATATTACTGTGAGTGCTCTGAGCATCGGTAGTTTATTTAGAACGGATCTAGCATTTATGAGGATTAGGTAAAGATGAGATTTGAAATAGCATTTGAAGTACTTAAGTTCGTCAATCAGCCCCGAATGTGGTTCAGCACCCAGTAGTACTGTTTGACAAGACGACCCTATGTTGAGAGGAGTTTCAGCATCATGTTCACCTATGTCTATCGAGTTGGTGTGTGCCGTTTTCGGTGAAGAATTGAGCGTTGGAGTACTGGATGTGCTATAGGCTAAGGCATTTTTATTTTTAGTAAAGCTAGAAACGGGGGTAGGGATCTTAATTTGACCTAAACTTGTGCATGTACCAAGTGTGCTTAGTGGATGCGGGTGAGCTAGACTGTTCCTACATTCATGCAAAGGGGGAGCCAGCACTAGTGGTTTAGGAGTGTTAGCATCCCTACCAGCTGTTTTTTCAACGCTGACAGGGACGCAGGGGATAAAAAATGATTGGGACCTTGTGAAGACCATGGTCTATTATTCCACCTATTGTTAGGTACTAGTGGTGTCCTTGTAAGGGTTTCGAATGTACTGCTTTGTGGGTTAGTTCCCAGCAGACTTGTACCGTATATCCGATCAAAATTTATTAGCGTGCCATACTGTGAATGCCCTGAGTTGTTGGTGGTCAAGTTCTGACTATTGTCACTTGTACTCTTGAGGGTGGCATTGCTTTGGCGTTGGTTATCAGTGTGGGCCATGGTACTATTTCGCACGTTGTGGGTGCCAATACTATTGACCGTGGGGAATGTGGGCTTACTTATACTGCCATTGTTGTTGTTGGCATGATTTGGGGTCATATTCTTCTCTTTTTTACCAATGGACTTATGGCTAGGAGAGGACAGGGTCAAATTTCGGGGGATTTTGACTTTTTTTCTTGGATTATTTAGTGACATGTCTAAATCTACGGTGGTAGGTGGTATAGTTTTATTGGCTATTTGATTACAATTCAGCAGCCTTTCGGTTGGTGTCGCTCTCTGAGAAGATAATTCTGTGTGGTTAGAGAGGGGTGGTGCGGTGGATTCTACGGTATCTCTCAAAGGGTTGGGTATAATTGCTGCTTGCAATGTCCTATTGCTTATTCCACAATTAGATTCAGTGTGATAATTATATACGCGCCTTTCTATGACGGTCTTGTCCACCGCAACCTTTACTAGTTTATAATTTCTGGCTTGCAGTGGGGTGTGTTGGGAGTGGATAAATTTTCTGGCCTCAGCAGGTGTTTCGAACTGAAAACGAATAGGACAACACTTTTCATGTTGACTCTTCTTCAGCCTGTAGCACTTAGTCTTGGAGTTGGGCATTTTCGCCTCACTAAGTAGGATGCGCTGTACCTTTTTTAGTGCCTCATTATCCGGAACGTTGTAGACAATAGCATTTAATTTAGCATCTAGTCGTTTTGTTACTTCTGTAGTAACAAAGTTAATTAGGTTATCCACCTTAGATATCGATTCACTGTCAAGTTTGTTAAGGTCTACAGTTTTCATGAGAATAGTTAAAGGTGTCAGTTCACAGACCTGCAGCCTGATATCACTGATCTGACCTGATAAATTGGAGATTTTGGTATTGGTATCGGAAATTCCAGGATCTACTGACTTATTGTTTTTTAAGTCCCTTAACTCGGCCTTAAGTTCTCCTATAGACAACTTTAGAAGTTCTATTTCTGAAGATAGTACTGAAACAGAGCTTGAAGGCTGGAGCTTTTCGATAAGCACATAAGGTGTAGGGAGGGTTTCTGTATGAGCAGAGGGTACTGAATTTTTGGGAGTAGTGCTAATACTAGCTGTCAGTGCAGTTTTATCCTCAGTTTCAGCTCGACGCTTACGACATACAAGCGAGTTTTGTGGCTCAGTATAACCATTTGTAGGAAGTGTGTTGCTTGATGTAGCAATCAACGACTTAAAATTAGTCATCAGCTTTACAGGGGATTGAGTTCGCTGCTTTTTACTTTGGTTAACCATAACTATTTGATATGAGAGTTAATAGTTATAGGTATGGAAGTAGTAGAGGACTTGTGCAAGGATTACAACAAGATAAATTTTATGTAACGAATCACGCAAAAATGTAACGCAAACGTTGGACGTACCGCGTAATCTCCAGTACTTAGTATGAGAAGTAAGGTGAAAGTTTTTTTTTGTAAGTACGCAATGAAAAGATAATGACGAGTTTTTGTAACTAGCATTGTATTTACTATGTAGGTAATGTTATTACAGGCATACGTTGCTATAACGTGAGTAACACCAATTGTAGCGTTTTCCAGTCAGTAAAATTTCGACTTTTCGTACGTCAAACTTCGCGGAAGGTAGATGAAATTAAAGACTGCTTCCAGACGATCCGTACAACGGCACCTTAGGCAATGTCTACAAAGACAAAAATAAGATAATTAGAAGACACGTTAAAATGCATAGGTAAATAAGTCAAGTACTGTTTTGGAATAAGGGAGATTACTAGTATTATTACAAGGTCTTCAACTCATTTCATTTCTTTCGACTGCTACCATTTCTTGCGTCAGCGTAACCTACTTATAATTCACTGTAACTTCTTCGTTGCACCCTATTTACACAGTGCAAGGAAATGAGAAAATGAGTGCAATACTTAGGATACGACAATAATAAGGGTATAAGCAGATTAACACTGCAGCGAGGTGCAACAGTAATAATAATTTGCTTTGTTCGAAAACACTTAATGTGACAGTGTTGAATTTGCAGCATCTCGTACATTATTGTATATAATTTTATGAAGTAATATTCGAAACAGTTGTAAAGATTATATTACAGAAATCGGCAAGATGTAGAGTGACCAAGAAAGACCAGAGGATTTAACATCTCCAAGGTATTTCATGTTAGACTTAGTTTATGTTTCAGTGCCCTCTGTGATACAAGCATCTTGTGAACGATTCAGCTTCATTCATATACATGAATATTTTAGTTAAGCGTACTACAGGTTTAAAAAAATCACCCATCTAATTCACTTCTATTAGCAATAATTCTTATGTCCGTGTTACTGACTTCCGGTTTATGTTTTCTTCAGTGCACTTTATCTGGACAATTTAAGGAATTGGGAAATGCATTGAGTACTTAAGAAACGGGACAGAGTGTAAAAGTTATCTTGAGTAAGAGGAGAAATTATTGTAAGACAACTCCTTTTCAGTTAGACGAGAACCGAATAAAAAAATGCGATTATCATTTGTTGACATTTTGCTTATTTTTATCCACGTTTTAGCATTTCATTATAGATCATTCTGACAGACTGACTTTCAACAGAGAAGCTTGCAAACAAGTGCACCTGTTTACGTTATCGCATTCCATGTAGCACACAAAGGTAGAGAAAAAAAGAAATTAAATGGAACTCTAATGAGCATGAATGTCATGGAAAACGAACAGTGATATGGAAAGAACACAAGGGTTGCTCAGAAATGTAAAATTACACCGAGTGAATGCATCTGTGTTATTAACAACGTTTGAAGTCACATTTCTACTTAACACTAAGCTTCACCCCAATATTACTCACCATATTAGGGTACTTAACGCAGAACAAAGGGAACAGACACTATGATCAAAAACCAGTAGTCTTTTCATATTTTCCAGTTTCAATGGTCAATTCTCACAACGTAGGTGGACAATGTCATTAGCATACACTAAGTTGACAAGACTTTTCCCTGGTTAGTCCCTGAAGTGAGTGACACACAATTCTGTTAATACATGTATGATGAAAGTGAACTAAAATAAGGACGACAGTTGTAGAAATGAGCCTTGTATTATATCCTTCTTGGAAATATCAGTTCCCTCATAGTTTAGTTTCAGTATTAAGTGAATGGAATGCAATCTACAGATTCATGAAATTCACATACGGACGTACTACTTTTCTGGAATCCTAGTTAATGTCTCCTCAGTAAAGTGAGCAATGGGTATTGTACTTGTGTAAAATCAATAGGCTGTGAACCGCTACCAATAAAAACGATATAAATTCTTAGAATTATCAGTTTTAATTTAAGCTGGATCACATGCAACACTCAGCAATTAGTAAATGGTCACTTGATGAACATGGAATCCATACAGAAACTCTAGATTAACTAATTCATATGAGATGAAAAGTAAACTAAATGACATTCAACTAGCGAATAACGAAACAATGGTCAGTTTTGATATAACTAGTCTTTACACTAATATACCAGTCAATATGGCCTTAGAAGCGGTTAAAAGAGAACTAACTTCTGATTCCGAACTTAGTCATAGGACAAAGCTGCCCATTGAAGAAATTATTTTAGGGATTCAGTTATGCCTCACATCTACTATCTTCAAGTTCCAAGGCAAAATATATAGACAAACAGAAGGTGTAGCAATGGGATCACCAATATCCCCTATTGTAGCAGACATCTTTATGGACAGCTGGGAAAATAGTGCTCTCAATACATTTAATCCTAGGCCAAAAATATGGTGGAGATATGTAGATGACACATTCACAGTGTTAAAAACAGAACATTTCTCTAGCTTCTTAACACATATAAACTCACAAGTAGAGGGAATAAAATTCACATTTGAATCAGAAAATGAACAAGGAGAATTAACCATGTTAGATTGTAAGATAAAACGAATAGAAGAAGGCAAACTACACACTAGTGTTTATAGAAAACCAACGCATTCTAATAGATATTTAGACTTTAATTCGTCTCATCCGTTAACTGTTAAGGCAGGCTTGGTTAAGTGTCTGACAAACCGAGCCATAGCACTAAGTAGCACAAAAAAGGAACTAAATGGCGAAATAAAACAGATAGAAGAAGCGTTGGTGTTGAATAACTATCCTATAAAATTCATTAAGAAGATCAGTAAAGGCCAAAAACAAAGTAAAAATAATTGTGTAACTAGTAGTAATAACATAAATAAGAGAGAATATAAGACCCGTTGGACCCAATTAAACAAAATAATATAATTTACAAAATACCTTGCAATGACTGTGAAGAAAACTACATAGGTCAAACTAGTAGGTCAGGGATAGTCAGATTATCAGAACATAAGAATTTAGCTAAAGGGAAAATGATTGACCCTGAAAAGATAAGTAATTTAGAAAAAAGCTCAGCTATTGCACTTCACGCAATAACAAACAACCACACAATAGGGTGGGAGAGGGTTAAAATTCTAAAAAGTAATATAGGTAGGTGGAAAGAGAGGTTGATTACGGAATCCTTATTCATCGAGTATACACCCAACACATGCAACAGAAGTGACTCAATGCAAATACCAGAAATATGGAAGATATTATTACCGCCAGTCAAATCAGAAGATGATAAGTAGTCTTAAAATTCTATTTCCACTCAAGCACATCATAACATTCTAACAATTAAATTATTATGACTATAAAAACACTCGTCGTATTTCCCATCTAATTGCAATGGATTAACAACACTCGTACCATTATTTCTGAATGTACATTATCTCATATTGAATTTTATTCCAATATCTAGTCGATTCCACACATGTATATAAATGAAGGAAAGAAGTTGTGTGAGTAACTTGATATGATTATGAGCAATAGTTTGTGCTCGAGACGTCATCAGTTAATATAACTGTACTACACTGTGTGATTTATCAAAATAAAATCTTATCCATTATGGAATTATACTCTACCACAGTGCCCAAGTTTTATACTTATATCAATAATATCATCTAGGTCCTTAGTCAATAACGGCATATGCTGAATAACTTAAAGCTTAGCACGAAAGTGATAAAGCACAAAAAACACTTGCAAAGTAGGAGACGGATCCCGGGTGGATGAGGAGGTTACTGAAAGGTATTTATTTGTCATTTAGCAAAGAAGAAGATTAAGAACTGCAATTATCATTTGTTGACATTCTGGAGACCATTATTCAGTGTTTCGCATTTAGTTATGCCTAGCCTGTGTCATTCTGCCTGACTTTCAGTATGACTTCGCAAAGAAGTCCAACTGTTCAGTTTACCACATTCCATGCACAACACAAAGGTAGAGACATAAAACTAAATGGAAGTTTAACGAGCGAAAATTTGAGGTAAAATAAATAGTGACAACATGAGTTGAATAGATACGTGAGATTACACAGAGTGAATGCATTTGTGCCATAAACAAAGACTTGCAGACATATATCTAGTAGTTCTTCTAGCTGACTGTCAACGATTTTATGAACCAATAGCAGTTTTTCATTCGACCGACCCAAACACATTTTGAACCTTAACATGTGCTGGCTAACATTATCCCTCGAGGAAGGCGATGGCTTGATATGCAATCACGCGTTATAGCCATCTCAACCTATTCAGCTTCCCTACTTTGAAGACTAACTTACCCTCCTCACCTAACACTTTATGCGTAACCTCAAGAGCAATCGCCATATTATACTGCTTTAATCATGAGATCGAACACAGACACCTATAATCAAACACCGGTATTCTTTTCATATTTTCCAGTGTCAGGGGTTACTTCTCATAGTCTAGGTGTACAGTATCATCAGCAAACTGTAAGCTGATGATGATAAGTCTCTAAAGTCATTTATAGACTATCCTACTGATATATGTGTGATTGGATTGAAATGATATAAGGATGACAGTTTAAGAATTCAGCCTTGTGTTACATCCCAATTGGAAATGTGTTTTCTCGGACAATTCGCAAACAGTATTCACTGAATAAGAAACATTCTGTAGAATTTGTGAAACTCATTAACTGACGCAAGACTTTTGCAGGCATTATAGTGTTTCCTCAATAAAGCGAGATTTGTATATTTCTGTTGCATAAAACGAGTAAGTGGTATCCTGGCAATACCAATGACTACAACAAGTCTTGTAATTATGCACTATAGTGCGTAGTTGTATACAACTTTTACTTTACTGAATACTCCAGCAGATTTGAAATATACACTTGACAAATATCAAGTTTATACAGGAAGTCCGTAAGATTTACTAAACTAAAAGCTATTTCGGTTTACATAGGAGTTCTCCATGCCGAATTAATTCCTTTAAGGGCCTACACAGATTACAACTTCAATTAAGTAACACTGACGTGAAAGAAATTCCATTCTTCATTACCAAACTTATTGATAATAATAGTGTTTTTATTCTAGAAACAGGAGCATTCCTAATGTTTCACTTTATGTAAATGCAGTTACATACAGTTGCACTAAGAACTCAGTGCAACTCGGTGCACAATAGTATGTACACAAATAAACTGAAAAATAACGTCCTCTTTACCTTGTGGACAACTTTTCCTTATTACAGGTTAATAACTTTCTTTCACGTATGAGCCTGAGATATGTCTATGAAATCACAATATTATACCAGTTAAATCTCGCCCCGAAACCAAGGCCACTTGAAACCAATAGCAACATCGAGACAAACGTCATTGAGGGGATATGCAATAAAGTCGCTCGTCATTTATACCACCTTACTTGTCCCAAAGCCATTCCCCTTCGCTCACTTTCCATTCATCCAGTTCACTCACAATCTAGATAACTTTTCAACTCACCCATCTTCAGAGTATTTAATGACAAATCGAAGGAATTCCGAGCCAAACAAAATTCTCAAGTCTCGGCATCACCACTGTCAGGGTACAAATCAAATATTCCTACGGAAACCAACTGACCTGCCTCCTCTTATTGTGTTCAGAAATGCTACAGCATCCAGACAAACCAATTTTACTGGAATCATTTTGAGACCTGGAACTGTTCTAATACAACAAGAAGCGGGAGTCAAGAGACGTTTCGCTGAAAAGAGTCGATGGCACGGTGGTAGAATGCTCACTAACCACATATGTGGTTCCGGGTTCGATCTCCGGCCGACGCACTCAGTTACCTCGCTCAGCCATTAATAAGGGTGGTAAAGAGGGAAGGTTAAGCATGAGGCAGCTAGCAACTCCACCCCGTAAAAATAAACACCACTGCTACCGAAATTTCAAGCCTCTAGTTTGAAGCCCTATGTGCCACTGGGAAAGTTAAAGGGATAAAATAATACAGATTAAAAATAATTTCGCTGAAAAGATATGAGATATGAGACATATCTGACAGAAAGATGGTTACATTATATAAAGACTAACGTACTAATTCATGTCACTTCCAGAAGAGGGAGAAAGTCACAATAAAGTTGACACAATGGTAAAAATGAGTGAAGGCCTGGTTTGTTAACAGAATTCACTTAAAAATGACTTGTAATTTTATTTTATTGGGAAGAATAACTGAAGAATCCATTCCGTCTGTATAGGACATATTGTACTTTAGATTCTTTTAAATGCAAGTAGTAGGTCACAATGCTATAGAAACTAAGTGTTACATTTTTGATTGCTAGAATGGACTCTTCAGATTTGCATTTAGCTATTGACTATGTTGGATCATGTGGCATCGTTCTAACTCCTGAGCAAAAAGCAACACTTCAGACTACACTTACTATTCTAAAGCATGAAAACAAATTCACATATGTATCATTTTGGGGAATTGTGAGGGGAGTGAATG
>OX235272.1:107496162-107556432 GCA_944472155.2 Trichobilharzia szidati
TGCACATATGTGCGGCAATTCAAGTCGCCACACTCCATGTAGCACACAAGGCAAGAGAAGAAAGTAGAAGAAATGCATAATATAGACAGTAAACAGAGGTGTGAGACAAAGGAATAGTAATAACGAAGAACAAAGCAGTTAAACTGGAAATCATAAGTCACAAGGAGTGGATGAATCTGCAACAGCCATTGAGAACGATTTTGAGCTATGTCACCAATTGTTTCCAACCATTGGTTTTTACCGTCCCGACGACCCCAACCAGGAAGTCGACACCTTCCTAAGTGGCTTAAACTAACTGTTGTGGATTTCATTGACTGGTGCCATGTTTTCGTTTGACCGCCGCTAGCTGTTTTTCAGCCTGGCCCTATATCAGCTAACATTGCCCGTCGGACGAGGAAGGCGGTGACTAGGCACACGTAACACATGTCCCAACCATCTCAGTCGATGAAATTTCACAGTCTCGTCGACTGATTTCCCCACCTTACCTAGCACTCGAAGGATGACTAACCTCAATATTGCTCACCTTATTATACCACTTCACGCGGGAGATAGAACGCAGACACCTATGATCGAACACAGATAATCTTTTCATGTCTTCTGCTCTCAATGGCCAGGTCTCACAGCCATAAGGGAGGACGGAGCGGACTGTTGAGCAGTACACATGCCCTGTGGTTGATAGTCAGATATCGCGTCTACACTGCTCAGTACTGTGGTCCTGATTTTCAATGGTTCTCTAACCGATATGAATCCGTGATCAGCTCGTAAAAACAAATCTAATGCTTACAGACAGTATAACGAAATCCCATTTTCTTGTAATTTGGAGAAAATGAATGACATCATCTAAAAAGAAATTTTTCTTTTAAAAGTATTGATTTGTAGGGATTTGACTGATTGGTTACATAAATTTATTATGAGTTGACATCGGTTAGAGAACCATTGGAAAACCAGCTGACAGTAATGTATAGCTGTTTCAACAAGCTACTTCGGGACTTTTCAGAAGTACTTACATATACCATGGGGTTCGAACCTAAGACATTCTGGTTACAAGGCGAGCTTGTATAACATTCAAGCCCCGGATCAGATCCCAGCGGCTTAATGGTCTACGAGCGCGCTCGCCTTGTAACCAGAAGGTCTTAAGTTTGAACCTCCGCGGTACATGTGTGCACTGATGAAGAGTCCTTAACTAGACTGATGAAACAGCTGTTCAGGACTCCCAGCTGGCTTTCTAACCAGGTTCAGCTCACGATGAAATTATTCTTATTGAAACTTAGGCGTATATATGATAACATATCATATCCCGGCAATAATGCATCGAAAGGGCGGTAAAAATATTCAAACATCTATAAAGTGTCTAGCAGATTTTGAGAGCATGCAATTTAAATGAATTCAAACAGCATAATGGTAGGTTGTACTTATTAACTAATGCATAGGCGTGATTGTAAACTACCTGTGTCAATGAGCAATACTTGCTTGCTCTGAACACCAAGCAGCTAGACGTGTCGTATCACTCTGAGATGATAAGTGGCATCCTCTGTATTTTGCTTCAGGCATTTATGTTTCTTTCCCTGATTGCTACTAATCGCAGTGAGGCAGATTATTACAATATTATGCCTATCTGAATAGTTATGGTTTCTGATTTCTCGCCTCCTGCAGTGTTTGTGTCTTCCGAATGACGTATCTGATAATAGGTAAATTCAATTCAAGAATGAATTCATCAAATTTCGGTGGAACTCTTCCTCAGCTGAATACCATTCTACATACACGGATACATATATGTAGTATCAGAAATATGTTGTGAGATATAAGATTGATAAGCAAATAAACTACATTGAATTTATCATGTAAAACGACAAGTGTGAGTGTTTTTCAAGTCATGTTCAAATAGATAAGGGGAAAGGAAACATAAGAGATTAAAATCAAGATAAAATCCATTACGCTTGAATTACATCACTTAGACAGACAATTAGTCATTAGAGAAAGAACTTGAATGTACCAAGTATTGCGAAATGAGTAATATCAATAATAATAGTAGTAGTAATAATAGTAATAATAATGTTGAAACGAGTTAATATGATGCTACTGATAAAAGATAGTTTTAATTGAAATTGGAATAATAATAATAATAAGGGGTAGAATAAAATATTGATAATAATAATTACAGATAATAAATAAAACATATTACCATGGTAGATTCAGAGTGACGACCATCTCCTTTTGTACACAGGGACCTGCTTTATAAACTTAAATTGCACAAGCCTCCTCGGCAATTGCAAATATCTTCCTGTTTATTTGTTTGTCTGCTGACAACAGTGAATGACTTGACATCGTCAGTATCATATCTGTAGTCATAGATTTGTTATTAGGCTTTTTGGCATTTTGCCTTCAGCTGTCTTGAACCACTTTGGCAAATGCTCCATCATACCAGTAGACAATCACCTTTCTGTTCAACCTATGTATCTGCTTCCCCCACGGACACACTCAAACTGATATACACAGTTTAAAGTGTCGAGGATTGGTGACTGGTCTTTCCCAGATTGACTACGGATTGATATCAGTTATAGAATCACTGAAATCCAGGTAAGGTCCTGGATTCGAACACTGATTGGTGCGTACTACCAGTAAGTCTCAAACTAGGGTGAAACAGTTGTCCAGTGCTCACTGTTGGTTTCCAATGGATCTTTGGCTCAGATAAGTCCATAGTCAAGCATTCAGTTCATCTGAAATTGTTTACATCAGTTTTTCTGCATAATAAACGAGATAATAACATCATTATGAATACTCGATTTGAAAACTGTCTGGTTTATTCATGTCTGGTGCAATCTATCAATCATTTGTGGATTAGAACAAATTAAATAATAATATAATAATAATAATAGTCACTTACAATCAATTTAACTCTCTGTCCTTGAAATTCCCAACCCCCCCCCCCTTTGTTTCTTCTTTACAAACATAATTTAATAATAAATTGGTTATGTCGAGAAAATAAGTTAACAGAATGTTTATTTGAACAAAGCAACAACTACAGTTTTAGCAAAATAAAATGGTACCATCTTTTATTTCGTCGCCTTCTCGTTAGCCGCTTACATGGCAAAGACATTATTAAATATATCTACAAAAACAATTTTCAATTTTAACATACTTACACAGAGTTCATTTTGAACAAAAATCAATCGATCAATATATGCATACACTAATAATATATATATATATGCAATATTAAACACTATTCCGAAACAACAATAATCATACACAATGGAAACTTTTCAGCATTTCGCATTCGGATGAAAAATATCCAGTTATCAGACATGGCAAGGAAAGACTGATAACCGATTCTTTCTGAACGCACAAATCAGGTTTTAGGCGCTTGATGGAAAAGGCTTCAGCAAACTTAAGGAGCATTGAACTCTTTTGCTTATTGATGATTTTGAATGACTTTTCCACGTCCACTTCATGACCCGTGTCGAGGAGATACCTGGCGATGGCACTGTTGAAATCATTTGTTCCCTTTAGACGTAACCTTTTTGGTACATGTTCAGAAAATCGTAGATATGCCCTTCTTTCTGTCCTTCCAATGTAACTGCTCCCGCAGATACATATAAATTTGCATATACAGTTGGAGTTAACATGAGAAGGATATCTATCGATTTTCGTTTGCACCAATGAGCAAGTTGTTCGATTGACGGGAACGAGCTTAGCTGCAGGACGGGCTATGGCTAGTGATGTGCTCAGCCTTCTGTTGATCATTGCTGCAATATTTCCGCCTTTATAATCAAGCTCAAAGTAGATTGGCTTTTTTCTTACTGTGATTTGTTTTTCATTTGCGACTTCAGATCTTCCATACTTGTTGATGAGCCTTTGAGGGTAGCCATTGCTCTTCAACATCCTTTCAAGAAACTCAAATTCTTCCTCTAGTTTCTCTATAGAGCATATTCTCCTCGCTCTATAGTACAGAGTCTTGACTAGTGCTCGTTTATAGCTATTTGAACAAAGGCTATTGAAATGTAAGTATTGTCCTTTCCATGCAGGCTTTCGATAAATTGACTTTTGAAGACTACCGTCTTCTAGGCGTTCCATGGCAATGTCAAGTAAGTGGAACTTTCCGTCACTTTCATGTTCCATAGTAAACTCAATATTGGTGTGTGCATCATTGAATAATCTGAGTAAGTGTGAAGCATGACTTTCATTGTTGCACACTATAAATGTGTCATCAACATATCGACAGTAGGAAGTTGTTTCGTCGATTGCATGCTTCAACTTTGTTCTTTCAAGGTTGGACATGAATATATCTGCTAAAACAGGGCTAAGTGGACTGCCCATAGCTACACCATCTATTTGGCGGTAAAGAGTGTTGTCAAATTGGAATTGCACATCCATGGTACACATTAGCAGTAGGCGTTTGAATTCTGACTCTGGAATTGGGAGAAGATCAGACTGCTGACAAATGATATCAATAGTTTCGTTGATTGGAATCAGTGTGAACAAGGAGGTTACATCAAATGACACCATGAACTTATTTAAAACGTTCATATGGTTCACACTTTCAGAGAAATGAAATGAGTCTTTCATTGTGTGCACGGCTAGCCGTTGACGAATAGGTTCCAACTTCTCCGCAAGCCAACGTGCCACCTTATGTTGGGGCGAGTTGATCATCGAAAGTATAGGTCTCAGGGGGACTTGTTTTTTGTGTATCTTTGGAAGGCCATACATGTGTGGCAAGCGGGACCCTCGGGGTTTCAAATCATTGTACGTATTGTTGTCAATCAATTTCTTCCTTAGAAGATCTCTCAGTGCGTTTGTGATACGTTTTTCGACAGCATCTGTCTTATCTTTTTGGCAATTGTCATCTTTAAACCTCAGCGAGTGAAGTGGTGTTTTATCATATATGTGCTTAGGCAAACGTCTTTTTTTTGGTAGGATAGGTGTAAGTCAATGCAGGAGCAATCAACCTAGACTGGAGTGTTCATCATATAATGTTCATTTGTCTACCATTGAAATTTGTTCAATATTCGTAGGATGGAGTGGATAAGCTTTGCTTCTTTTTTTTTAAAAACTGACTCATCATTGGAGGAGTGATCACAATGCATAATATGTCTCTATTCTTCAGTTGTATTCACTAAAGTCTATCAGTTAGTTTGCACTAATGGTTGATTCCCAGTAATCAATACTGTATTAGACCTGAAGGAGATCTAAAACAACCTGCAAAGGGGTTAATATAGCAGGATTTAACAAATTCAACAAATTTCTGTAGAACTCTTCCTCAGCCGAATGCTTTACATACAGCCATATATAAATAGTATCAGAAATACCTTGGGAGATATAAAACTGATAAGCGAGTAACCTACATTGAATTAATCATGCAAAATGACAAGTGTGAATACGCTTTCAGGTCATGCTCAAGTAGATCAGGGGAGGAAGTATGAAAAATTAAAATGAATTACACTTCAATTACATCACTTAGATAAACAATTAGTCATTAGAGAATATATCAAGAATTGCAAACATAGTATTATCAATAGTAATAGTTATAATAATAATAATGAAATGCATAATAATGCTGAAGTGAGTTAAGATAATGCTACTGATAAAGGATAGTTTTAAATGAATCAAGAATAATAATAATAATAATAAGAGGTAGAATAATAAGTAAAACGTATTACCATGGTAGATTCAGAGTGACGATCATCTCTTTTTGTACACAGAGACCTGGTTTATAAACTTGAATTGCACAATTCTCCTCGGCATTTGCGAACACCTTCCTGTTTTTATGTCTGCTGACAATAAATAGTGAAAGACTTCACAGCGTCGATATGATGTCCATAGTCCACAAGATGTTTTGTTATTGAGGTTTTTCGGCACTTTGCATTCATGACCTGGAAAACATTCGCACCTGTCTTTCTGCATGACTAATTCAATCTAGTTTATTTACTTATCAGTCCTATATCTCCCAATGTAATTTCAAAAGTATATTTATCCGTCCGTGTATGTGGAGTATTCGGCTGACGAGTTTTACCGTAATTTGGTGAATTCGTTGAATCCTGCTTTATTAACCCCTTTGTTGCTTGTTTTAAATTCGTATCGGGAAATCAATGTTTTCAAATCCTGAAGGAGATTAGTTGTCATCACAAATAATTCAATGGTAAGGAGTCTGCCTAAACACCAGAGTAACTCCAGTTTAAAAGTCGTAGAGGATATCACTCTGTATAATGTTGTATGTACGCTTCAATGACGAGTGACACCAGGCACGAAACATAGATGCAGGTCTTCCTACAGATTTCCCCCCCCCACGACATCTAACAAAGCTTCTATATTTTGGTGTGGTTGTGTTCTCTGAGCTGGATAGTTAATTTGAGAAACTTTCATTACCCTACTAGGTGACATCTTCAGCTTCTTTCTTATCGGTTGATAAATTTTGTCAATCTCGATGTATCTATTGATTGATGATTCACTGGAATGCTAAGCTTCTAAAAATTCTCTAGCATTCCTGTTGTTTCTTCTGTCTAATATTTGACCATTGTCCCAATCAAATTGATGCCCGTGGTTGTCTGTATGTAGTGATATGAGGGAGTGGATGTCATGTCTTTTGACGGCTAGTTTGTGATCATGGATACGAAGACGAAGGGGACGTCCACTTTGGCCAATGTAGTGTTTTTCGCAGTTGTTACAATTTATTTTGTAGATGATGTTGATTTTATCTTCTTTCGCTGTTGAGTCTTTTGGTTGACATAGAACTGAGTGAAGTGATTTTGTTGGTTTGTGTGCGACGTCAATTCCTAAATGTTTGACGAATCTGGCAGTGATTTCAGATATATGCTTTATATATGGCAGGGCGACTTTCTTTGTGCTCTTTTTGGGGGCTTTTGTTTTCATAGGTCGGCTTGGGAGTATATGTATTTCGATGAAATTCCGTGGATATCCATTCTTTTGGAAGACATCCATGAGATATCTTTCTTCAATTTTCCTTAAGGTGAGAGTGCTGCAATGAGTCCTGGCCCTCTTGAATAGTGTTTGTATGCAATTCCTTTTGTGTGTTATTGGATTGTTGCTGTTGTAATTCAGTATTTGGTCTGTGTGAGTTGATTTTCTATAAACTTGAGTTTCTAATTCCCCTGTGGTTGTTCGCTTGACTAAGACGTCCAAAAATGGGATTTTGTTCTCGGATTCCTCTTCTCTTGTGAATTTGATGTCGTTGAAGACGTTGTTTATTAAGTTGTGAGTTTTACCTAACTCGTTTCTTTTGATTATTACAAATTTATCAACCGATAAGAAGGAAGTTTCATACACAAAGAGTCAAAGTTCAAGTCAAAGAAACAATCAGTTCCAATACAAGTAGCCTAGAAGGTGTAAAAACACAAAAACAACCAATCACGTTCAAGGTCACCGGGAGAGATGATTAATAAACTTGTGGAGAAATCTAAAAGCTCACTTCAAACTGAAGTATGCGCTGAAGATGTCACCTAGTGGGGTGATGAAAGCTTCGCAAATTAACTATCCAGCTCAGAGAACACAACCACATCAAAATCATCCACCTGAGCTAAAAATCTTCTCCGTCATACCTAGAGCTTCTATATTTTGAGTGATCATTTTTTTGGTTCTAAATCCACACAATGTGATTATTTTACTCCGGTTTTTGAAAAGATATATGTGATAGCTCTACATGTATAATATGTGTCCATTAACAGTTCTTTATAGGCAACGGAACAGTGTTTCTAGATGAGGAAGCTAAGATTTTTCAGGGATAGTGAATATAAAACCAATATCACCATCGTTTTAAGTCACATGTCTTAGTGTAATCAACAAAGATTAAACGTGAGATGAGAAGCTGGTCTGTAGCAGGAGTGCTAGACATAATGCCTCGTAGCTGAGCTATAAGGAACAATTGCTAATTGGTTTATTACTTCTCTGAAGTTATTGTTACTTTTAATGGTTTCAAGTGGATTAGAAATATGCTTGATAGACGGTTGAGTGACATCACACGCCAGACAATCGACTACAACATGAATAAAAAGCTGAGAATTGGGCATTGTACGATGAAATGGAGAAGATCAATTGAAGAGGACATTAGAGCTTTTGGGCAATCTTGGAGCTGGCTGAAAGTGATAACTAAGATCTAAGTGGAATGGAGGTATGTTCGCGTGGAAGTATATTCCGCTTGGAACGCATGGAATGAGTAGTAATAATAATATGATAATTTGTTTGAACATAAATGGTTTATAGAGTGTCTCACATCTGTGAGAATAAACCGTAATATCGGATTATATAATATTCAACAAAGGCCTAGTTTACAGACCCAACTTTCTTACTACGCTATGATAACATAAATGCCATAGCATAGAAGTTGCACAAAGTTTTCATAAAATCTAGTCGAGAAGTGTAAGGCAGTAGACTAAATAATGTGCCTTGAAGTGTTAGATCGCACCAGGAATAAAATTATACCGATGGAAGGCAGGCGAAACTTAGCTTAGAATACCTTTTGATTTTTCTCCAGTCATCTCACTGTTATATCTTCAATCCAGTTGAATGAATCATTCGTCGTAGTCAAATAAAAACTATGTCGCTCGCGCATACATAAATTCTTTCGTCCACTGATAAGCACTTTTGAAAATTTGAATTCAATTTCCAGATTTTGTTTTGGGAATCTTCACTTTGGTGTGCAAAGAAATCATCACTCTCTGCTGGATTTTCCTATCACACACTGACAGGATATCAAACATTTTGTTCTGCTGAGTTTCTTCTCAAGGTCTTTTCCTCCCTTCCATTTCAAGTGAAAGTTAGGAATTTAAGCTTCCATACTTGAAGTTTCCGAGTTCTATTTTATGGAGTGGAGTTGCTAGCCTCAAGCCCAACATTTCCTTTGTCCCTGGCCTACTACCAGCCGCTAAATTAGGCGTGGTTTAAGGGGGGTATCAACTGGGAATCGTATTCGAAAATCTTATGTGATTTTCAAGCATTTGACTACTTGTATGACCAAGTATACTACAAGTGATGTAAGGAAATGTAGGGCAATCGACGTCAGAACTTATCAAAATTTAAACTAGAGATTGTTCATGGCTTCACTCGATAATGTGGCTCTAAGTTGTTCGGTCAAACCGACTTCTGACTGAGAGGTCATCTGTTTAACTATTTACAAGGTTTCAAAGTCTAGTTAAGATATGCTATGCTTACTGTATCACCCAGTGATCATACGGAACTTCTCAGATTTGATCAATAGAGCACCGGGTTAGAATGTCAGTGGGAATACCTTTAATTACCCACTGAGGACTCTAATATACTGTCGGTTGATGAGCCCCAAACAAGACGAAACGCGAGTCATGAATACCGGTGCAAGTCACTATTGCATCAAGCAACATCTTGATCAAAAGGCTTCAGCAAGCACTAAGGATAATTTATTATTATTTATTGTTATCATAACCCTTTACGTTCCCAGTGGAATATAGGGCTTAAAGCTAGAGTTTTGAAGTTTCAGTAGCAGTGGTGTTTATTTTTACGGGATGAAATCGCTAGCCTCATACACAACCTTCCCTCTTTACCGGTCTTATTAATGCCTTATCGGAGTAAAGGAGTGCGTCGGCCGGGGATCGAACCACAGACAACATGCGTGGTTGGCGAGCATTCTACCGATGAGCCACCGACACAAGATGATCTGACGATGACTATACAGTGTATGTTATTGTTTTTAACAATTTTTGCCCAGAAATTCAGTTTCATTCCAGAATCCACTTAAAGAGGAAGTGTAAGAGAGAGCTATTTATCTTGAACCTCTGTTATCACCTGCATTATCCAGTTGGAAACTAGAAAGATTATGTCAATGACAGGTACAGACAGTCAACAAGAAGTCGTGATGCTCATCAGCAGGGTGTATCTGCGACATTCATGAAGTTGAGAATCAAGTCTGCAATCAAAGATGCCTCACGTGAATTATTCGACCTCCTACAGGAACGAATTGTACCGAGTGACAGTCAGCTGCAATGCAGTACTGCATAACTCACTGTAGTTTATATCAGTTCATGACATAATGATGTAGTTATATTATGGCTATATCCTGCAACAGATGATTTCACTAGAATAGGTAAATACTTTTCCACTAAAGCATATTTATTTTAACAGATTATAGAAATGAGTTAACCGGACTCACAATCGACCTTCTGTTGGACTGTTATGTCACACTGATTGGTCACTGGGGAGTAATCGATGTCATCTGTCTATTTCATGGTGCTGGTACTGACTGACCTCTATCCATAAAAACTTACAATGTGGTTATCAGCATTGCAGCGCACTCCAAAATAGTTTTATCTGGCTGGAAGATGTGACTACAGCACTAGGTGACGCAGGTTCGAATCTGACAGGAGCCATAAGTTTCTTCAGGGCTGCAGATACGCTTTACAGGTAACTGTCAACACTCGCCAAACCTAGGTCTAGTACTTTCCGCTGATTGCCTGCAACCACAGAACATCAGTTCGGACGGCACCGTGTTAGCAAGCCACCTAGCTTGGTAACCACATAGCAAACGTGTCTGGGAGAATTTAGTCGGCGCCAACAACATAGGCTAGAGAGATGACACTTCTTACTCCCCAGTAATCATTCTTTAGAAAATTATAAACTATTTGTGACCTCGGAGTGATAGGGATACAATATCTTGTCATAAGGTATATATATAATGTTTGGTGATTACATGCAATCAGTAGGAAGCCCTGCATCTCGACATAATTCAGTAAGATAACCCCAAAGGAGCCGATTAGTTTTGAGATACGATCTCACATCACACAATACTAAATTCAGAGACGTTATTACTTCTGAGCTTCACAGCCTCATTGTTAGGGTAAAGAGTATCCTGTCGACTGCCTCCAGCCAGTCAACATGATGGATTACTGTTGGTACAGTCGGACAGTTTACTCAGTCGAGTGAATTGACTAGACAGTAGACTGACAATTTCTATCCAGTAAAGCCAGTAAAACTGGCTGAAACTTCACAGACCTTCAAAATTATTAACAAAAAGAACAGCCTGTTTCTGATTAACCTGATTAAATTTTTGATTTTTCCTATATTTTCGACAAAATTCTTTTTTTTTTCAATGAGACTGAATATAAAAATTTGAATTTAATTAAAACATGATTTTAAAATTTTATTTCATTCACATGTGACTATTTTTATTTGATATTTTATTTTGAAAAAAGCTGGATTTTTCATTATAGAATGGATATTGACATAAAGGTAGCCTCTCTTTAGTCCAGCTTATCAGAAAACCTGAAATGTATATTTCAGGTGGTACCATTGATTGATATCAGTTAGAGAACCATTGAAAAATACCATGGAGTACTAGACAACTGTTTCCGTTGGCCTAGTTTGGCACTCATTGCCAGTACGGACGCACGCACTACAAGGGGTTCGAACTCAGAGCCTTCCTATCGATTGCCTCCAACCAGATAACTTGATGGATTACTGATAGTGTAATTTACTAGAGAGTGAACTTTAAATTTCTTTCTATTCAGGCCATTAAATCACGGAAACTTCACAGACCAGTAGGTTCCATGCAGCTGGGAGTGAGTATGGAGTTCCCACTGATGACATTGGCTGATTGGTATTCGCGCTAAAATCGCGAACTGGTAGAAGTTAGAATTCGTGGACTGGTTACTGAGTCGGGTGGGTGTTAGTGGCTGAATGGTTTACGAGCTTGTCTTGCAAGCAGAAGTTCTTGGGTTCAAAACCCAGTGATTGCGTACTGCTAATGAGTCCCGAAATGGGACCAAACAGCTGTCCATTACTCGGATGATGGTTTTCAGTGGTTCTCTAATTGATATCAATCCGTGGTCTAACCTGGAATAAATAGAATACCTACAAAATAATTCTTGAAATATATTTATATATTTGTATCAGTGGACGTGAACATTGAACGTTTGTTTATTGGAACTGGCAGCCATTGGTGGGCAACTCGAAGGCGCGAATGGTACGATCGCGCGCAAGTTGGAAGAAGGCGGAAACAACACGAATAAAAGTACTTTATAACTTCATTTGTACTAAACATTTGTTTGTAGACTTTGTATTTTGCCTTGCTTTAATTGCCAAACAATATAAATTCGTTCAAGGAATACTGGTGTTCTGGATTTAAAGTTTGGACAAATACATAGTCATTATCGGTTCAAAGCGTCTTCGTTACAATAGGAACTTAGGGCTAAGTTCTTTGACAATTTGTTTTGACTAAAGTATTCCATTCTTTTCGAGGTTACCATTGGACTCCAAGCTTCATACTTTCAGTAGCAGTGACTTCGTTTTACGGGCTCGGGGTTGCCAACCTTCAGCGCAGTCAATCCTCTTTCCGTACCTACTGACGGCTGGGCAACAAGCACAAGTGTATTGGACAGGAATAAAACCTTGATTTTCCCCGTGACTGATGAACGTTCCAACGCTGACTCACCGAATTACCGATAGAATAAATAAAAACAAGGTATTATTAATAATAATAATCTACTTCATTCCAAAACGAACTGTACTTATAATACAGAATAGAATTCTCAGCATTTGTCACAATATTCCATCTGATTTACTCAAAGTATAAATAAAATTAAAGCAAAATTAACCAGAGTAATTTGTCCACGTTTACGATACAAAGTCAAAAATATTCGAAGCTTCATGCTTCGAATTGAGGATATTAAATATAATAATAATAGTGAGTTTGTTTCAAACGGTATTATCGATTCAGTTTGGAAACTTCAGCATGTTGTAGATTATTGGATCTAATGTTCTGTTGATATAGTATAGTGAGGGGAAATACAAAATTAACAGTTATAACACAGCTTAAATGATGTTCACAATTATGAAAAAATAAACAAATCAAAACAAAAACTTGAGAGGACTATAAAATAAGAAGTACAATAACAATAAAGGTTGATGTTGTAAGGGTGGAGAAAATGGTTTATTTAGTAGTACAAAGAAGGTTAATTAGTTAGTTCATGCCTAACACTATTTTCATCACATAAAGTATGTACCAAATATAGTATAGTGAAATTTTTATACTTAGACGTACATGCATAAAGTCGTCTGAAAAGACTTCTTGTTTTACCTGAGGAGGAGATACAAGGCTGGAGCTGTGGGTGCTGAGGTGGATGCTCACAGTCTGACAATTTCTCTTTAGCAAATTGTCGCAAGACATCAAGTGCCTATCATTGACAGTGTCAACGATATAGCCCAATGGGATACCACTCGCCTTACTGGCAGTATTCAGAGTTCTACGATTGCCCTATTATGGTAATACAATAATCGATTTGAATAAGGAAAGAACAAACATATTTGAAGGATTATACGAACTCGTTGTATCTCGCCAATTCTCTCTCTTCAGCTCCATACATCCTAAATAAAGTAATTTTAAGTTATAAAATGATGTCTGAACAGACTTTTTACAATGACTTTAAGTTATACATAGAAAGTATGTATGTATGTAAGTAGACAGGTTATTCAGTATTAAAAGATTAACTATTTGTACAGTAATTAGACAAGAGAGTAGACTTAAGATATCTCATGAAACAACGATGGATTAGAGACAAATTACGAGATAGAACAACAGGGTGAAAGTCTACATACTATGGTGGAGTGTTCAGGAGGGTGAGGTGAATAGTAAAGTAGAATTATAAAAAAAATAAAATAATTTAATTTAGTAGATTTGGAAACCTTAATAGTGAGTTCAACTCAGTCAGAAATTGAAAATCAAATTGAAGATTGAGTGGAATGTTGTTTATATGCAACAAAACAAAACACAAAAACGCACGAACAAAACAAATATGGTTACCAGAATAGTGAGAGATTATTTACACTCTCTTTCGGTATGCATTGGTTGGGTCGAAGCATTTCGATGCGAACATAATTAATCATGATTTTCCTTGTGCATTGATCATTTTGAAAGCTTGACTGGTTTACACTGTATATCCCTTGTTAGCTATGTGTCTGGTTATTGCTCTTGAGAAAACTTTGCTGTCTTTCATAAAGCGGGGTGGGAAGACTTTGATGGATATGATCGAAGAATCTAGTAGACGCTCTTCTCCACTCAATCCTTCCTATTTACTTACTGTTGCAAGTGCAGGTTAATTGGTAAATGCAGTTGGAGTTGACATACAGAGCAGGATACTTATCTACTTATCTACAATATGTCAAAATACTGATTCAAAAGGGATGAACATTTGTATGCTTACTGAATGCTTGAAGGCACTCATATTGAGATTCAACCTAAAAGTACAATTCTCTTTCAGTAATCAAATGTACCGACAAAAGGATGGGATAGCTGTGAACTCACCACTTGCCCCAATGCTTGCAAATTTGTCCATGTCAAAACTAAAAAACACCTAACTAAAGAAAATGATTGACAACTTTGGCTTTTACAAGAAATACATGGACGATAATTTCATTGTCTCCAACAATGAGGAGGATTTTGGGGACATCTTGCATTTCTGCAACAGCTGCCATCCAGTAATGCAGTTCACACTTAGAGAAGGAATCTGACACAAAAACACCTTTTCCGGACGTCCAATTAACAAGATATGAAAAGGATGGAACACTTAAAAGATGCATCTATAGAAAGCCGACATGGAACGGACAGCTGACTTTCACAAAATGAAAGCTGATCCGTTCATTGAGCCACAGAATTCGCTGCATTTGCAGCCCTTATACCATAGAAAAGGAGGTGAATAGAATCCTGTTTAAAAGTGCCTACCCAGAACTTATCGTTACGAAATCCATGAAACCTAAAGCACTAAAACTGACCACACCTTCTGCTTCCAAAATAAACTCTCCACTTGGACCTACAATCTAACTGAAACTCAGCAGCAGAAATACTGAGAAAAACTGCCTGTTCGCTCAGTAAAGAAAATTTTATCGCAGCTGAACTTCAACTCACTTCATTGATATAAGTATAAAACATGGGCACTGTGTTAGAGTATAACTCCAAAATAGATTTTGTTGAAGTTCTTTGGGTAGTTATTTTTCTCAAGAGTCTCAGTAATCTTTGATATGTCTTCTTCTTTTTCTTTCTCATCCGTTAGCATCAAAGATTGTGGTCGTCTAAGAAGACTTGAAAAAACTGATACTTTTGCACTAATAGGGTGTGATGATCAGAAGTCTAAATATGTGTTGTGGTGGGTTGTCTTCCTGAATATATATATATACGTACCAAAATATCCGTTTTTCCTGCTCCTAATTAGGCAATCTAGAAAGGGTAGTTCACTGAAGCCCGGAGTTTATAAACCTTGTGTCTGTGTACAGAAATAAATGCATCTTTAACTTTGTTAACTGATATTACTTTCAAGAGGTGGTTCGAAAGGATTAGATTCTTTTATTTTTAGTTTGACCACGGACTGATATCAGTTAGAGAACCATTGAAAACCAGGGAGTACTGGATAGCTAGTTCATCCTTATTTCAGAAATCATTGGAATAAGTACGTATCCACTGTCAGGGGTCGAACCGAAAACCTTCCAGTTACAAGGCAAGAGCGTATTCCATTCAGCCACCGGGACCCACCCAACTCCTGAATGGCCATGGCATGAATTCTAACTTCTACCAGTTCGTGATTTAGCTCGACAATCAACCCATGTCATCGACAAAAACTCCATTCACACACTTGACTGGATGGACCCCACTCGTTATAACTTCTAACTAGGACTCCAGGAAACTCTCCTGCAGCAATTCGATAGCGAGCATCAGATTAATTTTGTAAGTATTAGATTTGTTTTTTCGAGTGTGACCGTGGATTAATATCAGTATACGCTCTTGCCTTGTAACTGGAAGGTTTTCGGTTCGACCCCTGACAGTGGATACGTACTTATTCCAATGATTTCTGAAATAAGGATGAACTAGCTATCCAGTACTCCCTGGTTTTCAATGGTTCTCTAACTGATATCAGTCCGTGGTCAAACTAAAAATAAAAGAATCTAATCCTTTCGAACCACCTCTTGAAAGTAATATCAGTTAACAAAGTTAAAGATGCATTTATTTCTGTACACAGACACAAGGTTTATAAACTCTGGGCTTCAGTGAACTACCCTTTCTAGATTGCCTAATTAGGAGCAGGAAAAACGGATATTTTGGTACGTATATATATATATATATTCAGGAAGACAACCCACCACAACACATATTTAGACTTCTGATCATCACACCCCATTAGTGCAAAGGTATCAGTTGTTTCAAGTCTTCTAAGACGAGCACACTCTTTGACGTTAACGGATGAGAAGGAAAATGAAGAAGAAGAAATATTAAACATTACTGGAATTCTCTTCAGAGGAAATAAACTATCCAACGAACTCCATGAACAAAATCAATACTGACATTAAATATGGTCGAAAACGTGTCCCGAAGACATCAGCCTCAACTCTTGTCATTCCATATAGACTATCAGATACGTCGATACGACGATATCAGAAGAGAAGAGTACTCTATGATCAAAACATCAGAGTTTTCTTCAAGACATCAGACGCACACTACAAAGCAACTCTGTCTGTGTAAAACACTGAATCCCCAAGTATTCTCAGTTTATTGTGACAACCTCACCGGAGAGAAATCAAGGTAATCAGAAGAAATGAACACCGTAGAGTGAGTGTCTGTACGACCACTGAGAAATCCAGTTAGTGAACTAGAAAAGCTTGAAAAATCATCAGCCATAGGTCGTCTACACACTATAGAATCAGGCCACAAAATTGATTTTGACAATATTGAAGTAAACCAGAAAAACTTCAGAAATCACAAGGAACGTCTAATATCATCAGAAACACTTCAAATCAAATGGAATTAGAATGATGAACCAAAACAGAATTTGACCTGCCTGTAACATACACCCACGCTATAAGATGACAAAATCAAAACGAATGTGATAAGCGATTACATTATGTAAACACATGCTGCTTTTATTATTTTGTACGCCTATCAAATCTAACAATCTACACCTGGTTTTGTTATGTTTATCAATTGGCCAAATTGACAACCATGTAAAAATTACCCCATGCTGATGAAAGATGGTTAAGTTGTTCTATATAAGCTGATATTTTTAAAAATTCTAGTTTAATACTACGTTGTTAAAGCTGCGTTAATTATAGAAACGTGAGTAAAAACAACGATATCGTTTTGTTTTTCATTCACACTGGGAAATACAAAAACTTTTATAATAGTCTAAGTGAACAAGCCTCCGTAATTACAATCATCTTTGTGTTTGCATGTTTGCTCATTAAAGTACATGGCTTGACACCGTCAGTATCACCCTCATAATCTATAGGATGTTTTATTATTGGAACTTTTAGTCCCACCAACGACAATGGTTGGGGTCACGCTTAATCACGAATTGGTAGAAGTTAGAATTCATGAGCCATTGAACCGGGTCCCAGTGGCTGAATGGTATACGAGCTTGAATTGTAACCGGAAGATCCTGGGTTCGAATCTCAGTGTGTGCGTACTGCCGATGATTCCCAGACTAGGATGAAACAGCTGCCCAGTACTCCAGCGCTGGTTTTCAATGGTTCTCTAACTGATATCAATCCGTGGTCAACTCGTAAAAAGTAATTTTATTCATAGTCACACATTAATTAAGATCAAGACGGTTAAAAGGATTTCAGGCATCTGAAGCTTTAAACATCCATAGGCAGAAACCTGAACTTTGTGTCCATAAACTTCTCGTCCAGCCTCTTTTACCATCATGGCCTCAGTGTCAATTACATTCCCTTGACTTCTTGAACAATAAGCTCTATGGAGTTCTTTTGTTTTGTTTTTTAAATTTTTATTTTCGTGACTCTTTTTCAAACATTAAATCTCTTGTTTCGTATCAGTTATTTGCAAATGATTAATTGCCACTTAACAAATTACTTGTCAACCCTCCCAATTACGTGAGATGATCCACAGTTTTTCAAACATTGTCATTTCTCATACATTTTGATTGATTTTGTTACTTTGTTATCGATAAAATTTGTATACATAGATCATTGAAAAACTGTACAGCTTTTAAGTAAATTTACGAATAGAGATCTCTCTGTTGACTCGTGTGTTCTTTTCCAGGTTGTTGAAGTGCCTGCTTGAAGGTGTTAAAGCATACAGACTTCGCAGTAGAGTAAGTTATTATTATTATTACCTTGGGCTCCGAGGGGAACATAACGCTTCAACAACAAATCTCCACTTTCTTCTATTTTATGCCATCCTCTCCAACTGAATGGCCACACGAATGCCCATAATCTCTCATCACCTCCTACTCCCCAACACACCACCTCCTCAATGTGTCACCCTTGCACCGGCGACCCACTTTTTGCTTGCCATTGGGTTTCCACTCGAGCGAAGGCCTGGAGCGCGATATCACGTAACGGTGTCCTCAATGTATGCCCAATGAATCCATCTCCATTTTCTCCCACATATTTGTTGAGCGATCGGCTCTCGTCTGTTGGTTTATTCCCAAAGAAAGTTGTTGGTTATTCTTTCTGGACATTCGATCTTCAGTATGGAGCGAAGGCAACTGTGGACAAAATTCTGCAACCTGTTGGAAATGCTTTTCGTGACACACAGGGCAATTTTCCGACCCGTATCGAAGGACTAACTTGACATTAGTGTTGAAAATCCGAATTTTGTTCCTTATGCTGAGTGCGGAAGATTTCCAAACTGGTTTCAGGTTGATAAAGGCATATCCTGCCTTCCCGAAGCTGCTTGGTTTTGCACTCTTCATCCATGCCACCGCCTATAGTTGATACGATGCTTCCTAGATAAGTGAAGGCAGGAAGTAACCTCTCTTACATTTCTCCTGTTGGTGGTAGTCAGTGCTGGCTGTTGTTGTTATTATTGGGGTTCATTTATTATCTTCATCACCTCCGTCTTTCCTATGTCCACTTGGAATCCTGTCGTAGCTACCTCTACAACCAGTTTGTTAGTTTTCACCTGTAAGTCTTCTAGTTTGTGTGACATTAGACATAAATCACCTGCGAAATCCAGATCTTTTAGAGTCCTCTTGTCAGTGGTCTAGGGCATTCCTGACTCCTCGTCCCCAACAGTCTGACACATAATCCACTCCACCACAATTAGGAATATCATCGGTGATGATTGGCAGCCAGCTTGTATTACTCTTGTATGCAGTTCGAACGCCTCGCTGAGTTTTCCGTTGTGAATCATCTGACACGTGGCCTTGTCATATATCCAACTGTTGAATGAGGTTGACAAAGACTTGAGGTACTGCACGCCGAAGTGTTGAAGTAGTTTCCAAATAAATTCTCCGTCTACGCTGTCGGAGGCTTTTTCGAAGTCGAACAGGCCTCGATTATTACCTACTGATTCATATCCTTGAACTCTTTTCCTATATTTTATTAACCACATATTAATTCAAATGCCTATAACTAATAATAATACTCAAGATAAGATGGCCAGAAAAGATAAGCAACAGAGATCTCTCGCAATGAGTGAACCGACCCAGCGGGAACCAATTGTGAAACAAATAGGCAGGAAGAAATGGAGATGGATTTGCTGGTCATACTCTGAGGAAACCATCAAGTGACATCACTAGACAAGCCATCGCTCGAGTGGAATCCGAAAGGGAAGTGGCGAGTTGGTCGTCAGTGCAAGAGTGGGTGACTTGGAGGAGGTCATGTGAAGAGGAGATGAAAGCGTGTGGGCTGACTTGGAGCCAGGTGAAAAACTCTAACAGAGAACCGAACGTAATGGAGACGCACGGCTGAAGCCCTATGTTCCTCTAGGAATTAAAGGAAACAATAATAATAACTAATATTTCCTCATTTAATTGTGAAACCTGATGAGAATTTACCGAAAAAGCATATTCGCTGACTTAAATCGTGTTCTATAAATATCCTGCTTTACTAACTAACACAGTTGTTGCTTGTTTAAATTGAATGCTGTTATCCTACTTGATGAAATATGGCGATGTAAAAAGAAAAAAGAGTTATCAATATGCCATGTAGAGATTATAAATAAAGCTGTCACAACCCAAGCAGGTCTTTTGTGAAGTAATCACGTTAAAATTCGGAAGACAATCAGTGGTGGTTTATTCCGCATAGTCTTACGCTTTAACAACGATGGCTTTATTACTTCAAATGGATAAAGAAATTCGGCCACGTTAAACATTAGGCACCACTAAACACTAATTGAGTGCGACCTCATCAATGACCTTGAAACGATCACTGAGCAAGTTAGTGAAACCTGGCAAATAATACTGTCATTATCAATAAAATATGCTTATCGAAGTTTTATGCCATTTAATGCGATATCTGGCGAGTTTCAGCTTAGGTTTGAGAAAGATTAAGTTACGCTTTAAGCCTAGGACAAGTTAGGGTTAGGTTAACCTAATAAAGGCGACATTAGGATTGTTTCGAGTTAAATTACAATTATTTTAGGGATATTCTCACATTAGGGTTAGGTTCAGGAAAGATTAGGGTTAGAAGACCCAAATAATTACATGCACAGAATGAGGTTAAATTACTCTGTTGATATAAAAATAGAACTTGTGCACTGTGGTACAGTATAATTCCATTGTGGGTAAAATTTATTTTGATAAAGTCCCACAGTGTTTGTTATACAGTAATATTTACTGATGACCACGTTTCGAGCACAATTTATTGCTCAGTAAATATAACTGCATTACACTATGAGACTTTATCAAAATAGATTCTACCCACAATGGAATTATACTCTGTCGATACTCCAACTTAAATCTGAGAGCTATTGTTTTTTATCACATTTGAGAGGAAGGTATCCTCTGCAACACCTTTCTACAGGTTTTATGTATTTATTTCATGAATATCTGTATTCCATACACAAAAATGCCTCCTTTAGATGAGTGGTACTTTCGAGGTCGTTGGCTGATTGGTAGGTAGTGGTGCTTAAAGTTTAACCTTGCCGGAAATTGTTATGATATAAAGTACACTAATGCGTTTGAATCGTCTTTACAGTTTGTCCAGTAACTTAATGGAAAAACAAAACAAGTAATTCAGGAAAGAAGGTGTTTTGGGCAGTTTCATTTTTTTGTCTATAATTTTTTGTTTTTGGCAAAATGGGGGAGTAAGGAAAAAGACGAACTGACACAAACATAGTTGCTAGTAATAATCAATAAATAAGAGAAGTTGAATAAGGGATAAATAATTAATGAATGAGTTTAACTCAGAATGCTCATAGAAACAAAGTAAATGTGATATCACTAAGGCGTTGAAAAGAACAGAAAAGTTTTAAACATACAAAAAAGACGAATAACCAGTTATCAAGTATTGGTTTGCAGGAAATTGATTGGTTAGAGGATTGATCATAAGCCTGCATTAGTTAAAGAACCACTAGAAAGCCGGAGAGTACTGGGCAGCTGTTTCTTCCCACATCGAGACTCTTCAACAGCATGTAAACATCTGGGTTTAAACCTAGGAACTTCCACTTGCGAGGAGAGCTCGTAGATCACTCAGCCACTGGAATCCAACCAACTGGTCTATGAATCCCAACCTCCACTAATTCCTGGTATATATATAGTGCAGCCACCGGTCAATGTCAGATCTGACTTGGTGGACCCCGCTGGGTGTGTACTAGTAAAGAATTCCACACAAGGACGAAATAGTTGTCCAGTACTCCCAGGTTTACCAGTAGTTCTCTAAATAATGTCACCTTGTGATCAATCCTGTAAATAACAAATCCATTGAAAACAGTATGTTCATTACCGTGTTAGTGGAAGTGGTTAAAGAATTCTCTGTTTCTCTGTTTGTGCAATGGGGGAGTTGGCATAATGTCTACGGCCAGTCACAGTTAAATTCGCAGATTAGTATAATAGTGAAGTTTGTTTAGATATAGCGGCATGTATCGACAAGGTTTTCCTTTCCAGTCTACTTGTGGAGCCAGTACGAAATTTATGCAGCCATTTAGGATTGTGCCGTCAAACCATGTTTACAGGATAAGCGTTGGTTTCACACGAGTAGAAGTAACCAGATGTGAGATCCTGTCTTTGAGGCCTTTGTAGACCATTTGGAATGCCAGGGAACAAAGATGTTGGAATTCTTTACTTATGGACATCGCAGGTTAGGTTACCCTTGAAATGGTGGTTCATGTAACGTATTCTGATAGGAACCAAGTTTAATATACTTAAATTTTCTATTTGATGTTCTTGTCAACAGTTCTCCGTGGATATACATTTTTGATGAAGATTTCTCCAAGAAGATCTAGTTCTAATTCTAGAGCTCCAGAGTTGCAGATACATGGGATGCAAGATATAATTAAGTTTCATGTTTTCTTCAGTAAGCATGCAGCTGTATAAACTTGTCAAGTGACCGTTCCATGTAGGTTTTTTCTATGGATAAACGTCCTTAAAATTCTATCAGCTCTTCCTTGTAGTACTACTACTTGTAGTAATATAATGCTTTTCTTTGTGATTGTGATGCTTGTGATGTGTGACTAGTATATAAATGGCCTAAGAAGCATTGCCATTAATGGTGACAGTAAGTAATCAGTTTAAAGCACGTAGAAGCAGTAGACAGACAGGACAGAGAAGTCTTCTACCCTTCAATTAAACCAAATTTTCCAACATGTCAGATTATCACAACTTTCAACACTTAATTCTTACAAAATATTTTGCCTTGGTAAATGTCGACTAAGCAGATAGTTTTGTTTTGGAAGTGGAGATGATTGACATTAGGGCAAAAATCCACACCACAGGATGAACTGTATACAACAGTATGATCTCTATGAGGTAAATCTTAACAAGTGCAATCAAATAGCAATACGTCATATGCTGACAGACTTTAGAAACGTTTTTTGTAGCTCCAGGTACTAGACCTCAAGTTGCAACATATTCCACAAACTCTGATGTTTCGATAATGACGGTTGTTATGGATTTTCAATCCGTATCTCTGTAATCTACCTGAAGAACACCATAAAAGTTATTAGATATGATTAATCCCCAGAATGTCATCCTGCAGTGACTTGGTAAGTTTCGACCATGTAAAAAATATCAATGGAATAGATGTGAGACTCAGGAGTAATTAGCATTAGATTATTTGTTGCTTATACTACGACAGAAGCTTTAGGAGTAATACTTTGAAGTTGAGGGTATAGTTCTAGGTGCGGTGAATAGGACAGTTGATGTAGTTGTTTAATTTCCGTTCAAATTTCACCTTATTACTGACCTCAACAAGCTACGGCTTTAGAAGTATGACTCATGTGGAATAATGCAGTGGATGAGTAGAAGAATATATGAAATCAGTTAATAATAAAAAATCAATACAAGTGATTCAATGAAGAGCAATAAGAGGTGCGATCATTGAAAATCTGGTCGACAATGATCATCCCAATCTCTAAAGCCTCCACCTTTAAAGTCATCTACAAGGTGAAAAGTAATTTGCCCAAATCATTACCTATCCGACTCATATGTGTTTATGAAGCTTTGGTCACTGAAATAGAGAAACCAGGTCTCTGTATACAGAGAAAGTTCCTAAAACCCCTCCAACTATCAGGGTCTTAATCCCTCTATGCTAAAGTATGGTAATCCCCATTTCATATTTTAGCTCTATCTTTATTCGTTTTGCTCAGTTTGTATACTCTTCCTTTATTACGTCAGTTGTTACTCTTACCATTCTCACTTCGAATTGTCCCGGTATTATTTCACTCGTCCCAATTGTCATTCTAAATCAATTTTGTCTTGCAACATTAAATTCTCTGTTATCAAACTTCACACAGTGTTGCGCAACGTTTTTATTTTTATTTCATTTGCCTACTAATCCTATAATTTCACACCCTTTCCAAGTTCCATACATCCTATGAATTGTTCTATATATGACATTAATTGTTTTGCCATTTGATATTTATCTTTGATTATAATCACAAACATTTTAATTTTAATTGCATTTCATACTTTTATTATTATTTCATGTATTCACACCTGTGGTTCGATTCCCTCAAGGGATATAATTTCTTAAAAAACCAATATATATGATACGATTGAACAGCTTGATAATAAATTCGTGAGAAGAGTTTCTTCGCTGAATTACTTGTTTTGGTTTTATACATGTCCCAATGGGAATTTCCCATGAATTAAGTTAATAATATTTATGATTTGACTGAGCACTAATTACTAGTGTTCAATGAAAGGATCAAATACACTCCTGAAGGAGGTCAGTCGCCAACCAAAATACCTCAGCAGGAACGTTTCTGACTTCAGCATTGGGTCACACAGGTTCAAATCTCGAAAGAGGACAAGAATTCCTTCAAGGTTGCGGATATGTCTAGCCGACTGGTGAGTGCCAACTCGCCCGAAACCTAGGTCAGGTTGAACTTCTTGCTGATTGCTTCCAATCTTTTAATTATGTCAACGATTATGAATCTGATATCTATGCTTGAGTGGAGTTCCTTGAATGCAGACCAGGCCTACGTGCTTTTTGATTACATACATTCCTTTCAATGTCGTGCAACTGTCACTAACCACCCAGTTATTCCAACGAGGATAGACTGATGATAAAAAGGATGTTTAAGATTGAATCCCTTTGCTTTATCAGCACAATGATATGTGACAGCTGTGGCAAAGAATACAATCAAGAAGAACTTCAAAGAACAAACTTTCTTTTATTATTATTATTCCCTTGCGTTCCGAGTGGAACATAGGGCTTCAACAACACGTCTCCACTTTGTTCTGTTTTCTGCCATCCTCCTCAGCTGAGTCCACGATTGACCAAACTCTCTCATCTCTTCCTCACATGATCTCCTCCATGTCACCCTTGCACCGATGACCCACTCGTCGCTTCCCATTTGGATTCCATCCAAGGGCCTGGGGTCCAATATCATTCGGCGGCCTCCTCAATGTATGCCTGATAAATCCATCTCCACTTTCTCCTACATATTTGTTGAGCTATCGGCTCTTGGTTGATGTTTCTCCAGCGGTTTGAAAGATTTAGTGGTGTGGGGTTGCTAGCTCCACGCTCAACCCTCCCTCTTCGCCCGGGCTTGGGACCGGCTAGAAAACCAGCAAGCTAGTTAAGTAGGAGAGGTTACAAAATTTCCTAGGTGTTCTATTTTTTCTTATCAGTTAACACACTCCAAGCATCGCAGGTCTCACAGATGACAGAAATTGATACAAAAAGACCACTTAACTCAGTGCCATTTGGTCAACAAAATATAACCTATTTTAAATAAATAGGAAAATCTGTTTCCCACATTCTTAACATCTGTTATTTGCCTTGGGATGATAATTTTTATTTTGTTTGCTAAACTTTGAATATGTATTTATTTATTTTAGTGAATAAAATATGGGTCAATCTAATCATCACTTGTGAACCGACAAAGTTAAATCGATTGATACTTTGTTATCCAAGAAAAGGCACCACGAAAACAGAAGACAAAACCAATATTATCTACAAGATAAATTGTGAATAGTGTGAAAACTATCACTTTGATCAAAAAAGACGTCCTCTTCATCTTCGAATCCACGAAAAAGAGACTTCATATCTTCTCAGATCAACGCGTGCACACAACTACTGACTCTGAATCGACTTGAAAAATGTACAGATCTTGGAAAAAATGAAATACCAAAAATGCCAAACCGAATTCCTAGAAGTTCGTTAATAATCCCAATCCAGACATTAATGAAAACAAAACACACAGTTCAGCGATGAGGCTGTTTTCAAAATATTCATTTTTTCCTCCAGCTGTAGAATCACATGCATATACAATTGTTCCGTGGAACAGCGCAGTAACAAAAGTGATGAGTTGTCACAAACTTAGTTGTCAATATCAGTCAATGCATAGAAGAAGTTGAATAAGTATGTCTGAGTTACGTAATAAGATGAATAATTTATCGAGTGAGTTGTGATCAGGATGCACATTGAAACGAAGGGAAATATGTCAGTACGTAAGAGTTCTGAAGAGATACAGGTGTCATAAGGAGTTAGAAAAACGGAAAAGCAGATAAAAATGAAGCCAGTAGAAATCAACAAGATTGTTACCATGTTAACAGAAATGGTTGAATAATTTTCTTTTGTATTCAGGACTCCAGTTTCTCTATCTGAATGTCTAAAGCTTCAGTAATGCAGAGGATATGGAGGCGTATTATCTTTTCACAGGTTGTTCTTTACTCTGTAGATCACTTTGAAGGAGGCGTTTGTTAAGGAGGACGAAACATTACTTGTTGAAAAAACAGACTTTACATGAACCTGGATTACAAAAGGGACCTAGCCTGCGATATCCTAAAGGAAACAATTTCATAACCTTTGAGAAGACCATTCCTCTCAGCAACGTTAACAGTAGCGTTTCCCAGTCGTCCATTGGTCTAAAAAAGTCTTAAAGACAAGATCTTGCAATTCACCACTTCTATGTGCCTATATCAGTTCACCTATTCTTGTGATGAATCCTCTGAAATCGAGATTCATGTAAAGTTTCTTCCAAGTATTGTTTTGTAGGGATTTGATTGATTGGTTACAGGATTTCATCATGAGCTGACATTGGTTAGAGAACTATGAGAAAACCAACAGGGAGTACTGGACAGCTGTTCTCTCCTAGTTTGGGACTCTTCAGCAGTACGCACACACCAAAGTTCAAACCCAGGACCTTCTGGTTACAAGGTGAGCTTGTAGACCATTAGGCCACTGGGACCCGATCCAATGACCTATGAATTCTAACTTCTGCCAATTCACAACATAGTGTGACCGCTAGCCTTTGTCTTTGGCGAGTATTTGTCCTCACACCCAACCTGCTGCATCCTACTGGTCATGATTTCCCATTTGAAAAAGTAATGTTTCATTCCCCTTAACAAACGCCTCCTTCAAAGTAATCTACAAAGTGGAGAACAACCCGTGAAGGGTGATACGCCTTCATCTCCTCCGTATAACTGAAACTTTAGCTATTCATATAAACAAGCTGGAGCCCTGAGTACAAAAGAAAATTATTCAACCATTTCTGTTAACATGGTAACAATCTTGTTGATTGCTACTGGCTTCATTTTTATCCGTTTTTCTAACTCCTTATGACTCTGGTATCTCTTCAGAACTCTTACGTACTGACATATTCCCCTTCGTTTCTATGTGCATCATGATCACAACTCACTCATTAAATTATTCATCTTATTGCGTCATTCCAATATACTGATTCAACTTCTCCTATGCATTGACTGATATTGACAACTGAGTTTGTGACAACTCATCACTTTTGTTACTGCGCTGTTTCATGAAACAATTGTATATGAATGTGAGTGTACAGTTGTTTTTTATTCCTTTATGTTCCTGATGGATAGTCGGGCTTTAAGCTAGAGTCTTGAAATTTCGGTAGCAGTGGTGTTTATTTAAATAGTACGAGGTTGCCAGCTTCATGCTCAACCTTGCCTCTTAACCAGTCTTATTACTGGCTTAGCGACGTTTGGGAGTGCGTCGGCCAGGGATCAAAGCACGAACCACCTGCTTAGTTGGCGAGCATTCTACAGCTGTGCCACTGACGCACACAAAACACTGTCACGTAGAGGCGCATGCGTATAGCACACTGCTCTCTTCAAATCTTGCATACAACCATTAGGTTGTGTACTATCCCATTGCCCTTGGCGTATCTGGCAACAAGAGTCACGAGAAGACCATCAGGCTATGTGACTGGTAAAGTAACCCACGATTGTACAGCTGGAAAGGAAACTGGATTCTCCGTAAATAGTCCCATCTTTGGATTGAGTGTTTTGTTTTCATCGGTTCCTAGAAGTCTGGTACTCAGGAGAATCCAAAATCAATAAACACATTAACGCAGATAATATTTATCATTAGATGAACAAAAGATTAAGTATCAGGTTGGCAAAACAATCACAATTTTTCCTTTTCTCCTTTTTTGCTTTCTGTTTCTTTGTTTTGTGTTTACGCCAGTAAATATGCTAGTATCTACATTTTCAACACCTTCAAACATTCTGTTCACTTTTGGCTTTGCTACTGCCGATAGGCTAATATGTTGTTGTCAAAAGTAACTGAGACTACCCATAATCTGCGTAGAATTTTATTTATTGTTAATGTACAAACTGGATGCAATACTGTAGTAAAATTCTGAGAATTCCATTCTGTATCACAATTACTGTTTTGGAATAAAGCAAATTATCATTATTATTATTAAAAATGGGCAAGATAATCAGAAACCTCCAGAAAGAAACAGACAAATCCAAGTGTATCAAGAAAATTCTAAGACATCACTTTTATTAAAGCCGATGATTTAGATATTGTCCAGAAAGTCAATAAAAGCCTAACAATTAAGCCATCCAGCAAAGAGGAAAAAACTACATCAGTTTTATCGATTTCAGCTTAAATCTCTCAGCATCATTTACGATTTCCCTATCAGTACAAACGTATATCTGACGAGAAAAAATATGATAGCCATATGAAGGCTAAACTGACGACACTGTACAGAAATTTTTCAGGTTATTGTGTACATTAGAAATCGGAATTAGTTTTACCAGTCATACTAAATGATGCTGAGAAAAAGGGGCAAAGTTATCTGAGTGATTTCTGTCTCTCTCTCTCACTCTCTCTTTGTTATTATGTCTGCTTTTAATAGATTTCCGTAAATGTTGGCTGTTGATTTATTATCATTTTTGTTCCCTTGAGTTCAGATTGGATCATAGGGCTTTAACCAAACTTGTCCATTTCATCCAATTTTCTGTGGTCCTCCTTATGTGGCTGCACAACTGCCCATAGTGTCTTATCTCCTCCTTACACAATCTCGCACAAACCACACACTGGTCATTTATGTGCGTTGTTCGTATAGAAGGACAAGGAAAGCTTAGCAGCTAAGTTAAACAGCTTAGAGAACACAATGAAATCAAAAACATCCACCTGAGCCACAAATCATTGATATAAGAATAAAACTTCGGTACTGTGGTAGAGTATAATTCCATTATTTTGATGAAGCCTCACAGTGTTATACAGTAATATTTACTGATGACCACGTTTCGAGTACAATTTATTGCTCATTATCATATCAAGGCATTACTCACACAACTTTCTAACTTCGTTTATATAATTCGACAGCAGGACAGGTTCGAGCACAATGTGTGTTAACCCTGAAAAATCAAAAGGTAGCAAAATCAAACTCAACAACATCGGAAAGACTAGCTCTAATTAATCTAAAACAGGATAAAAACATCGTCATCACAAAAGCTGATAAAGGAAACTAACTCTAAAGTAGTTTTGGATAAATCTGACTATATCAAGAAAGTCAATGAACACAATGAGACGGGTCCATATGAGGAAATTAAGAAGCCTATAGATATAATAATAAGGTCAAAAATCTACAACGGATATAATACACAGAATGAAGCCATCACTGGGTGAGTCTAAATGGTTTAATTTAATGACCAAAATATTCCTATATTGAGTCATAAGAAAAAGGCGTAAACAGCGAAGAAAATTTTCTTTTCCACGATTCATTTTCATGAGCTGTACAATTGTAATTATATAAAACAAAGAAATCTTTAGACCAATCAGATACTGGTAAACTTTGTCGTCAAAAAATTTAATTTATTGCCTAAAACTAATAATGCCAGTAGAATGTGCGGTACAATAAAAATACATAAGTCAGGTTACCCCTACGACCAATAGTAGATTTCAGAAATGCTCCTGCTTATGAATTATCAAAACACTTACCTCTAATATTATACCCCATCAGACATCGTTCAAACTCTACATTAACTAATTCATATGATATGAAAAATAAACTAAATGACATTCAACTAGAGAATAATAAAACAATGGTTAGTTTTGATATAACTAGTCTTTATACTAACATACCAGTCAATATGGCCTTAGAAGCAGTTAAAAAAGAATTAACTGCAGACCCTGAAATCACTTATAGGACGAAACTACCTATTGAAGAAATTATTTTAGGAATTCAGTTGTGCCTCACATCTACTATCTTTAAATTCCAAGGCAAAATATATAGACAAACAGAAGGTGTAGCAATGGGATCACCAATATCCCTTATAGTAGCAGATATCTTTATGGACAGCTAGGAAAATACTGAACTAAATGCATTTAATCCTACTCCAAAAATATGGTGGAGATATGTGGATGACACTTTCATAGTGTTGGAAACAGTACATATCTCTAGCTTCTTGACAAATATAAACTCACTAGTGAAGGGAATAAAATTGACATTTGAATCGGAAAATGAACAAGGGGAATTAACTATGATGTCAGATTGTGAAATTAAACAAACAGACGAAGGTAAAGTGCACACTAGTGGTGTTTATAAAATGCCAATGCATTCTGCTAATAGATATTTAGACTTTAATTCATCTCATCCATTATCTGTCTGTGAGTGAAGGCAGGCCTAGTTAAGTGTCTGTCTAACAAATCAAGCAGTAGCACTACGTAGTTCAACAAAAAATCTAAATGATGAAGTGAAACAGATAGAAGAAGGAGCGTTGGTGTTAAATAACCAACTATCCTATAAAATTTATTAGGAAGATCACAAAAGGTCAAAAGCAAAATAAAAATAATGAGGAAACTAATAATGATAACATAAATAAGAAAGAATATAAGGCATTTACTGTTATAACACATAAATAGGGAGGAGATATCTGAACCCTACGTAGGATTCTTAATAAAGCAGGAATTAGAGTGGTGGCACTTAAACCTACAAACTCACTCAGGTGGAACGATTTCTGTAAGTTAGAGGACTCGGTTGACCCAATTACAGAAAATAATATAATTTTCAAAATACCTTGCAATGACTGTGAGTGAGGTCAAATACATAGGTGAAACTAGTAGATCAGGAGTAGTGAGACTGCCTGTCAGAACATAAGAATTTAGCTGAGATTAGAATGGTTGACCCTGCAACGATAAGTAATTCATAAAAGAGCTCAGCACTGCATTGCACTGCATGCATGCATTAACACAGCACCCCAGAATAGGGTGGGATAGGATTAAAATTCTAAGAAGTAATATAGGGAGGCGGAGAGATAGAGAGATTGATTACTGAATCCTGCCTCGTTCGTCGAGTCTACACCCAACACATGCAATAGGAATGACCCATCACTCATACCCGAAATATGGAAAATAATACTACCAATCAAATCGAGCGATGGAAAATAATGGAATTATATAAGCGAAGTTGGAAAGTTGTGTGAGTAATGCTTTGATATGATAATGAGCAGCGATAAATTGTGCTCGGAAAGTTGTCATAAGTAAATATTACTGCATAACACTGTGAGACTTTATCAAAATAAATACCACCCACAATGAGCTACAAATCGTCTTTATCATTATAAAGACTGTTTAGTGGTTTTGATTAAAATGCAGTCAGCTAAACACAAATGCTCATGGTGTTTATAGGTGAATATTGTTGTGAAATACGTTCTTGTGTTCAGTACACGACTAAAGTTTTGTTATAGTATTATGGAATTTTTAATATCAACAGTGTGTTTAGTAGGAGATAAAAGATGCGACACTTGACCATGAAAACCATTATACATTTTTGTATTCATGAAAGTCAGTCGTTTATTATTGATCGGATCTTGTTGGGCTATTAAAATATCTCTTCTTACAGCAAACTAGATCCAATGCCAGCAATTATCAGGATAATCACAACTGGTATATTCAGACGAACTGTTGACTGGCTTCCTATCAACAGAGTCATGAAATTCCCATACAACGGTTCAAAAATGATGATTCACTGTGTCTGTGTGTGCGTGCACAGGCATGCACAGACTCGCAAATTTCTCACGCTGAAGCATGTATAAAAGAAACAGTGATTTATCACGCACTGACATTGTCCATCGTCGTGTTGTGACGAGCCAGTTTGAGCTTCTGAGATTTCATCTTCAGGGACCATTGAGGTCAGAATCATCATTGATTCACTCGAAAAAAATAGCATAGTAAGACACATTACCAATATCACCACACAATTACACAGAGAAGAATTCAAATTAGAGAATAACTAGGGACAAAGACAAATAATAAGGATCGAGTAAAGATATGATATGCAAATATCATAGTGTTTCTCGTCGAATTTCCGAACATCACCCTCCATAGTGGTTGGTTAAGCAAAGGACAAACAAAATCTATTCGTAGTGCTATTCTATCTCATCTTGTGGATACAGAACACAAGACTGATGTCAAAGAGGTTTTCACATTCATTTACCGCATACCTACAAATCTCAATTTTGCCTTAAGAGCTCGACTACTAAATATTACTGAAGCTGTGGGGATCCATATTAACAAGCCTAATTTGTGCATCCAAAAGAAGTTAGTCTAGACATTATCCTTACCTTGGCCATGAAAGTTTGAATGATCCTGAAATTTTGTGGAATTTTCCTAATTTTAGTTGATATTTTATTCGTTACTATATCCTTATTATTATAATTTTAGTATCTTGAATGAACTGCAATTCCATTGATCTTACTTTACAAATCGATATTATTTGAAAACACAAATATTGTTATTGACTACTAATCTAGAATATTCTATGCATATAAACATATATATAGTTGTAGACCCAGAAGAGGAATTTTTCGAAAAGAATATTCTTTGCCCAATTATTTTGTGTTTTATAAATATCATGACATTGATATACAATGTAGGATGAAAATGCGTTATAATTACAAAGTTAGTTGAAACATTCAAATAAGTAAAATAATAGTGCGATTAGATCGTCCAGGGGGGATTTTGTGAAAAATCTTATCATTACACCGTATGAGCATAAACTCTAATCACATAACTTCTAGTTTTTCCTTCTCGACAGATTCAAGGAGTAGGTTGTCCTTTCAAGAGTTTGTCGTTTACTAGGCGAGAAGATGACCTCCGGTCAACTACCTAATCAGATTTACGTATCTCTCAACAACAGTGTCAAGTAGTTTTGTAAAAGACATTCAACTAACCTTGCTAAGAGATTAACGTGCAATTTAATCCAGTTCATATTTGCGAAAATGTCTGTCACAAACTGGTCACTATTATAAACTGATAACCACTAGTGAACAATGAGCACTTATCAGAAATGCTTGTACATTTACTAATGAGTTAATTAGCAATTAGATCGAGTCCCAGTGGCTTAATGGTCTACGTCCTCCCCTTGCAACCAGAAGGTCCTGGGTTCGAACCATGTTGATGGGTGCCTACTGATGAATACTCCCAAACTAGGCTGACGAGACACCTGTCTGGCTATACTTTAATCTGGTGCTCCAGAACAGATGTAGATGAAATAGGTTTATTCAGTAATAAGGTGTATACTATACTACTATTATTTTTCACATTGCATTGCATCGTTTAAATTGAAATGATGTCTGCAAATATGATTCCCGCCAATTATTCAATTTTAAAATAACGAAAGTAATGAAGTAAAACAAGATAAAGAATTTGTTGCTTCAGTTACCATTCAAAAGTAAATTAAACTAATCGTACTTAAAGAGCATTGACTTTTTGCATGTTTATTATTTTTTTCTTAAGTTTATATTTGCACATATGTTGAAATATTTAAAAAACTGGCGTTTGGTTCAAGTACGTTTGCGATCTTTGTGTAACCTTGTATCAAGGTTGTCAAGTATGGAATCTTATAAAACTAATCACTACATAACCTTAAAAGTTTATAGTATTTTCAAACGTTATCTGTTATGATGAATTATAGTAATTGATTTTTCAGTGTATAATGTTAGTATATGTAGTTTCTCTTTTTTCTAGTAATCCTATATATGATTCACTTGGTGATATTATGAAATATGAACTTGAAATATTAGAAATATTAGCCAGGTGGTCATTGTTCAAATATCCGTTTTGAAGAAATTTTGTTTGACTGATTGAAGGATTTCATCATGAGCTGATATCAAATAGAGAACCATTGGAAGACCAACGTTGAGTACTAGACTGATGTTTTGTCCTTGTTTTTGATTCCTAATCAGTACGTATCCACCGGAATTCGAACCAAAGACCTTCAGTTTACAAGCTGAGCTCATAGACATTGAGAAGTAGTCATGCTAGGTCATGAATTGGCAGAAGTACGAATTCATGGGCTGGCCATTGGATCCAATCCCAGTGGCTTAATGGTCTACAAGCTTGCTCACCCTATGGCCAAGAGGTCCTGAGTTCGAGCCCCATGGCATGGGTGCGTGCTGATGAAGAGTCCCGAACTAGGACGAGATAGTAGTTCAGTACACCAAGTTGGTTTTCCAATGGTTCTCTAATTGATTCCAGCTTATGATGATGTCCTCCAACCAAGTGTTCATTATCACTAGAAGACGTTATAGAATGCTTAAAACTTTGTTTAGAATCTACATATTTCACCTTTTAAAGACAAACTTTACTGTCGGACAAATGGAGTTGCAATGGGATCACTAGCACCTTCAATTATAGCAAATCTTTATATAAAAGTTCTAGATAGAAAAGCACTGAAAAACTTTACTTGTCATCCTGGAATATGGTGCAGATATGTAGATGATACATGCATCATTGTTGAGAAGGCTGAAAAAGAAACCTTTCTAACATAGATCAACTTAGTATGAAAATATATATAAAGTTTAGGAATGAAGTAGAATCGGATGAGGAAATTCTAAACTTTCTTGATTGTCTTGTAAAAGGACAAACTAAGAGGAAACTAAAGTTCACGATATACAGGAAATAGACAAATTCACATAAACATTTGAATTTCCGGTGGGATCATCCAATAAGAATGAATGTCTTAGTAGCTTTAAATCTCTTAAACATAGTTAGAAACATTATAACAGATAATGATGATATGGAGAAGAAGATCCCCAATAAAAACGGATTTTGATTGGAAATGGTTACCTGGAAAAGCTGCTAATTAAGGATCAGCAAAAAGAACAGAAAATTGAAAATCGGAAGGATACAGCGGACTACTTGCTTCATATAATATTAAAGTCGATTTCAAACTCTAACTCTCTAGAGAAAACTTTGGTGAATGTCGAAGATGTGGTTCCTAAAATATCACAAAATAATTGTGTCTATAGGATAAAGTGTTCAGAATGTGAAGCTTGCTTGCTAGATAGGAAAGAGCAGTAGAGAGGTGAAGGTCAGAGTGAATGACCATATACTATGGACGAGAGGTTCGCCTAGAAATGGAGCAGAATTCCAGAGTCTAGAAAAAAGATCAGCTATAGCAATGCATGTGCGATAGACAGTAGACGTAAGATCAGTTCCAACGATGCTGAAACTCTAAGAAGAGGCTTTCATTCACATAAAGAAAGGTTGACCTCTGAAGTCCTGCATATGTTAATCACATGGAATGCAGTATATAGGAGAGAAGGCATAGACTTGTAACCTGTATGGCATACTCCCTCTAATGAAGCAAAACAGATGAGAGGGAAAACAGAATTCAATCATATATATTATAACCACTGTAAAATATTGTTATGGTTTGACGTGTTTCTTATTCAACAGACAACATACGCACATACAGACACTTATCCAGAAAAATATGCCTATATGGTATTACAAATATATGATGACTGTTTACAGTTTTCTGTTGGTACAATTGTCTACCGATAAGTGACCTCCAAAGAGACTGACTTAAGTTTACGTAATTTTTTACGATATATTTTGGTGATGAATAAAATCCAAATAATTCTGCTGGATGAAGAAGCTGCGACTTACACAGAGAAACTTTCAGAAAAATCTTGTTTCGACTTCTCCTTCAAGATGCTGGAATTATTATTCGGTATGTATTCTTCCTTCACTTTTCTCGACTTCTTCTTTCCGTTTTTTTCATTTCAGTCTATATAAGTTGTTACATGTTGTCATATGATCATGTGGTTCGAACACAGGAAAAACAAAAAGACAGTTGTATCTAAGACAGGAAACAACTCTTCTTTTCATTGAAGTCATCTACTAGGCTGCAAAATTCATGAGTACATCTACTCAATACAAAGGGTTGAGGAAGTTTCACAAATATTTCCTGTATAAAGTCAAAATACGGGTAAATAATAAGGTGAAGCTAAGGAAATATAAATGAGGATTAACATAAGAAACTAAACGTGAAGTTTTGATAACGAACGTAAACAATAATAATGATGATTGGTTTTCAAAAATTCTTCATGAGCTGATATCGGTAAGAGATTCATAGAGAAACCACCTGGGAGTACTGCTAGACAGCTGTTTCGTTAGACTAGTTCGGAACTCCAGACTAATGTACGCACCGGCATGTCAAACCCATGGTCTTATGGTCACAAGGTGAGCCCGTGGACCTTTAGGTCACTGGGAACCGATCCACTGGCCAGTACACGAATTCCAACTTCTGCGAATTCACGATATGGCTCAACTAGTACTAGCTAATGTCATCATTGGTGAGTATTTGTCCCCATACCCGACCTGTTGGACCCCACAGGTCACGAGTTCTCACTGGAACCCATGTAACTAACTACCTACCTGGGCAAAGTTAAACTTTAAGCACCACTAACTACCAATCAGTGAATGACCTCGAATGCACCAATCACTTAAAGGAGGCATTTTTGTGTATGGAATACATATATTTATGAAAAAATGCTTTAAAACTGTAGAAAAGTGTTACAGAGGATACATTCTTGTTACATGTGATAAAAATAGCCCTCATTTTTAGGTTGGAGTATCAACACAGTATAATTCCATTGTGGGTAAAATTTATTTGGGTAAAATCTTATAGTGCAATACAGTAATATTTCCTGAGCAACAAATGTACTCGAAACGTCATCAGTAAATATTATTGTGTAGCAACACTGTGCGACTTTATCGAAATAAATTTTACCTACAATGAAAATTATAATCTACCATAGTGCACAAGTTCTATTCTTATATCAACAGAGTAATTTAACCACATTCTATGCATGCAATTATTTAGATCTTCTAACCCTAACAATCACCCTAATCTTTCCTGAACTTAACCTTAACGTGAAAATATCCGTAAACTAATTGTAATGTAACTCGAACCAACCATAGTGTCGCCTATATTAGATTAACCTAACCCTAACTTGTCCTTGGCTTAAAGTGTAACTTAATCTTTCCCAAACACCTAAGCTGAAACTTGCCAGATATCCCATTGAATAGCACAACACTTTGATGAGCATATTTTACTGGTGATGAAAACATTATTTGTCAGGTTTCACTAACTTGCTCAGTGATTGTTTCAAGGTCATTGGTGTGGTCGCACTCCATTGGTAGTTATTGGTGCTCAAAGTTGAACTTGGCCCCTACCTGAATAGGGCCAGTCTCTAGTGAGCTTCGGACTGATATTGATTGGAATCCTGAAACCAATTAAATCCCAGCCATCCAACACTTGAATAATAATTATAATTCTGAGAAAGTAGACTAGGGTGGGAAGCAGGCTGAAGGTACCTTTGTGGGATTATTGACATTCGTTTGGAATTTCTGGACAGCTAATGTTGCATATGTTTTGATCCAATCCTCTTAGAAATATCTGATTTGTTCTTGTATGACTCTGTACACTCTCTTACAATACACTCGATATCATAAGTTGACTAGGTGTTCTGTTATTGCACTGGAATAGCATCCAGTGAAAACTTCATTTTGATAGCTGTTAATGGATAGCCATCACTGTAATATTATAGCTGTAAACTTGATGAGTCTACTTTTATAACCAACATTGCAAACATCAAAATGTTTTGCACATGTCATGAATAGCTCTGGTTAACAATCTTTCAGACATCAGTAAAAAGAAGGTAGACTTGATTTCTTAAAGAAATATAAAATTGAAAATATGTCTTGGTAACAGATTTCATAGTCCAGTAACTTGGGAGGCTGGTGGTTCGAATTCTGATGTGACTAGCGTTTCTAAATCACCTTCAGTTATCACCTACTGCCTCAATAACAGACTACTACAGTGTCACTATTCCATTTTAGCAAGTTTGAAAGGTATCTATTCTAAACAATTAGTGGTTCGTGAGATTTAAAGTTTAAATTAAAGGCAACTGATTTCAATCATCTATGTTTTCTTTTTACACTTTATAATGAAATGCGTGAACTTTACCCATTGGAAGTTCACTGCAGAATTGTTGATTTGAAAGAAGAATGAGAAAACACAAGTAAGTTCAGTCTAGATTCTGTCACGATTCTACTTCACCTTGAGAATTTCATCAACAACCAACCAAAAACAACAAACACAGGATACAATTTGAAGTGGCTAGCTAGTCTAGGTACTTCATCTTTCAGTCGAGGTAGCACCATCGGTTGTGTAGAGAATAATACATGTAGTTCGCCAGCATTAAAAGTTCTTTGAACTGATTTTGTTAATTTCCTCGTAATTATCTCACTTGGTATATCGCTGGCCTTGAATTGTAGTCGTATATAAAGTGGCTTCTTGTTTACAGATGGTGAGTAGTCCTTTCCCGCTTTCTTTATCATGTGTTCCTTGATAAATTTGTTGGGATATCCATTTTCGATCAAAGTATCATATACAATACTTAATTCATCATCAATTACTTCTTTTGAGCATATAGCTCTAACTCTGTGGCTGAGGGTCTTCACTAAATTTCTTTTGTACTTGATAGGAATGAAGCCGTGAAAATATGTATAGTCTTCACTGGACACTAGTAACTAGTGTGATCTGTCTAGTCATTTGTTTGGTGTAGACTGAATTCTCTCAGTCGAGTTTACAATGTGGCCACCATGCCACTAGGTAACTTGTCATTACGGTGCACATTGACTTAATGATATTAGATGGTTGGAGGCAATCGGTCTCAGGAAGTCCAGCCTGACCTAAGTTTTGGTGCTAGTTGGCACTCAGCACCAGTCAGCAAGGGGGTGTATCTCCAACCTTGAAGGAACACATGTAACATCCGAGATTCGAATATTACACTAGTTACTAACTATTTTCCAATCAAAGTATCCAATACAGTCCTACAGGAGGTCAATCGTGAGCCCAAACAGCTTAATGGTAACGTCTGTGACTGCAGGCGGCACTGGGTGACGCAGGTTCCTTCCGGCAAGGTTGCAGGTACGCCTTGCTAACATGTGCTAACAAGCACGAAGCCTAGGTCCTAACAGGCCTCACTGTGGCCACTTGCCTCCAACTAGCTAATCCTGGATTGTTTGTTGCATTTGCACTTTTCAGACACTTGACAATGTCGTCCAAGTCTAATGATAAAATATCCACGAAACAAAATAACAATAGAAAAATTTCCAACCTCTCAGTGAGCTAGAATATTTATTTTCTTTCTAAATTTATTTATTTATTTCAAAAAATGGAATTCCGAGTTAATCTCTGATTCTGACGTGAACTTGATGGCATGATGGCAGCTGCTGAACTCTTAATTAATCAATTCGATGTCGGCATTGTCGTCGCATAAGATGAAAGTATCATCCATGTATCTTTGGTACAGATGGAAACTGTCGATAGTAGGCCATAAAATACTATTCTCCAAACTAGCCAAGAAGCAGTCTGCAAGTAAAAGACCCATTGGTGACCCCATTGCCACTGCATCTCTTTGTCTATAAATCGTGTTGCTGAACTTGAACTGGACATTTAGAGTGCACCTCAATAGTAGTTCCTTTAAGTAGTGGATCGGAACACATACGTCTACATTATTATCCCCATTGAATTTGCATATAAAGCATATAGCTTCACTGAGGGGAACGTTGGGGAAAAGCAAAGTAAAACAAGCGTAGTACACAAATTTCCATAGCTGGGTCCCTTTGAGAAGAAAAAGAAATCTGATCCATTCCTTAACCTCCAGAATAAGGAGGATATGTCCAAGTGATACAATCGAGGGGGAACTGGGGCAACTCAGACAAATCCTCATAGAGAATAGATATCCTCCAAGATTTATCGAGAAAACCATGAAGTTAAGGGAAAAACCTGAAAGAATCCAGACGGTGCCAAAGAAACTGCTATGTATGAGTGTTGAATTTAAAGGTGATACCACAGCTGAGGTCCTAAAGAATCGTTTATGCAGATCACTGAGGAAAGCCTTCTTTATGGATGAGCTACGTGTCAATTTCTACAGCCAACAAATGATCAACGGATGTGTGAAGGATAAACTGCAGCTTTGGGCCACCTCAATGTGTGTTTATTTATTTATTTATTATCTGTGTTGTGGGAAAGTGTCACTCTCTATCAATGGATGGTTCAATCACCTATTGTGTTGTAGAGTTAATTCATAGATTGACGAGAATGGAAAGAATCAAAATAAATCACATATATATATATATCACAGCAAAATTTCTTCTATTTTTTCAAGAATTCAATCTACACTAATTGTTTAATTGACCATGAATAAATAAATTTATATATATTAGATTACTTTATGCGTTGTTAGCGTAAATTGAAATAAATGCAAAATGAAAATAGGAGTAAAAATCAAAACACAACAAAGCCAAGCACGAAAAACAACAAAATTTTTAAAATAAAAACAACAGTACAACACGGGAGATCTATTTATTTCTTTTTTTATTTATTATCCTCAATACCTCACTAGGCTATTTCGGTATATTTTTGTTTTGTCAGCGTTTTCCTCCTTTTAAATTTCACATGACTATAATAATTATTATTATTATTGTTATTGTTAGTGCTATTATGCAATGATTGGCATGTTGTTTCTCTGACTAATAAGATGAAACACGCAAGTTCTCCTGATTCATAAATAACTCATTAGAAACTAGTGTAATATCCAGTTTAATTATTAATTATTATAATTTTTCCCTATAATTCATAGAGGAACACAGGGCTTCAGCCGTGCACGTCTCTGTTGCGTTGTGTTCTCCACAAACGTTTTCACATGATCTCCTCCATGTCACCCTCAAACTGACGACCAATTAACTCGCCACCTCTCATCCGGGTCCCACTCGATTGATAACCCGGTGTCAATTGATGGTTTGTTTTCTCAGAGTATGGTCAATCCACCTCCAATTCTTCCTGCATACTTATTGCACAATTGGTTCCTGCTGGGTTTGTTCGCTGATTACCACAGATCCCACCCTGTTATCAATCTTTTCTGGCCGGCCATCTGACCTTGAGTAGTATTGAGTGAAGACAGCTGTTGATAAAGGTTTGTAGTTTGTTCGAAGTGCCCTTCGGGACGTGGCGTGGCGCCAAGTCTCTGTTCCGTACATTGAGTAGCAATGACTTCACATTGTAGTTGAAAATCCGCATCCTATTTTTCGTGCTGACTGCTGTTGGTCTCCACACAGACTAGAGAGTAATGAAAGCTTACCTTGCTTTCTCGATCGTCGCTTTGATATCCTCATCATTTCCGTCCGCCTGTAGTTTAAACGATGACTCCCAAGCAGGTAGGTGGTGAAGGTTGCTCTTTTCACATTTCTCCTATTTATGCTGATTGTTGTCTGTTGTTGTCGCTGTTGCTTTTAGCCAGGAATCTTCATCACTCACCTCTGTTTTCTCTATGTTCACCTGAAGTCCTATCTTCTCTGGATGCTTCTTCTATCATCAACTTGTTGCTATTCACTTGCATATCTTCCAGTTTGTGGGAAATCAGATACATATCATCGGCGAAGTCCAGATCTTACAAGTTTTTTGTGGGTGTATTTTATGCCTGTCTCCTCGTTGCCCTGCCCACTGTGTGTCGCATTATCCAGTCCACCACCCTCAATCAGGAAAATCATTGGAGATAGTAGGCAGCCAGCCAGCCTTGTCTTACTCCCGTCTTCACCTCGAAGGATTCCATGAGTTTTCCGTTGTGGATCACTTGACATGCAGCATTGTCGTTCAACTGTTGGATAAGATGTATAATTTTTGGTGGCATCCCTCGGTAGTAGCGAAGTAGTTGCCAAATCACCTCTCAATCGACCCTGTCTAAGGCCTTTTCAAAGTCAATGAAGTTGAGTGAGATAGAGAGGTGACTGTCATTCCGAGCTCTGTTGAATGATGATCCATAGTGTTGCCATTTGATCGATGCATGACTTGTTTCTCCTGAATCCAGCCTGTTCCAGTCGAAGTTTTTCATCTAGTGTGGCGTGTTTGATTCTCTCCAGAATAATGCGGTTTAGTATTTTGCTTTGGATGGACAGAAGCATAATTCCGCGCCAGTTCTTGCACTGACTTAAGTCTCTTTTCTTGGTCAGTTTGAAAAGTAGCCTTTCTTCCGAATCGTAGGTACCTTTTCCTCTTTCCACACCTTCTTCAGTAGTGGTGTCATCGAGTCCGCTGATGTCTCGGGGTCAACTTTCAATGCTTTTGTGGAGATTCCGTCTGGTCCTGCTGCTTTTCCAGATTTTGAAATCTTTACTGCCTTCAGGATTTCTGTTTTGGTTGGAGGGTTAATGTCCACTGGTAGTTCTGCTTCTGCTGTTAGTATTATTGGGCGCATTGTAGGTGGCGGTCGATTTAGAAGTCTTTTGAAGTGTATCCAATTTAATATCCAATTCAAATTCAATGAACAATTCTATGTACAGAAAGGTGGTGTCACCATGGGGTCTCCTCTCGGTCCACTTCTAGCCGACTGCTTCATGGTGAGTCTCGAAAACAACATCCTTGACCCTTTGATAAGTCAACTGCTATGACACGTCTATAATCTGTGATGAAAAATTGTATTTAGATTATCTCCTCAAAATCTTCAACGCAGCACACCCATCAATAAAAAAATTCACCTCAGAACCTGAATCGAACATGACATTTCCATTCCTAAATGTACTACTTACGAGTAGACACGAGTGTACGATTCAAAGATCGATATATCGCAAGCCAACGTGGACTGGACATTTCATCAAGTCCCAGGGCTTCGTCCCACTGATCCGAAAGCAACACCTGGTACATACATCAGGTTCAAGGATTAGAAAAATCTGTTCGAATGAGATGATAGAGAAAGAATTAAATTTATTACGTGAAATCCTATTAGAGAACGGATATCCACCAAGATTCATAGAGGAAAACATGAAAGAGACGCCCCATCCGTCGCCAAAAATCACAACTCTTCTTAAGAAAACTCTCTTTATGAACCCGGAATTCACAGGTGACATTGAAGCTGAAATTCTCCAGCAGACAATTTCTCCAGTCTAATGTTGAGGATGACATACCGCTTTTGGCCACCTCAGTGTGTATTTATCAGTTCACTTCCCCGTGTGAAGCATAGTACATCAGCCGCACGCAGTGTCAAGTCCACAAACGTATTCTGGAACACTCTCCAGTTTGGTTAGCCATAGGAGCAAAGAATAAAAGCAGCAGGTCTATCCTCGAACACCTTGTCATCTCTGGACATCGAGCACCTTCATCTGCACGAATGCTTCTTAGTGCTACACAGAGTTCCTCAATGTCGTACAAAGGCACTTCGCATAACCATCTGTAATAGCTATGTGGGATCTGAAACCGGACCTCTGCATTCAAAAGCGCTGCAAACATTCACTCGCCCTACCGTGACCAAAATAATGTTCTAACTATAATTTCGCTTCATTCTATTATGTAAGTTTATTATTGTTATTGTTATAACTACTGTTATTTTATCATCATTATTATTCCTATCATTCATATTTATTATCACTCTACTACTGTTTACGAGTAACATTGTGTTTTCATACAGATTTTATACAAAAACACTCTATCTTCTCTCCACTATTTCCTGTCCATTCTAGACAATCTTATTGACTAGTCATTATCTCACACTTATTACGTCATACCGACTTCCAATTAGTCACGGCTTCTAGGTTATACCTTACACTGCGTAATACATTTCTCGACAACAAATTTTACCAACATCTGATTGATCGTTTTATGATTTCTTTGTTAAGTATGATTACGACTGTACAGCAGCGTATGAAAATGAATCGTCGAAAAGAAAATCTTCTTTGCTGTTTACTTCTTTTTCTTATGACTCAATATGGGCATATTTCGTTCATACAAGTGTAATTATTTATTTTATTTTAATTTTATTCTTTTACATTCTCAGTGAAACATAGGGCTTTAAGCTAGATCTTTGAAGTTTTGGTAGCAGGGGTGTTTACTTTTGCGGGATGGAGTTGCTAGCCTCATGCATAACCTTCCTTTTCTACCGGTTTTATTACCGGCTTAGAGAGGTTAAGGAGTTCCCCAGACGGGGATCGAACCTTGGACCACATGTCTGGTTGGCAAGCATACTACGATTAAAATAATAGACAAGATTTGTAGCTCAGGTGGATGATTTGCAATTAATTAAAATCCAAGTCAATAGAAAATGGTCAATATATATGTAAAGATGGTTACCGGGAGATGCAATTATATCACTCATGAAGAAATTTAAATCATTTCTCTCTCTCTTGGTCGTCTCATATCTTGACGATTTCTTAGAAAATATTCCGTCTTACCTTCTACATTACGAAGTTAAAACATTCTGGTATAATGCAACCCTTACTCCTACAATTCGTCAATTCTCGCATTCTTCCTATTATTCTCTATTGTTCCCACTTAGTTTTTCCCGGGCTACTGAAGAAAGACTATAACATATTACGCAGGATGTTAAAGGTTGTCAGCAGGGTAAGCAACGTGCCACTTAACCAGCTTGTTAATATTCTGGTTGACAGGAACATGTACTCATGTGAAAAATGGGCCAAATCCATTTTATCTAACTCACACCACCCTCTTCACTCACAACTTTCCCCTTGCATCTCATCAGGCAAAACCAGAAGCCTATATAGAAAACTATATGCTCGCACTAGCAAGTACAAAAACTCAACCATACCCTACTTAGCTCGTGTTCTGTGCGATAAAGAAAGCATTAGGCGTGACACCTATAATTCATTAAATAGTCAGTAGTAAAACTGGACCTCGTCTTTCCAACTAATATCATTTATAGGTACAACATTTTCTTTCTTTCTTTTCCTTTTCTCTCTCTTTTTTCCGTTATGTGCTGCTTTGTTTCTTTCTTCCGCTTACGCCAGTTAATAAGACAGCTCCCACTTTTCTAACACCTTCAAACACTGTTTCAGCTTTACCTTTGCTACTGACATGCCAATGTATTGTTGTAATAATGAACTGTGGTTTCCTTAATCTATGTAGAATTCTATTTATTGATAATGTACTAACTGGATGCAATACTGTAGTAAAAATGCTGAGAATTCCATTCTGTATCACAAGTACTGTTTTGGAATAAAGCAAACTATTGTTATTATTATTATGCTAAATATTGCGCTAGAGATGTTGTCCAGAAGGACGACGAAAGCTCCACAACCAAACCAACCAGCTCAGAGAACACTATTAATTGCAAATACTACGGTTAAGCCACCGAAGCACAAAATGCAATTGTCAGTTCCTCTTATCTTCCAAGAATGTGGTTGAAACCTCCTTTGTCATCATTTAACGCAATATTTTGGAAGAACGTTTTCATCAGATAAACAATATATAAGAAACATCATTAAGTTTTCAAAAGAGGTTGAATCCGAAACAAGCGATTTGACTCTTTTGAACTGTTTGTTCAGAAGACAACTAAACTAAAGATCAACATCTTCAGGAAGCCTACACATTCGAATAGATACCTGGATTACAGCTGAGCACATCCCTTTACTACCAAATTAACTGCGGACAAGAATTTGATTAATAGAGCTAAACGACTAGTTACTGGGGTAGACGACATTGATAGGGAACTAAAATTGGTTTAGTCCACTCTTGAATCGAATAATTACGCGAAAGGCTTTATAAAATATGAATTTAAAAAGTGGAAATAGGGACGCATTAAAACTTGCTGTTAAGGATTCGGTTAGTACAGTGGTGATTCCTTACCGCAAAGAAACATCGGATGAGATAAAGCGAATTCTTTACGATCACGGCGACATTTGAGTGTATATTCGTGTAACGAACACCTTACATTCATCACTGCTGAAGGTTAAGGATAAAACAGAAGAAGACAGCCAACAAAATTTCGTGTACCAGACCAACTGTGGGGACTATGATGCTGTGTATGTAGGAGAAACTTCCATAAAGGTAAATGTAAGAGTGAAGGAGAACAAATAACATCTAAAGGTGGTTCCAAAGACCTCTGCGGATTTGAAGAAGCCAGAAAACCAATCAGCGATTGCGCTGCACTCGATGGAAACGGGCTTCAAGATTGACTTTGACAGGACTACATATATGGGTGAATCCCAAAGGCTTGAGCAGACGTGAAGGTCTGATTCATGGTAAGTCCTGATTAATGGATAAAAATGGATTTCACCAATTTACAAATTCCTATTTACGCATTCAGAAAAAACAATAGATCGAGCGAAGATGTATAGGCCTTTCCAATTGCTTTGTTACATCAAAATCTTTGTACCAATCAAGTGGTTATTTTAGTTAATCAGTTTTAGGTATAGGCGGCCGGGGTCGGGTGGGTGAAATTAAGAGGTTAAAAGTCATCAAAACAATCAACTAACTAATAGATGTTAGTAACAAGATATCTAAGTTTTGAAGGAGGCAGGGGTGAAAACTGATTAATTACGGAATTCAAGATAAATTAATTCTCAAGCGTTAGTAACAAGTTATTACATAATCAGGGAATTTTTTTAAAAATAGCGATGATGACTCAGAAGAATTACTTGAAATACAAACAAACAAGTTAGTAGAATTGCCTGGAATTGTAAAAAATAACAAAGTCAAAAGACAGTTACAAGGGGAGGGGAAAAAGTCGCTTTTAAAAACTTAATACCTATTATGTAGTTGGCCATGGCAAAGAAAAGGGCTGTAAACATTTTTTGAACACACAAATATTGTTTGTTAGGATGAATTCCGACCGCCTCTACTGCATGTAAAGGTCGTACTGGTGGACCATGTGGTGAAAGTTTGGGTGATATACGATAAATAACTTTAAAAGCTTTGTTAGAGTCGATTTGAAGTCCAGCTCATTGACGAAATGACCTACGTATTCGGACCTTTGCCGAACCAAGATAGGAGGTGTTCAGATGATGAGGAACCAATTGAAAAAGAATATATTTCTTCACTCACTCTGTGGTTTTTTTCTTAAAATAGATTTTCAAGTATTGGTTTTTTGTAGGGAATTTTGTTTGATTGGTTGAAGGATTTCATCATGAGCTGACATCAGTTAGAGAACCATTGGAAAACCAGCTTGGAGTACTGCCAGACAGCTGTTTCACCAGCTTATCAGTACGCACCCACCTACAGGGTTCGAACCCAGGACCTTCTAATTAGAAGGTTACATGCTCACTAGCGATTGGCCTTATTCAGGCAGCTAACCTGGAGTTCTAGTAGAAGGCCTTGACCAGTAGGGTACAGCTGGTTGAAGGTGAGGCAGTAACTCATCGAAGAAAACATTGCGAAGTGGTCGCACTGGCCACTGGATCGGGTCATAGTGGCTTAATGGCCTACGAGTTCACCTTTTAACCAGAAGGTCCTATGTTCGATCGCTGGTGGGTGAGTACTGCTAGAGGGTCCCCAGCTAAGCTGGTGAAACAGCTGTCTGGCAGTACTCCAAGCTGGTTTTCCAATGGTCCTCTAATAGATATCAGCTCATGATGAAATCCTCAAACCAATAAAAGTAGATTTGTATCACTAATTTCTCATGCTTAATCTGCATTTCCGACTATTTGTATCTTCTTATGGAAAGGCTAAAGAGTGATATACAATTGTCCTAAATGCACAAACACGCACACCATTGTATATGTCATAAATACGTTTTTCATAATCAGTTATCCATGCGTATGACCGTGAACTTTAGTCGAACGTGATCACTGAAGTTTGATGGAAAAGTGCACTCTGTTTACCCTATATAACAAAAATGGAATTATAATAATAAATCTGTGGTTAAATTGTGATCACAGTCTATACAGTTTCCCTGAGAAAGTTCAGATCACATATATATATGTATATATATAATTTTATCCTCTAGGGTTTTGAGGTTTCTGTAGCTGTTGCGTTGATTTTCTGCAGTAGAGTCATTAGCCCCGCACCTACTCTTCTCTATTTTTCCATGATCACTACCACACTAGTCAACTAATGAGGGAAATCACGGCTTTTGTGTATCTACGCAGTATCACTACATATACAGGAGGCACAAATGAGGATGTCAAAGACGGAGTCAGAAAATCAAGACAGATCTTCATTAATAATGTAAGGATAAAACTTGGGCACTGTGGTAAAGTTTAACTTCATGATGGTTAGTACTTTATTTTGATAAAATCACACAGTGCCGTGTTATACAGTTTTACTGACGACCACGTTTCGAGCACAAATTAGTACTGCTCATAATCTCTTACCAAGATACTCTTCACACAACTTTCTTGCTTCATTTATATACATGAGTAAAAATTGATGATTAGACATTTAAATAAAAATCAACTGTCCAGTACTCACTCGTTTTCAATGGTTCTCTAACTGGTATCAATCCGCAGTCTACTCTGAAATAAATATAATCCCTTCAAACAAATACCTAAATATAATTTATCTCCAATGTTTGAGATTTTAATTTGACAGTCTGATATTCAATAAAAGACTGATTTATTTTAACCAAATCTGACAATTAACAAATGAATTATTACGAGTTAGATTGATGAGAATGTCTGATATAGGCTTACGTCGATAAACTATCATCGATTTAATGGGTGAGGGGATAATTGAAGGTGAAAAAACGAATCTAAGTCATTGGAGACGTCAAAAAACACATCTCTCAATAACTTACATGAATTTATTAAATTGACTGCCAGTAATATTTTCTATATTTCTGGCATCAGTGATGAATCATTCCTATTACACGTGTTGAGTAGAATGGAAGAGTTAATATATTATAAAGTTTGCGACTGAGCTTCACCACAGCGTTTCAACTTCCCGGAATGGAGTGATATATCCTATATTTTTCTAGAATTCAGCAGTAAAGATCAGAACAAAGTGCTAATCCAAGCTAAGTCCTCGGATGGACACATTTTTTTTCCTTCACGTTCCCCAGTGGAACATAGAGCTTCAAGTTAGTGGCTTGAAGTTTCTGTATCAGTGTTTACTATTTTACAGGATGGGGTTGCTAGCCTCATGCCCAACCTTCCCTCTTCACCAGCATTACTTCTGGCTTAGCGAGGTGAAACGGTGTGTCGGCCGAGTATCGAACCCCGCACCATGTGCATAGTCAGCGAGTGTCCTAACCGCTATGCCACCGGCGCACCCCGGATGAAAACGCGCTAAAATAATTATAACCGACTATGTTCTCTAGTAGTGCTTTGGTTACACTGCACACTAACCATACAAGTGGTCTGGGTTCGATCCCCGACAGACGCACTCTAGAAATGACCAAGTTCATGAGGTGGTAGTAATGAAGAAGGACTACCCGTGACGCTAGTGACCCCACTTCTTGATACAACGATAACACCGTAACTGAAACATCAAAAACTTGAATATTTATGCTCTACTCAGTTCAATTCTCCACCGGTCAAGCGTTGATATCTTAATGATGTTCAGGTTAACATTTACTGCAAATTATTCCACAAATAACTAACTCGCCTTAATGGATTGTATAAATAATTCCAATGTTGGCGCGATTTAATTTGACCAAGTCTCGCAGTGTTGCAAAGTAATATTTACGACTGATGACTATATTACACACTAAATTCTAACTTCATTTATACAATTCCATTATCTTTCATCTATTCAACTGATGACTGGTACTAGTAATGTCCATAATACTGCTATCAGTGATTTATCATTCCCGTTGCACGTGTTGGGCGTAGATTATTCTATGAACAAAGATTCAGTAATCAATCTCCTCCACATACATATATTAGTTCAAAATATATTAATCCTATTCCGGGATTCTGTTTCAATCCATGCATTCAGTGAAATACAGTCCTGAGCATTTTGCTAAATTACTTGTCTTCTCGGGGTCAACTATTCTAATCTCAGATAAATTCTTATGTTCTGACAGGCAATCTGACTACCCCTGGTATACTAGTTCAACCTGAGTACTTGACCTCACTCACAGTCATCGCAAGGTATTTTGTAAATTATATTATTTTATCTAATTCGGTCCTTTAACCTACACTGATTGAACAAACAAAATTAGCTCTGATGTCAGACTGTGAAATAAAACAAACAGACGAAGGTAAAGTGCACACTGGCGTTTATAAAATGCCAACGCATTCGGCTATTACATATATATTTAGACTTTAATTCATCTCATCCATTATCCACATGTGAGTGAAGGCAGGCTTGGTTAAGTGTCTGCGAAAAAACCAAGCAGTAGCACTACGTAGTTCAACAAAAAACCTAAATGATGAAATGAAACAGATAGAAAAGAAGAAGCGTTGGTTTAAATAACCAACTATCCTATATAATTTATTAGGAAGATCAGAAAAGGTCAAAAGCAAAATAAATATAGTGGTGAAACTGATAATGATAAAGCGAACATATTCGTTCAGACATCTTTAAAAAAACAAAATAAATGAGCAAAGAATATCCTTTTCGATAATTTCCTCTCCCGGCTCTACAATTATAAATATATGCTTATGCATATAGAATATTCTAGAATAGTAGTCAATAGCAATATTGGTGTTTTTTAAATAATATCGACTCGTAAATTAGGATGAATGGAATTACAGTTCATTAAAAATGTATAAATTATAATAATAATAATAAAAATGCAATAGCAAAGAGAATATCAACTAAAATTGAGGAAATCTGTACAAAGAATTGAGGATCATTCGAACCTAGATGGCCAGTGGGGTAAGGACAATGTCTGAACCAGCTTCTTTCGGACACATAAATTAGGCTTCGTAATGTGGATCCTAACAGTCAGCCTCAGTAATATTTAGTAGTCGAAATCTTAAGGCAAAATTGAGATTCGTAGGTATGCGGTAAATGACCCTGAAAGCATAGTTAACGTCAATCTTGTGTTCTGTATCCACAAGATGAGATAGAATAGCGCTGCGAATAGATTTTGTTTGTCCTTTACTTAACCACCATATGTATTCTAAACCACCCCTCTTTTGCCTTCAGGAGTGAAGGATAAAATGCCTAAGTTCGCCTCTTCCATGTGTATCTATAAATTTCACTTCTCCCGTGGAACGAGTTACGTAGGCCATATAATTAGGCCTCAGATTTCCGAACATCACCGTGCATGGTGGTTAAGTAAAGGACAGACAAAACGTATTCGCAGAGCTATTCTATCACATCTTGTGGATACAGAACACAAGACTGATGTCAATGAGGCAGCTTTCAAAGTCATCTCTACCGCATACCTACGAATCTCAATTTTGCTTTAAGAGTTGGACTACTATATATTGCTGAGGCTGTGGGGATCCATATTAACAAGCTTTATTTATGTGTCCAAAAGAAGCTAGTTCAGACATTGTCCTTACCCCACTGGCCGTCTAGGTTCGAATGATACTCAATTTTTGTGGAGTTTTCCTCATCTTAGTTGATCTTCTCTTTGTTATTATATTTTAATGCTTATTATTATAATTAATGCATCTTTAATGAACTGTAATTCCATTCATCCTAATTTATGAATCGATATTACTTAAAAAACACCAATATTGCTATTGGCTACTATTCTAGAATATTCCATATACATAAACGGATATATAACTTTAGAGCCAGGGGAGTAAAATTATCGAAAAGGATATTCTTTGCTCATTTATTTTGTTTTTTTTAAAGATATCTGAATGAGTATGTTCGCTTTTTCATTATTAGTTTCACCATTATATTTATTTTGCTTTTGACCTTTTCTGATCTTCCTAATAAAGTATATAGGATAGTTGGTTATTTAACACCAACGCTTCTTCTTCTTCTATCTGTTTCACTTCATCGTTTAGGTTTTTTGTTGAACTACGTAGTGTTACTACTGGGTTTGTTACACTGACGCTTAACTAGGCCTGCCTTCACTCACATGTGGATAATGGATGAGATGAATTAAAGTCTAAATATATATGTATTAGCAGAATACGTTGGCATTTTATAAACGCCAGTGTGCACTTTACCTTCGTCTGTTTGTTTTATTTCACAATCTGACATCATAGGTAATTGTGCTTGTTCAAGCAGTGTAGGTTAAAGGACCTTATCGGTTGACCTAATTACGCGGATTAATATAATTTACAAAATATCTTGCGATGACTCTGAGTGAGGTCAACTGCATAGGTCGAACTTGTAGATCAGTGGTAGTTAGATTGCCTGTCAGAACGTGCGAATTTAGACGGGATTTTAGTGGTTGACCCCGAGAAGATAAGTTATGTGGCAAAAAGCTCAGTATTGCTTTGAATGCAATAACACAGTACAACAGAATAGGGTGGGTCAGGAGTAAAATTCTCATAAGTAATATATGTATGTGAAGATAGATAGAGATTGATTACTGAATCTTTGTTCACAGAATAATCTACATCCAACACGTTCGATCGGAATGATAAATTACTGATAGCAGAAATAAAGACAATACTACTACCAGTCATCAGGTGTATAGATGGAAATTTATGGAATTGTGTTAACGATGTTCGAATTTTCGTGTAACATGGTCATTAGTATTAAATATTACTGTGCAATACTTAGAGATGTGATCAAAATAAATTTTGCACACAATGGAACTATTTTGACCTTCGATTTATAACCGTAGGACATTTGTTCAACAATTTGCAGTTAACGTTAACCTGAAGATCATTTAGATTTCAACGCTTGACTGGTGGAGAATTGACCTGAGTTGAACATAAATATTCAAGCTTTTGAAGTCCCAGTCGCGGTGGTATCGTTGTTTCAAGAAGTGGGGTCACTAGCGTCGTGGGTAGTCCTTCTTCATTACTACCACCTGGTTAACATCGTCATTTCTAGAGTGCGTCTCCTGGGGGTCGCACCCAGACCCTTTGTGTGGTTGTTGAGCAATGTAACCACTGCACTACTGGGGAACATTTTTTCCCTTCACGTTCCCCAGTGAAACATAGGGCTTCAAGCTAGTAACTTGAAGTTTCTGTGGCAGTGTTTATTTTACAGGATGGGGTTGCTAGCCTCAAGCCCAACCTTACCTCTTTACCAGCATTATTTCTGGCTTATCGAAGTAAGGGAGTGCGTCGACCGAGGATCGAACGCCGGACCATGTGCATGGTCGGTGAGCGTCCTAATCGCTGTGCCACTGACGCACACTGGGAACATAGTCAGTTATGATTATTTTAGCGCGTATTCATCCAGGGACGTATCTTGGATTAGCGCTTTGTTCTGATCTTTCCTGTTGACTTCTTGAAAAATTATTTGATGTAAAATTACACTTCAGGAAGTTGAAACTCTGTGCTCTAGCTCAGTATCAACCTTCGTAATTTGTCAATTATTGCATTTTACCTATCCTTCTTTCCTGTACCCCACATTTTTTTCTCGCTGATTGCCTAAAAGCCAGTATGTTACCATGGAGAGGGAATCTAACGTCTGTCAGTATGGTGATGGGTGCTCCTATGTGCCAACGCATCAACGATAGACGTTTGACCTAATGCGAATAATTCATATTGTCATTTTATTGGATTATGAGTGCTTTCTTTATCCACTGTTTTCACCTTGCATCTCCTTCAGATAAGACAAGCAGCAATTTTGAAAGGCGTTATCCTCCTGAACGTGTGACTCTATATTAGTACTAACTGTTTGATATAAGTAGTACGACAAAATACACATCAGTCATCAGTGCTAAGTCGAGGTGATTTAACCACCGAAGAATAGCCGTTTCCCTCATTCTGGGCCCGGTTAGATTCAACTTTGACAACCAAAGCAGTTCAAACTACTCAATTCCTTGCCAGCAACTTAGGTGAACTAGTAATACATTGAGTCGAATGCTCAATGTGCAAAATAGAATTCGCGATATACAATTTACACAGGTCGAAATGAAATTTCACTAGTTTCCTTCGGTAACTAAAATCATTGATACCATAAATGAGAATAGAAAAAGCTAGCATAAACGAATAATGCAACATACTACTAACTGGTGTTGACACGAATAGTTTGATCCCATTCATATCAAGGCTGCCTACTATCGCCAATGATTTTCCTGATTGCAGTAGATTGGATAATGCAACAAACAGCAGGCGATGAGGAAACAGGCATAAAATGGACTCACACAAACAACTTGGAGGATCTGGACTTCGCCGATGATATGTGTCTGATTTCCCACAAACTGGAATATATGCAAGCGAAAAGTAACAAGTTGGCAGAAGAAGCATCAAAGATAGGACTTCAGGTGAACATAGATAAAACAGAGGTGATGAAGATTCCTGGGCAACACCACCAACAGCAACAACAACAGACAACGATCAGCATAAATGGGAGGAACCTGAAAGAAACAACCTCCTTTATCTACCTGGGAAGCATCGTTTCAACTACAGGCGGAACTGACGAGGATATCAAAGCAAGAATTGGGAAAGCAAAACAAGCTTCCATTACTCTCAAGTCAGTGTGGAGGTCAACAGCACTCAGCATCAAAAATAAGATCCGGATTTTCAACTCCAATGTGAAGTCAGTCAGTGCTACTTGCTATACGGATCAGAGACTTGCACTGCGCGACATAAAGAGCATCTGAAACAAACCACAGACCTTCATTAACAGTTGTCTTCGCTCAATACTCAAGATCAGATGGCCAGAAGGGATCAGCAACAGAAATCTCTAGGAGCGAACCAACCTGGCAGGAACCGATTGTGAAACAAATAGGCAGGAAGAAATGGAGATGGATTGGCCATACTCTGAGAAAACAAAGCATCAAGTGACATCACTAGACAAGCCATTGCTCGAGTGGAACCCGAAAGGGAAGTGGCGAGTTGATCGTCAATGCAAGGGTGACTTGTAGTAGGTCATGTGAAGAGGAGATGAAAACGTGTGGGCAGTCTTGGAGCCATGTGAAGACTCTAGCAGAGAACCGAACGCAATGGAGACGCACGGCTGAAGCCCTATGTTCCTCTTGGAATTAAAGGAAACAATAATAATATCAACCAATAGTGCTAGCCGATCACAAGTTAATTTAGAAATTGAGAACCTCACACTCATAAATCTAATGCAAAAAAAACTCATCGATACCCTTTGATTAATACATTTTGTGTGTGTGTGTGTGCGTGTGCTTGTGATGGATAAATGTTAGTTTTGAAAGTTACTCACTTACTTTGAAGTAGTAATTAATCGGCTATTTCCATTCTTGTCTATAATTAATGTAATATTGTTGTCATCATTCTTATTACTGCTTTTCATTGACTGACGATGCTTTTTATTACCATTATTATTATTACCACCATTGTAAACATCATAAGACTCTCTAATTATTTTTCCGCTAACTAAGCAATGAAAGAAAACATTAAATACAACAGAAAATTATATGCTGACTATCCCATACTGTGTGAAAAATAGTGTTAGAAGTAAAGCCATTGTTATTATTATTATTATTACCAGTGTTATTGCTATTTTTAACATACTGATATTATTTACCGAAGAAAAGGCTTCTCTTATTTTATTCACTTCAGTAATTCCCCAATAAGTTTGCTTTTCTTTCTTTATTTATTTTTGTTGGTAAAGTTACTTACATACTTCTGTTTTAGGCGTAATCATGCAACTCAGTCAGAATGCAGATACTTACCGTGATTCAGATGCGCAATCGATATATGAGCTCATCATGCTAAATAGTCGGTGTTTCCTGACTTGATGGCGAAGCCTTGCAGCATCATATTCTTCTCTATTTTCGCCCATGAGAAGTAAGAAGGTATCTGACTAGAAGACTTGGTTTTCCTGACTGGATCCTTTGTGTATCAGTGAAGTCAACAACTCTGACATTCGTATACGTATGTCTTTTCTTTTTAGATGCAACACAGGGCTCCAGGCTTTTGCTTTAAGGTTTCAGCATCGATGTTTTATAAGGAGTGAAGCCATTGCTTTAACACCCAACCTTCCCCCTCCATTGCACTTACTACCGGCTAAGACGTGTTTACGAGGGTGTCATTCAGGGATCGAACTGTGAACTACGTATGTGGCTGGTGAGTGTTTTACCACTGAAACGCTGACAGACTTAGGAACATTTAGATAGTTCGAAACATTCGGCTGAAAGCCCAGATTGACCTAGGTTTCGCGCTGGTTACCAATCAGTACCAGTCAGCAAGGTGAGACGTATCTGCAATCGTGAAGGGACTCATATCCTTTCTGAGATTCAAACCCGTATCACCCAGTGCAATCTGCAGTCACAGACGTTACCACTGAGCTATTCGGTCTCTCGATTGACCTCCTGTAGGACTGTATTGGAAACTTGGATTGGACAGTAGTAAGTAACTAGTGTAATGTGTCTAGTCCTTTTTTTGGTGCAAAAACCGAACTCTCCCATTCAAGTTTGCAATGCGACAACCATGCCACTAGATGACTCACAATTACGGTGAACTTAGTAAAATTTAATTAACATCAATTTATAATTACTTTCAGGCATTTCACGGTGAAGAATAGAACCTTTATCTACCTTATTTTCTAAACATTACTTTAAATACAATCTCTCTGAAGATAAAAAAAGAAAGTTACTCTATCGTTTAGCTCTAATCACACAGAAAAAAACATAAAATATCAAAAAAATAATCAAGAGTAAATGATTACAAACTAATGTTCAGTCATAGAAAAGAAAAGGCGTTCAGCAAAGAGTTACTCTTTTCGGCGATATCATTCTCAAGCTGTACAAACCGCAAATTTATAGTAATTTTTCTTGGCAACAAAAGGAATATTTCCAAAGATGCAATTAGTAATTTTTGACAACAAATTACGTAATTTAGAAGGCGTTAATCGGTCAGAAACTAAAATAAAGTTACAAAAGTAGGTTGGGTGACGTAATCTAATTGCTAGGGTTCAATGAAAAAAATGAATGAGAGTCAATTTAATAATCTGAGTAGAATTCACTTGAAAATGGGTGAGAGTTAAGTTGATAAGCTGAGTAGAATTCAAAAAAAAAACAAAAAAAACAAACGAAAATGGAGTTAGCAACAGTCGTCATGAGGGTAGAGATTTAATAGAGGGTGGGGGTAGAAAATAATGCAATTAAGAAACAGACAAACAAAGAAGAAAGAGGTAAGACAAAATTACGTATTTGATGTTGAGATAGATCAGGACCATTGTAGATTTAGTGACTGAATAAACTTCTTTTGTATGCAGAGTTCAGGATTCAATATGTGAATTGCCATTGCTTCTGCAGTTTGAAGAAGTTTAATTCGTACTCTTTTGGCAAGGTTCCCACGTATTGTGTAGATAACTGAGAAGTTGCTTTGTGGGTTTTCTTGGTGTCCGGATTCGATCAAGTGTTCTAGGATAGAGCTGTGGTGGGGGGATCTTCTTTCTCCTTTATAAAACCATGAAGGTAAGTGTTCGCTGATTCGTTTGGATAGCAAACTAATGTTCAGTTCCCTACGGAAGCTCTAGTGATAAGCTGATGAGTTGATCATTTACCGTTGGTGACCCTTATGCGAAAGATTTTTGATGGTATCAGATGGTTGGAGTCAATCGGCTACAAGAAGCCTTAGCCTGATCTAGGTTTCGTGCTAACTGGCACTCCACAACAATCAGCGAGGCATATCTGCAACCCTGAAGGAAGGAATTCATAGCCCTTCTTAGATTCGAAAGCACGTCACCCAGTTCCGCCTGCAGTCAGAGACCATTCAGGCTCTCGATTGACCTCATGTGGGAATGTATTAGACACTTTGATCGGACACTAGTCAGTAACTAGTGTCAAAAGAAGATTACTGGTTGCTGGCAGAAAAAGGAAATGTAATGGATTGCTTTTTGACACTCATTTTTATACCATATCACTAGATTTCTCAAACTTCCGCCTACTGACATTGACTATAATTGGTTGACTTACGTGGTTTTCTTCTCCTTGTGTTCATCTGCATTGGTATTCGTTATTTTAGATGATTTGGTGTTTGATGTTTTAGACATATAACTTATTCTCTATCGATGTATACACATTGATCTATGTCCACAGGTCAGTTGAACGGAGACTGAATCTAATACTGGGCGCTTATAGAATAAGAAAAATTTTGAAGACAGCCAATCATAGTCAAAGTCATACAGGAGAAACAGTTATATCATTTGTAGAGAATTCCGAAAAAACTCAATACACGTCAGTGGTTGCATTGAAGATGCTTTCTAGAAAGACAATAAAAGGTTATTAATTAATCGAAACTGTCTGGAGAAGAACACCAGATAAAAACTCAAAGAATTTGATTTTCAGACATTGGTTTGTAGGGATTTGCATGATTGGTTCAAGGAAATCACAATGAGCTGACATCGGTTACACAACCATTGAAAAATTAGCTGGGAATACTACCAGAGAGCTGTTTCGTCAAGCTATTTTGGGGAATCTCCAGCAGTACGTACTCACCACCAGGGTTCCAACCCAGGAATTCCTGGTTACAAGGTGAGCTCGTGGATCATAAAGCCACTGGGACCACTTCTAATGGCCACTCCATGAACCCCAGCTTCTGCCAATCCACGACATAGCCCGACAACTAGCCGATGTCTTCGCTGGCGAGTATTTTTCCCCGAACCCGACCTGCTGCACCCTTCTGATCACGGAGTCCGACTAGAACCCCGGGTAACTACCTACCTGAATAAGGCCGTTCGCTAACGAGCATTTCATTGATTTTCAAGTATTGGTTTGTAGGGATTTGATTGATTGGTTAGAGGATTTCATCATGAGGTGACATCGGGTCCCAATGGCTTAATGATCTACAAGCTCGCCTTGTAACCAGAGGGTTCTGGGCTCGACCCCTAGTCTATGCGTACCGATGAAGAGTCCCAAACTAGGACGAAACAACTGTTCAGCACTCCTAGCTGATTTTCCGATGGTTCTCTAACCGATGTCAGGTCATGATGAAATCCTGCAAAAAAGAATTTCATTTTCATTTTTAAAACTTTGTGAAAATGACATTCACTGCATACAACGGATATTTTCATAAGTGTATGGTATTTACAACAATTAGAATGGAGTAGTTTACACTGTTTGCTTATGACTACAAGAATAAAACACTTAGAAATGTTATGAACTTTTATTGCTCGTGTTTTGCTTCACTGAAAATGTTTGCAATTCCCAAAAGTATTCTAGTTTGAGTTACATTTTAAACCAATGACGTTATGGTTTGATTTGCTTTTGTGTGGAAAAACAATCACTAACTAAAATATAGTACATTCACCTAGTGATTCACTAAATAGGATAACTTTGAAAGTCACAGAATTCTTTAAGATGAAACCAGTTAACAATGTTTAGGCGAATCTGCATTTTCTATAATCTCTCGACCAAACATTTCTAGTACAGATTTACTTATCTTCATCACTTACATTTCATAGATAGATAGATAGATAGATAGATAGATAGATAGATAGATAGATAGATAGATAGATAGATAGATAGATAGATAGATAGATAGATAGATAGATAGATAGATAGATAGATAGATAGATAGTGTGAGACGATGTTCCATGTTTCCTTTTTTATTTTATTGCTTTGTTTCTGATATTCCCTACATACATTCATGTTGACTCTTCAACGGAAAATTGTTCTTCTCCGGATTTGTTTCATCTTATCTTTTTCTATTCTTATATTTGTATCTTATCGGTGTATCTTTTTTGATACAGTCCCCTCATGACATTTATCATGAAATAATGTTGTCCTTTGATGTCATCGCATTATATACTTCAATTAGTCCAAAACTAGCAACAGAAACTATGCAACAATCACTCTATTGTGATGAAAACTTAAAAACGCAATGTTCAACTTGAATAGAACTTATAGAATTATGCCTTACAACATATTTCAAATTTAATAATCAAATATACGAACAGATACAAGGAACATCAATGGGATCGCCGGTGGCACAGTGGTTAGGACTCTCGCTGACCATGCACATGGTCCGTGGTTCGATCCCCTGCCGGCGCACACCCGATATCTATGGTCGGCCTGAATTTGGGCTACCGATATCCATGCTGAAAATTCCATACTTGTACTGAAAATATGGTGTGGAATCAAGCTGTAAATCAAAATCAAAAAAATCAAAAAAATATATCCAGATTAAGAGCTGAAGCCATTATGCAAAGATTAGAATTAATAGCCCTAACCATTTCTCACTCGGTGCCCAAATATTTTAGAACTATTCTGTCAAATCTTGACGACAGTTCATTTGAAGCCCTAACTATAATTAAACCAAAAATTTGGATACGTTACGTTGATGATACATTTGTAAGAATTAAAAGAAATGATATAGAATATACCCACAAATTAATAAACAACATATTTGAAGACATCAAATTCACAAGAGAAGAAGAATTAGGTAAGAAAATCCCATTTTTAGATGTCTTAATTAGGAGAACTAACATAGGAAATTTAGAAACACAAGCATGTAGAAAATCAACGCACACAGATCAAATACTCAACTATACTAGCAATAACCCAATTACTCACAAAAGAAACTGTGTGTAGATATTGTTTAAAAGAATTCAAACACACTGTAGCACTCCAGTGTTTGTTGATGAGAATGGAAGAAAAATACCTA
>OX235272.1:107556928-107590700 GCA_944472155.2 Trichobilharzia szidati
GAGTAAAGAAATAAACGTCCTATTCAAGATGCTACTCGAAAACAACTACCCAAAACAATTTATAAAAGATAATATAAAAAAGAAAAAAAGAGGGTAAAACCGGAGAATAACAAGATGGAAGAATGCAAAAAAAACAGTCACAATACCATATAAAAATGGTACATCAGAGGCAATTCAAAGAAACCTCAAAAGTATCGGCATTCATACAGCTTTTAAACCGACAAATCTAATCAAAAATAAAATAAATCAACTGAAAGATCCCATAAAAAGGATGGATAAAAACAACTTGATTTATAAAATATCTTGTGCTGACTGTCCGACTAAATATGTGGGGCAAACGTCCAGATCACTCAAAATAAGAGTGAATGAACATAAACGCCTAACCAAAGGTCAACCAACAGGAACACAAGCCTACAAAAATCTTGAAAAAAATTCATCCATAGCTGCACATGCATGGGACAAAAACCACAATATCGATTGGGACAATGTGTGTATTCTAAAAACTAACATGAACAAGTGGAAAGAAAGACTTATAACAGAATCGATATTCATTAAAGTCACACCGGATACATGTAACAAGGGTGACTCAGTACAACTATCAACAACTTGGAATATAATTCTGGATACAAAAACATGAATGAACTTGGAATACAACTCAAATACAAAAAAAAAAAAAAAAAAAAAATATGAATGAGCAAAAATAATGAACTATATATACGAGTACAAATCATAAATGTGTGAATCAAACAATTCCAACACTGGTGTGAACACGGGCAGTAATTTTGCTCGAAATATTACCAATAACAAAACTTATCATTGTGTGTAAACTATTAAAATATAATTATACTTTATTTGATCTAATCCACAATGCTCAAACTTTTTACTGATATTAATACAATTTACTTATTCAATTTTTCTTATGCATTGACTAACATTAACGACTATTTTTGATAACTTATCACTACCACCCTCTTTTTAATCGACATCCCTAACCCATCTGGTTACCATTCGATTATCCATCACATGTTTTGAAATATTTTGATAACATAAACAACAATCCTGTTCAATTTTTACTCTTGTCTGACAAACTTAATGTGCACACACACACAGAAAAATAATTATATATAATTGCAATTGTGTGTACAGTTAAGTGAATGAAGTCGCCTAAAAGAGACTCTTTGGTGAACTAAGTGTTTTGTTTTCATTAATGTCTAGATGGCGATTATTCAGGAATTTTATCCTCAATCGTTAGCGATTACCTCAATAACAGTTAGCTAACCCTATAGCTATCAATGGTAACAATTGAGGAAGCTTATATAGTAATTGGTGAACGCCCTTCAACTTCGGCTTTATTTTATATAACACTATAAAGCACTTCTATAAGCTATTTTCACTTGTTTAGAATCCAGGATAAAGCGCATTTCGTCCTACTTGGGACTCGTCAGCTAGTGGATATACCTGCATTCCTCAGTGGGTGATGATGTTCCCACCGAGGCTTGAACCCAGTGCCCATAGTTTTAAACGCCAAAGCGTCATCCACTAGATCACTTGGGCCACGAGACCCACTGCCTCTTGTGCAACCGGTCTTATTGATTATTTATTTCAATTTTAGATTTTCCCATCGATTGATTGGACCGAAGTGCTCGGTCTCAGGTTGACATGTCTGTTGGCTTCTTGTGCAGATGCTTTGACGATGTCTGAACATGTAATTAGAATTTAATTGGTGGATGGCGACTAGCAGTGGAATCCAGGATAAAGCGCATTTCTTCCTATTTGGGACTCGTCATCTGGATGTATTTAGTGGTCATGCCTTAGAGAAGACTGAACCTGTGTTTAAATGTGAGCATTTTTCATCCTGTACTGAGTACAGAGGCTGAATTTAATTCCTTCTGTTCACCATGTCTCGTCATATATTTTGATTGGCTAATCACGAATAAATTAGCAGTGTTACTTAGAAAGTCACCAAATGATATTCGGACATCGCACTCACAGGCCATTCAGTTGACAGTAAGTGAATAAAGGATGACTTTTAAACTGATCGCATTTGGAGATATCTATCTGAGCATGGCGGTTAAACCTAGAATCGGAAGTGCAGTCAGTCTCATTTCATCGCAAGTAAAAATGGATTCTTGTGTGTGTGTGGTCAACCATAAACGGTAGTCTTAAACCCTACACTTGTTGTGAAGCGGTATTAATCTGTACGGCGTCTGAAAGACAGATGAGACAGAATACATGCTCACATACTGTTCCCCGTAATGTTACCCTATAACTGCTTACTTCTATTCATTTGAATTTTTGGGCCTAATTACACAAAGTACAATCAACGCTTAACAGATTTTCATGAACAAACTCTGGATATTTTAATGCTGTTGATACTTCCTGTTTTCTTTGCGAACATGGGTCTACAAGCCTGAGGTTTCAGTAGCAGTGATATTTTTGGTTTTCAATGGGGTGGGATTGCTAGTCTCCCACCCAACCTTCCATGTTTATCAGGTTTACTGAAATCTAAGCGAAGTTTAGCAGTGTGTCGGCCAAAGATCGAACCCCCGACCAAGTGAGACGTGATTGGAGAGTATCCTACGACTAAACCACAGACGCCCATTTTGAATCTAGATGAATCAAAAGTATAAGTTTGAGGAATTACTGAAGTTATATGTTTAATACAATCGAAGTATCTTGATGAAATGGGACAAACGTATCAACAGGAGATCGACAGTCATAAATTGTTCTTTTTGGTCATTAGAAAATCACACAAATGGAGCATAGCCTTTAATAGGTGATGTTGCGACTAAGAGATCATTGACTGTGAAATTTCCTGCAGTTATGTAACATATTTTAGCGTGTATATCAAATAACGTGTGATTGACAGGGTAGATGCACAGGAAGAACAGAAAGAAGCAGCATATTGAAAATTCCTTTCAGTTGAGGAGATAATTTTTGAGCAGTGCAGTCATGTAATATCTGACTGACCCTGGATATAGTGTAGACATCTTAAATTCCTTCAAGATAATAATAATAGTAAATAAACTGACAAAGTAAAGTCTCCTGAAGTTCTCAATGGCCATTACTTTCAAGTGGTTAAAACAGAATATGTGTATTGAGAAGTGAGGCGTAGCGAATCTCTTTGTACTTTGATAACTTGGTTCTTGGAATTTAAGCGATTGTATAAAAAAATGTTTAATGATATGTAAATGCTGACTTTCCTTTCACCCCTACCTAGTTACATCATCACATATTAGACTTAATGCCTCCAAATCTCTGATATTTAACTAGGTGCAGGTATCTCACAATACTGCTCTGAATATTTCCCTTTTATATGGATAATTTTATCTTTAATTAAGGTTTGATGTCAATTGTAGAACCTCATGAGAAACCAGGGAGTACTGGACAGCTGTTTCGTCAGCCTAGTTTGGGACTCTTTAGAAGTGCATACCCACACCAAAGGGTTTGAACCCAGAACCTTCCAGTTACAAAGCGATCCAGCCCGTAGATCATTAGGCCACTGGGACTCGATCCAGTGGTCCATGAATTCCAACTTCTGCGAATTCACGATATATCACAGCTGGCACTAACCAGTGTCATCGGTGGTGAGTATTTGTCCTCACATCCGACCTGTTGTGCCTCACTGGTCACGACATTTTACTAGAAACCATGTAACTAACTACCTTGCTGAATAGCGGCAGTCGCTAGTGAGCAAAAGATTGATATTCAAGGATTAGTTTGCAGGGATTTGATCATCATAAGCTGACAACGGTTAGAGAACCATTAAAAAACCAGTCGGGAGTAATGAACGGCTGTTTCATCAGCCTGGTTTGAGACTCTTCATCAATGCGCACTCAACAAAGGGATTCAAACCCAGGACCTTCCAGTTACAAGTCAAGTTCATAGACCACTCAGCCATTGAAACTTGATCCAATATCCTATGAATTACAACTTCTGAGATATATGTACACAGCTCAACCACCAGTCAGTGTCGTAGGTGAGCAGCAGATCTCTTATCTGACTTGGTAGAGCCCCCTAGGTACAACTCCTCACCAGAACCCCAGTCAACTTCTTGTATAAAGCCAGTCACCAGTTAGCATCAGCTTTTCAGCATCCAGCGCCAATCACAATCAACGGGAGAGATTTGAAAGAGGTTACTTCATTCACTTATCTAGGGAGCATTGTCTCAACTACAGGAGGAACGGACGAGGATGTCAAATTGAGAATCGGGAAGGCGAGAAACACATTCATCAACCTGAAACCAATCTGGAAATCTTCGTCACTCAGCATCAACAACAAAATTTGGATTTTCAATACAAACGTCAAGTCAGTCAGTTCTTCTATACGGATGGATCAGAAACTTGGCGGGTCACAAAGAATATTTCCAACAGCCTGTTGCAGACCTTTATCAACAACTGTCTTTGATCTATACTGAAGATTAGATGGCCGGAAAGAATCACCAACAAGAAACTATGGGAACAAACGAAACAAGAACCAATCGCCCAACAAATATGCGGGAGGAAGTGTAGATGGATTGGACACTCACTGAGGAGGCCGATAAGTGACATCGCGCGTCAGGCCATAGCTGGAGTGGAACCCGAAAGGGAAGCGGCGAGTGGGACGTCCAAGGGTGACATGGAGGAGATCGTGTGAAGAGGAGTTGAAACAGTATGGATTAACATGGATGCAGGTGAAAAGTACAGCAGAAGACAGAAGCAAGTGGAGGCGTGCAGTTGAAGCCTTATGTTCCACTAGGAACCCAAGGGAATAATAATATTAATAATTTCAGTACTCCCAGGTTTTCGAATAGTTCTATAATTTTAGCCAATCTATTACTTAATCTGTAACCAATCAAATCCTTGCAAACCGACGATTGATTATTACCACTATTGACTTACGTAATCTTACAGTATATGTCTCTCCATGTCTTGTTACTACCTTTCCTGTCCTTTGTTAACAAATCTTCTGTGACTTTACATTGATGACTAAAACAGTTCATCTCTAATTAACTAAAGTGTTTCATACAACCGGTTCCCTTTATTAGTTTGAAGAGAGAAAGAACGAACATGTTTGCAGGATAATACGAACTCGTTTTATTTCGTGGATACTCATCAACTGCATACATCCTAAACAGAATCAAATTATAAGTTTCAAAAAGGGGTTTTGGAACATACTTTTTCATAGATAGAAGGTATAAGGAACATAATTCCAGAATTTGATATCGGTAGACAGATTATTCAGTGTCAAAAAAAAACAACTAATTATATTTGGTGGGATTAGATAAGAGGGGTTAGATTTCAGATTTCTATTGGAAAACACAGATTGGTTAGAGGCATATTACAGGGTCAGGGTCAGAGAACAGAGTGAATTTGTACATCTTGTGGTGGAGAGTTTTAGAGGGTGGGGGTGAATAGTGAAGTAACATTTTTTAAACTTAAACAGACAATTAAGTAGATTTAGAAACTTGAAAGTCAAAATTGAAGACAAACACACAAGCATACTGACAAGAAGGCAAACAAAAATAAAATAGAATTAGGGTTACCAGGGTAGTGAAAGATTAGTCACACTATCTTTTTGTATACAGAGGTCTGGTCGAAGTCTCTTGATAGCAGTGGCTTCTGCGAAACGAAGTAGCCATGTGTTTCTTTGCTTATTCATTATTTTGAAGGCTTGGCTAATTTCTACTGTGTGTCCTGTGTCAATTAAGCGTCTGGCGATTGCACTCGATAACACTTTTCTTCTCTTTGTACGAAGACTCTTAAGAATGTGCTCAGAAAATCTAGTAGATGTTCTCCTCTCAGTCCTTCCTATCCACTTGCTTCCGTAAGGGCAAGTAAATTGGTAAATGCAGTTGGAGTTGACGTGAGTAGGGTACTCATCTACTTTCGACTGGGTTAATGAGCACACAGTGCTGTGAAATAGGATCAGTCTGGCTGCTGGAACTGTTCTTTTTAATGCACCTGTGATTCTTTTTTGTGTTCTTCTGGATACGTCTTCTCCTTTGTACGCTAGGCAGATGAAAACTGGTTTCTTTTCAACGGTGTCAAGTTTCGGTTTGTGTGCTTCTTGATTTCTATACTTTAAAATGGACTTTCGAGGATATCCATTCTCGATAAGGTTCTTTTCGATGACCGCGAGTTCTTCTTCAATCTTGTCTTCCGAACATATTTCTTTGGCTCTGCTGAAGAGCGTTTTTACTAGACCTCGTTTGTAACTTCTATCTATAACTCCAAATAATTATGAAAAAGTATGTTCTAAAACCTTTTTTGAAACTTATATTTTGATTCTGTTTAAGACGTATGCAGTTGAAGAGTATCCAAGAAATAAAACGAGGTCGTATTATCCTGCGAACATGTTCGTTCTTTCTCACTTCTAACTAAAGTGTGTTAACTGTCTGCAAGCCAAAATTGTAGACAACAATTTACGTCAATGTTTACGTCCGGAATCGGGGTCATGCGAGAAAAAAAGCAATAACAAAGCTTAACCTTGAGGAACTCAACAACCAATTATAGCAGACTTAGCGTGTGCAGATACGATTCGCAGATATATGGCTTAACTTTCTAAGAAGCGATCACAGGCAGTACACAACAACCTTGAGCAAGAAAACGACCAATTAGAAGATGTCGCTTCTGTGCTAACAATAACGCGAGTAATAATGTACATAAAAATTAGTAAATGTCTCTTGATTTTCTCAATAAATGGTCTGTTGCCTGGTGCTTGTATTCTGTTGTTACAATGTAATTACTTGATTTTCTAGTTTGTGTATGAAGTTGACACAAGGTACTCCCACAACTTTCTAACTTCGTTTATATAATTCCATTATCTTTCATCGCTTGATTTGACTGATGAAATAAAACAGATCGAAGAAGTAGCGGTGGTATCAAATAACTATCCTATAAAATTTATTAGGAAGATCAGTAAAGACCAAAATCAAAATGGAAATAATTGTGAAACTAGTAATGATAGCATAAATAAAAGAGAATATAAGGCATCTGCAGTAGATTTACCATATAAGGAGGGAGGGGACATCTGAGACTCTCCCTACGTAGGATTCTCAATAAAGCAGGAATTAGGCTGGTGGTATTCAAACCTACAAAATCACTCAGACAGGCATGAAAAGCTCTGTAAATTAAAGGACCCTGTCGGTTGACCCAATTAGACAAAATAATATAATTTACAAAATACCTCGCAATGACAGTGAGGTCAAACTAGTAGTTCGGGGGTGATCAGATTGTCGGAACATAAGAATTTAGTTAAGGTTACAATGATTAACCCAAAGAAGATAAGTAATTTGAAAAAAACTCAGAAATTGTATTGCATGCATGCATTAACACCAAACCACACAATAGGGTGGGGCAGGTTTACAATTCTAAGAAGTAATATAGGTAGGTGGAGAGAAAGATTGATTACTGAGTCCTGGTTCATCGAGTCTACACCCAACAAATGCAATAGAAATGACTCATCCCTCATACCGGAAAAATTTTGAAAATACTACTACCAATCAAATCAAGCGATGGAATACAATGAATTTAAATGAACGAAGTGATAAAGTTTTGTGAGTAGTGCCTTGATATGAGATTATAATCAGTAATGAATTGTGCTGGAAACGTGGTCATCAGTAGTAAATATTACTGTATAACACTACACTGTGAGACTTTATCAAAAAAAATTTTAACCACAGTGAAACTATACTCTACCACTGCAGTGCACAAGTTTTATTATTATATGTGTAAAACTTGGGCACTGTGGTAGTAAGTAATTCCATATTAGTTTGTTTATTAGATGCATCACACAGTGAAACAGTATTATTTACTGAATGACGAGGTTTTGAACAAAATTTATTGTTCATAATCATATCAATTGTAATCACAAGACTTTGACACTTGAGTTTTATAGTTTTCTTTGTTCTCTCTTATTTGTCGTTTGGGTAGTAGAATTTTCCAGATATCCGAGACAGGTGTTGAATTATTTCTATTACACGTATTCTCTTCAGTTAATTCGATAAACACAGCTTCTGTTATCAATCTCTCCCCATACCCTGTGACATTAGATTTTAAAATTGTCATCTTATCCCATCCTATTGTATGGTTGTGTGTAACTGCATGTAGTGAGTGCTATAGCTGAACTATTCTCTAGATTTCTTATTTTATTTGGATCAACCAATCTAGATTTTGTTAGGTTTTTATGTTCAGCTAGTCTGACTGCCCCTGTTCTACTAGTTTGACCTATGTATTTGACCTGACAATCATTGCAGGCAGGGTATTAGATAAACTGAATTATTTTGTTTTAAAGGCTCCACAGAATTGATCCTTTGACCGACAAAGCTTGTTTCTAATTGATTTTGTAGGTTTGAATGCCAAGCACTTTTATTCCTGCCTTGTTAAGAATTCTGCGTAAGGCTTCCGAGGTTCCTTCCTTGTACAGAATTACTACTGATGATTTAGATTCCTTATCATTGGTGTCGTCATTAATATTATTATTATCACTATTATTATTGTTATTATCACTATCGCTACTATCATTATTTATTTTATTTTTAGATATCCTTACATATTTGTTGACTAATTTATCCGGGTAATTATTAAGTTTCAAGGCTTCTTTTATGTGTATCAGTTCCTGTTTTAGATTTAGTTTATCTCATACCCTTCAATGATTGTTCGAAACGTCATCCAGTAAATAATACTGTTTCACTCGTGTGATACATCTAATAAACAAACTAATATGGAATCACAAGTTTTATTCTTATATCAGATGACACAAGGTTCAGTAATGAATTTATCTAAGTGGTGTTATTAATATTCTGATTTTACTCTTTTCCAGTGAAACTTCAATATTCATTGACAAACACCATCATCTTTATTTATCTTGTTACTTTCTTATTTTAGATTTCTAATCAATATAAAAATTATGCTAAAGAAGAGGATTATTCAATCTTCAAAGTGTTTCCTGTCAAGAATCTGTTTACAGAACTTGTAACGAAGCGCCATATTCAAATCTACATACATACATACCTGCTTACATATATATATACGTATACATCTACAAAGACGTGTATTACATCATCAGACACGCTGAACTGTCATGTCTCTTATGACAGCAAATCTATCCAGTCAAATACCGACTGTATTATTTATGCTTGGAATTATTTGTATCATTGGTATACTTGGCAATATTCTAGTGATAATTGTTTACGCCCTGAAACATGACCGGTTAACAGCTACCCTGTTTATTCTCGTGCTGGCTATCTCAGATTTTTTAGCCTGTGTTACACTTATCCCTGGTACAATGATTATTGAATATCTTGAATGGAATATTGATTCAACATTTCTGTGTAAATTCTATTATTTTATTAATAATTCATTCATCCCATTTAGTAGTTTATTGATTAGTTGTATAGCATTTGATCGATACTTTTGTCTGTGTCATCCATTCAAGAATATACTGACAAGAGAATGCGCTAAACGTGTAATATTCAGTTTAATTTGTATATGCTTACTGTTAGGGTTTAGTTCAACGTTTACTGTACGTGTTGAGAGGAGTAGACCGGAACAAGATGCTATGCATGATTATAAGAATGATAATAATGATGGCGGGAATATAACATTTATGCAGAATAACAATAATAATAATAATAACAGTACAACACCAGTGACTACACTCTACTTGCTGACATCTTATTCAAACATTTCAATTGATTTATCTAATCCAATCGGGGATGAGAAATATGAGTGTACAGAGATAACCAGATTAAATCATACAATGATTGAAGATGTCCTATATAAAATTGTACAAAAATTTCAAACGTGTAGTTATATTCTGTGTATTATTTGTGTGGTTACTCTGTATGTCTTAATTTATCGATCAGTATCAAAAGTAAGTTTTGATATATATTATCTTTGTTTGTTTTTTTGTTTGTAAAAGTTTTTGTTTGATTCATTTTATGTGGTGTGTAAATGTTTTATTTGTTTTTTGATGTGTTGGCAAGTACTTCTTGATGCTGGCCAGATAACCAGTGAGAACGAATTAGCAATAAGAAACTCTGTAGTGCAAAGAATCATTTGTGAACCTATTGGTCAAAAAAGTATTCTGAGGAAACCGTCGGATGATATCACACACTAGGCCGTCACTTGATAGGGAACTGAGTTGGAAACGACGCGTTGAGCGTCATTCGTCCTACGGTGTCATGGAGGAAACTGTGTGAGAAGGAGATGACAGACTATGGACAATTGTGGTTTTCAGTCAGATAAGAATGACTGTAGAGAACAAGGCGATTTGGGAATGTGCCGTGGAAGCCCTACGTTCTACTCGGAATCCAAAGGAATAATGATAAACCAAGTAGCAAAATAGAGAGGAGCAAAATTCATTATTAAGCTCGTTGACATGTAAAACAAACAACAAGGGTTTATAAAGCAGGATTTGATGAATTCATCACATTTCGGTACAGCTCTTCGTCAGCTGAATACTACTCTACATTCACGGACATATATATATATACATGTAGTATCAGAAATACACTGCGAGATAAAAGACTGATATTAAATAGTTGGAGGCAATCGGCCACAGGAAGCCCAGTCTGACGTAGGTTTCATGCTAGTTGGCACTCATCAGTCAGCAAGGCGTATCTGCAACCTTGAAGGAACTCATATGCCTTCTGAGACTCGAACCCGCTTCTCACAGTGCTGCTTGCAGTCAGGGTTGTTACCACTGAACAATTCGGGCTGGCGATTGACCTCCTGTAGGACTGTAGTGTGTACTTTGATTGGACACTAGCAACTAGTGTGACGTGTCTACTCCTTTCTTTGCAAAACCTGACTGATAGAATTCAGTCTGCCCCAAAGAAAGGACTAGACACGTCACACTAGTTACTAGTGTCCAATCCAGATATAAGCAAATAAACTACATTGAATTAATCAAGTAAAATGACAAGTGTGAATACGTTTTCAAGTCATGCTCATATAGATAAGGGTAGAGGGAGTATGAGAAATTAAATTTAAGATAAAATGCATTTCACTGCGGTTAGGTCCCTTATAAAAATAATTAACTATCAGAGAAAGAACTTAAATATATCAAGAATTGCGAAATGAGCCATCTCAACAATGATAATAATAATTTTGAAACGAGTGAAGATAATGCTACTGATAAAGGATAGTTTTAAATGAATCAAGAATAATAATAAGAGGTAGAATAAAATATTAATAATAATAACAGTTAATAAGTAAAACATACTACCATGGTAGATTTCGGGTGACTACCATTGCCTTTTGTACACAGAGACCTGGTTTAAAAACTCAAATTCCACAAGCCTCCTCAGTAATTGCAAGCATCTTCCTTTTTGTTTGTCTGCTGATAAATCACCTGAAAGACTCAATATCATGCACTTAGGCAAATGCTGTATCACGCAAGTAGGCAGTCACATCTTTTTGTAAGACCTGTGTAGTTGCTTCCCCCAAAAAACACACTCAAACTGATATACACAGTAGCTTGTTTAAAATTCGTATCGGGAAATAAATGTTTCTAACTCATTAATTGTATTTATAGAAATGATTAGGGATTTCGTAGAGCGCAACTAGCTAGAGCGAACAATTGTGGTCTCAAGAAATTCTTCTACTTCAGGCTCCACAATTACAAATCCATTAATTTAAGCATACAACAGCCAGCCAGTAAAGGTAAATTAAAATCATATCAGAAAGTGCATTGTGGAACAAGTATAAGTAACATAGTATGGAACAGTATTCAGTTAGTTTTGAATATCTATGGTCAATGAGCACATGAGATAAACTGAGATGAAATACTTTAGTGATGTACATATATAAATATCTAAGAATACTGGACGACTGTTTCGTCAGCCTAGTTTGAGGCTCTTCATCAGTACGCAGCCACCGAGGTTCGAACTCGGAACCTTCTGGTTACAAGGTGAGCAAGCTTGTAGACCCTGAAGCCACTGGGACTCGATCCAGGCTTTCTACTACAACCCCAGGTTAACTGGCTGAATAGGGCCAGTCGCTGGTGAGCATCAGATTAATTTTCAAGTATTGGTGTTTTGTAGGCGATTTTGTTTGATTGGTTGGAAGATTTCATTACGAGTTGACATCAGTTAGCTGTAACCATGACGTTCTGGGTTTGAACCCCAGTGGATGCTTACTAGGACGAAACAGCTGTCCAGTACTTCCATGTTTTTCAATGGTTCTCTAACTGATGTCAGGCCATGATGAAAACCTCCAACCAATCAAACAAAATTCCATACAAAAACCAAATTTTGAATATATATAGTCAACAAAAATACCGGTTTCAAGAGTGAGTGAAATCAGTGGTGTGTGAGATAGTATGAATACTACAGAAAAATAAACCAACAAATGGGATAGACTCAAGAGTGAGAATAACGACAATAATAATGATAGTAAAATAATAATAATAACGATGATGTGGTGTAAACTGAAAAGTGAACAACTAAAAAATAATAATAATAATGAATTTAGTGAAGTGAAATGAACAGGATCTTGTAAATATGCTAACACGTTAGAAAATTATTACTTAATCCTAAGGTAATAGAAATTATAAGAAAGGTCATGAAGTCGTATAAAGGCCAGAAATGAACGTTTGTCAATGAAGCAAGGGAAAAGAAGAAGACAAGAAATATTTGCGATGGGAATTTAAAGTACCAAGGTTTATGGAGGATTTGTTGGGCTTATTGTAGGCCAAGATTAACATAATGGTCTTCTGATACTATTTGCTATGGCTTCAGATACTGACAAAAGACGTGGTCGATCTCATCTAGATAGAACGCCTGCTTTGGTTTTACTAAGTTTCAAGTATCTACCAAATGGGCTAAGACTATACTATTTACACAAATCATTAAATGATTTCATCTCATTTTATCTCATGTTCTTATAGACCATGCATGTTAAAAACTAACTGACTATTCTTCCATCCCATCTTACTCACACTTGTTCCACAATACATTTCTGATATGACTGCCTTTACTGGCTGGCTATTGTATGGCATAAACGAATGGATTTATAATTGTAGAGCCTGAAGTAGAAGAAGAATTTATTGAAGCCACAATTGTTTGCCCTAACTAATTTTGCTCTGAGAATATTCAAGAATTACACACGAAAGCTATAAAATCAATAACAACTTTACTTAAGGGTCAGAAGTCGAGAACGGTCCAGTGAAGAATACAGATAAAACACAAAATTATGGGTATGAAATGAAAAAAAATGTAAACAGAGAAGAAAATTTTATTTTTGACGATTCATTTTCATGAGCTGCTGTACAATCGTAGTTATTTTTAAAAAAAGAATTCATAAGACAACCGATCACATGCTGGTAAAATTCGTCCTCGAATATGTATTACGTGGTGTGAGGTGTAATCTAGAAGGAGTAACTAACTGGAAATGAGAAAAGGGGCAGAAGTTGGAATGACGTAACAAGTGCGAGAAAATGACTAATCAGTATAATTGTGTAGACGGGAGAAGAAGTAGTGGAAAGACCATAAAGTGTTTTTACATGAAATATGTATGAAAATGCAATGTTATTAATAAACAGTAATAGAGTGATAATAAAACATGGCTGCTTACTATCGCCAATGATTTTCCTGATTGCAGTAGATTGAATAATGCGACAAACAGCGGGCAATGAGGAAACAAGCATAAAATGGACCCTCACGAAAAACTTGGAGGATCTGAACTTTGCCGACAGCATATATATGTCTGATTTCCCACAAACTGGAAGATATGCAAGCGAAAAGCAACAAGTTGGCAGAAGCATCAAATATAGGAGTTCAGGTGAACAAAGAGAAAACAGAGGTGATGAAGATTCCTGGGCAACAGCCACAGCAACAACAACAGACAACAATCAGCATAAATGGGAGAAATCTGAAAGAAGCAACCTCCTTCACCTACCGACCGACCGACCTGGGAAGCATCGTTTCAACTACAGGTAGACGGAACTGACAAGGATATCAAAGCAGCGAGGATCGAGAAAGCGAGGCAAGCTTTCATAACTCCCAAGTCTGTGTGGAGGTCAACGGTCAGAACTCAGCATGAAAATAAGATCTGGATTTTCAACTGCAATGTGACGTCAGTAGAACTCTACTTATTATACGGATCAGAGACTTGACGCCGTCGCACTTCGAACAAACTGCAGACCTTCATCAATAGCTGGCTTCACTCAATACTTCGCCAAAGATCAGATGGCCGGCCAGGAAAGATCAGCAGCAGTGATCTTTGGGAGCGAAGCAACCCAGCAGAAACCAAATGTGCAACAAATATACAGGAACAAATGAAGGCGGATCGGTCATACTTTGAGAAAACGTTGTCAGAGAACCAAACGCAATGGAGATGTATGCGACTGAAGCCCTATGTTCCTCTATGAAATAATAATGATAACAGTATACTTACATCATAAAATGAGGCAAAATTATAGTACGAACGTTTCTCTGGCCACAGTAGGGCGAGTGAATGTATATGATGCTTTTGAATTCAGAGGTCCGGTTTCAGATCCCTCCGGATAGCTCATGATCCAGCCATCTACAGATGGCTTACTCGAAGTCCTTTCGTACAATATTGAGGAACTCTGTGTAACATTGTGAAGCATTCATGCAGATGAGGGTGTTCGATGTCCAGAGTGTTCACAAAGTGTTCGAGGATGGAGCTGCTAGTATTCTTTTTTTCTCCTCTGGCTATCTAACCAGCGAAGCTGGGCAGTATATACTGCATTCTACGTTCTCGAGGATTAATTTCACCAGCATCTGACTGGTCGTCTTATGAATTCTTTGTTAAATATAATTACGATTATTCTACAACAGCTAATGGAAATGAATCGTTGAAAAGGGAAACTTTCCTTCACTGTTTACGTCTTCCCCTAATGATTCCACATGGGTATCAGACAACACTGTTAATTAAAACAAAATTAACATAACATAGCATAACATAACAAAGCGAATCAGAAAACACAATTAAATAACATGAAGTAAAGTAAGGCAAGATTAAGAACTGCTCCCTTCTGGATGTATAAATTCAATATTCTAACCGTTTAATACCGACCATTTCATTGATACAATAGCATCCCAGAGCGGTTTTCTTAACTTTAATTATCTTTTGCAAAGATTATTTAATGCATATCGATTTTTTAATGATGGTTTTGTAATTCTAGCATATTCCTTAATTATTTATTATTCTATGCATAAGAGTTAATAAGTTTAAAAACGACTCTTACTCCTTAACTTAATCACGTGATAAAATAAAACATCCTTCCCATTTTGATGATGATGATGATTGTTTACGAGCTCGCCTTGTAACCAAAAGGTCCTGGGTTCGAATCCCGGTGGATGCAAGCTGATGAAGAGTCCTAAACTAGAACGAAACAGTTAAAAACCATTCCTCTTCTGCGTTCGGGAATAAAAGAAAAACTGCCTAATTTCGTCTCTTCCATGTGTATATACCAATTTAACTGCTCCTGTGAAGCCACTTACATAGGCCGTACAATTAGGCGTGTTTCTCGTCGAATTTCCGAACATCGCCCTGTCTGGTTAAGCAAAGGTCAAACAAAATCTATTCGTAGCGCTATTCTATCTCATCTTGTGGAGACAGAACACAAGATTGACGTTAATCATGCTTTCAGGGTCATTTACGAATCTCAATTTCGCTTTAAGAGTTCGACTACTAAATATTGCTGAGGCTGTAGGGATCCACATTAATAAGCCTAATTTATGCACCCAAAAGAAGTTTGTTCAATCATTATCATTACCTTGGCCATCCAGGTTTGAATAATCCAGAATTTTTGTGAAATTTCCCTAATTTTAGTTGATATTGTATTCGCTGTTATATCTTTATTATCATTATAATTTAAGCATCTTTAATGAACTGCAATAGCATTGACCATACTTTACAAATCGATATTATTTAAAAAAACGCTAATATTGTTATTAACTACTAATCTAGAATATTCTGTATTTATAAACATATATATTTATAATTGTAGAGTCTGGAAGGGGAATTTATCGAAAAGAATATTCTTTGCTCGATCGAAATTATTCATGAGGTTGTATATAGCTGACAAGAACTTACAAATTAGAATAACGTTTTTTTTTACATATATTTGTTCCGCTTTATGAATTTGAATAAAGCAAGAACAACAACAACAGTGGTGGTTTCTGCAGAATCCAAGATGATACCATCCTTTGTTTATTTTTTCTCGGCTTGTCATCAGCTGCTTGTTAACATCCTAAAGACATCATTAAGTTTATATACAGAAACAATTTTTGACATACTTAAATACACGGAGAGTTCATTTTTAAACAAAAAAAATCAATGTTGTATTGTATTCAGACAATGGTAACAATAATAATAATAATAATCACTTTATCCCAAACAATATTAATCATGCAGAATGGAAACTTCCGGCGTTACGTAATCAGATGAAAGAGAGCATGAAAGCAACCAGTTACCAGGGCAAGGAAATACTGATAACCGCTTCTATTTTAACGCATAAATCGGGTTTCATGAGCTTGATAGATATTGATTCTGCAAACTTGGGGAGGACTCAACTCTTCTGCCTATTGATAATTTCGGCCGATCTTGTGATGTTCACCGCATGACCCATGTGAAAGAGATGCCTGGCAACAGCATAGTGGAAGGCATTTGTCCCTTTGAGAGGTAGGCCCTTAATGGTACATGTTGAGAAAATTGGAGGTGTGCCTATCTTCTTTCCGTTCTTGCAATATAACTGGTCCCACAGATACATGTAAATTTGTATACACAGTTGGATTTAACATGAGAAGGGTATCTGTCGTTGCCTTTTCACTGCACCAAAGAGCATGTTGTTCGATGGACGGGAATCAATTAAGCTGCAGGATAGGCTCCGGTTAGTGACACCCTCAATCTTTTGTTGACAATTGCTTCAATATTTTCACCTTTAAAACCAAGTTGAATGAAGATGCTCCTTTCTCTCACATTTCAGTCTTCACATCCCCCATACTTGTTAATGAACCTCTGACGGTAACTGTTGTTCATCAACATCTTTTCGAAAATCAGAAATTCTTCCTCTAATTAATCTGTGGATCATACTCACCTAACTGGCTTTATCGTACAGAATTTTAACTGGCGCTCGTTTATAGCTATTTGCACAAAAACTATTAAAATGACAGTATTGTCCATTCCATGTTGGCTTTCTATAAAGTGACTTCTGGAGACCACCATCTTCCAGGCGTTGCATGTCAACGTCAAGGAAATGAAACTTTCTATCACTTTTCATGTTCCATAGTAAATTCAATATTTGTATGTACCTCAATGAATAATCTGAGTAGGTAGGAAGCATGACTTTCATTGTCGCACACTACAAATGTGTCATTGACATATCGGCAATAAGAAGTTGTTTCGTCGATTGCATCCTTCAGCTCTTTTCTTTCAAGGTTGGACATGAAGATGTCTGCTGAAACAGGACTAAGTGAACTACGCATAGCTACACCATGTATTCCGCGGTAAAGCTGGAACTGGATGTAGGAAAAAATCAGAATGGCGACAAATGATCTTGATGGTTTCACTGATTGAGATCCTTGTGAACAAGGAGATTACATCAAATGACGCCATAAACTTATTTGAAACGTCCATCGAATGGTTCACGCTTTCACCAAAACGAAAAGAATCTTCCATGGTGTACAAAGCTAGCTGTTGACGAATGAGTTGCAACTTCTCCTCAAACCAACGGGCAAATTTTCGCTGAGGCGAGTGGGTCACAGAAAGTATACATCTCACGGGGACACTTATCAAAGGATATAATTGTATGAAAAAAGAATCTTTTTTGATATATTTGTGTTCTGTGAGCTGGATGGCTTATTCGCAGAGCTCTCATTGTCCTACTTGCTAGACTTTTAGATTTCTCAACGAATTTATTAGTCATCTCTCCTGATGACCACCTTGAATCTCGTGATTGGTTTGTTTTTGTGTGTTTTCCCAACCTCTAGTCTACTTCTATTGGTATACATTGTTTCCTTGACCCGAAGTTTGATATTTTGTAAGTGAGGTTTTCTTCTTATTGACTGGTCCCCAAAGAAAGCACACCCACGGAATTTCATCAAAAGATATATACCCTCAAGCCAACCTACCAAATCAAAGGCCCCCAAAAGAATCACAAAGAAAATCACCCTACCATATTTAAAAGACTTCTCATAAATCACTGCAAGACTCTTCAAACCTCTAGGAATTAATGTCGCACACTAAGTAACAAAATCACTTCACTCAAGTGACTGTATATTAACCCAAAGACTCAACAGCGAAAGAAGATAAAAACAACATCATCTACAAAATACGTTGTACCAACTATGAAAGACATTACATTGGCCATCATCATTACATTACCTTGGCCTTCATCTTCGTATCCATGAACAAAAACTAGCCGTCAAAAGACATGACATCTACTCCCTCATATCGCCTCACTGCATACAGACAACCACCGACATCAATTTGACTGGGACAACGTTCAAATATCAGACAGAGGAAACACGAAGAATGCTAGCCAGAAAATTTTTAGAAGCCTGGTATTCCAGTGAATCGTCAATCAATAGACACATCGACATAGACAAAATTTATCAATCGATAATAAGAAGGAAATCTTACAGCACAAAGGGTCAAACTTCAGGCCGAGGAAATAATCAACACCAATACCAATACAAGTAGACTAGAGGTTGGGAAAACACAAAAAACAACCAATCACGAGGTTTAAGGTGGTCACCAGGAGAGATGACTAATAAATTCGTGGAGAAATCTAAAAGCTCACTTCAAATTGAAGTATGCTCTGAAGATGTTGCCTAGTAGGGCAGTGAAAGCTTCGCAAATAAACCATCCAGCTAGTTCAGAGTACACAAATACATCAAAATCACCCACCTGAGCTACAAATCTTCTCCATCATATCGAAAAAGGAATCTACTTGTAGGATTAAGAAGAAATGGCCTCTTATTTTACAGCTTTTCTTCTGATGCTATAATAGTCTAAAAATATTTCAACTCAAACAGTATGTTAGTGGAACAAGAGATAGAAATACAAGATGTTTGATAATCTAAAAACCAGAGTTTACCTGCACACTATATAATATGATCTTCGTGGACAGTTAATGTCTAACGTCAGACAAACACGAAGACACACAGGCGAAACCCAAAAATTTGAAAGAAGAAGCTGTAAACACAGACAAGAAAGGAGGTGATGAAGATGACCAGTCAATCAACAACAGCAAGTACCAATCAATACCAACAGAAGAAATTCGTTAGAGGTCGCTTACTCTACTTATCTAGGCGGAATTGCTTCAACTACGGGCAGCACCACGGATGATGATGTCAAAGCTGGAATGGGAAATGTAGAACAGTTTGCAAATCCTCTCCACTCCGCCTCAGCATAAACAATACAATTCAGATTTTCAACACCAATGTTAACTCAGTCTGTTCTTCTAAATTAGTGAGAAACTTGGTGGGCGCGTCATGGCAAGCACTTCCAATGGGCTAGTGTAAAGATTCATTAGCAGTTACCTTCATTAAAGATTAGATGGCCAGTCGGAAAGAATTAGCAACAAGAAACTCTGACTGGGAACAAACCAACCGAGAACCGATTGCTCAATAAATATGCAGGAGAAAATGGAGATGGATCGGATACACTCTGAGGAGATCGATGAATGACATCTCCTGCCAGTGTATCGATCAAGTGGAAACCACGTAGAGAACAACGAGTTGGGTTTAATCCGAGGGTGACATGGAGGAGACTGTGTGAGTAGGAGATAAGAGACTATGGACGATTGTGGTTTTAGCCAGAAGAAGAGGACTGCGAAGAACAGGGTGATATACAGATGTGCTGTGGAAACCTTATGTTCCACTCGTAAACCAAAGGAATAATAACTGTGTAAGTACACAAGAAGGACTGATATGAGAGTATCAACGTTTCTTTTTCCGAAATCGTTGTACCTGTTGCATAGAAAGATATTAAAATAGTCCCTGTCCCTAAACCTGGAAATAGCAAGAACGTAAAATTCAAACCCATTGCTATTACTTCCCCGTTTCTAAAGCTGATGGAAAAACTAGTACTTCTTAAACTTGAACCATCCTTTAAAAGTTTTGAAGACCCCAAAAAATTTGCATACAGACAGGGTAGGAGCACATTAGACGCTGCAGCCATCTTACACAAAAGTATCGTCTCATCATTAGATAAAGGTGCCAAATACGTTCGTTGCACGTTTCTCGACTTCACTTATGCTTTTGACTTGGTACCTAGATGTCTCTTGCTAAATAAGCTCTCGATGACACAAAATGAGTCCTGGGTCACAAACTGGATGCAATCTTACTTCTCAAACAGAATGCAGTACACTGTATACAAAGGTAAATCCTCGTCTGCTGTGCTCACTGAAGCTGGTGTCCCCAAGGTGCTGTACTCTCTCCACTTCTCTTTTCTTTCCTTCTACATGACTTACCATCTTCAAATGACATTAATTTTGTTAAATATGCTGACGATCTGACTATATCTTTGCCTGTCAAGTGTCAAAGTGACTGCTTCAAACTAAATGGCTTTTTATCAGAAATCAGCCAGTGGTCCAAGGAAAACGGTTTTACCTTAAATCCCTCTAAATGTCAAACAGTCAATTTCACCTTTAGGCATAAATCTGACCTAAACAAACTGGTTAGCGCTCACGAGGTGTGCAACATAGATGGAACTGAAATGAAGACCAAGTCGGAAATTAAATATTTTGGCGTCATTCTATCTGCTGATCTCTCCTGGTCGTCTCATGTCATGATGATTTCAAAGAATATATTCCGTCTTACCTTCTACATCCAGAAGTTAAGACATTCTGGAATAACCCAACGCTTACTCTTACGATTCGTTAATTCTTGCATCCTGCCTATTATTCTCTATTGCTCCCACTTAGTTTTTCCAGAACTACCGAAGAAGGACTATATTTTATTACGTAAGATGTTAAAGGTTGTCATCAGGGTAAGCAAGGTGCCACTTCACCAGCTTGTTAATATTCTGGTTGACAGGCACTTGGACTCATGTGAAAAATGGGCTAAATCCATTCTATCTAACTCACACCAACCTCTTCATTCACAACTCTCCCCTTGTATCTCATCAGGCAGAACCAGAAGCCTATATAGAAAACTATATGCTTGCACTAGCAAGTACAAAAACTCAACCATACCCTACTTAGCTCGTGTTCTGTGCGATAAAGAAAGCATTAAGCGTGAGATATATAACTTATTAAATAGTCAATAGAACAATTGGATCTCGTCTTCCCAACTCATATCATTTATAGGTACAACGTTTTCTTTCTTTCTTTTTTCCTTTTTTTCTGTTATGTGCTGCTTTGTTTCTTTCTCTCGCTTCCGCCAGTAAATATGCTAGTATTTACTTTTATAACACCTTCAAACACTGTTCAATTTTGGCTTTGCTACCGACATGCTAATATGTTGTTGTCATAATGAACTGAGATTACCTTAATCTATGTAGAATTTTATTTATTGATAATGTACTAACTGGATGCAATACTGTAGTGAAATGCTGAGAATTCCATTCTGTATCACAAGTACTGTTTTGGAATAAAGCAAATTATTATTGTTATCCCCTAATCGTATCCCCAACCGTCATTTTTATGAAATTTGTCATCCGTGCAGTCATTGAGCACTTGACTGACATGAGTCATACAGTCCATTTCTATCAAGCCTTCAAAAACTTTAATATTGAAATAGCATCTGAAAAGAAGCTGTGAAATGGGATCCTTTTATCCTGCACATGCCGATAATAGCTATCTGCTGAGTCACGAATAAAGCAAACAGAACGCATACTGTTGATTTCACTACTAATTAGCACTGACCAAATAAGTTGTGTATGCGTTTTATTTAGTTACATTTTGTTATTTTCAAAATATTGTTTATATATATTTCCCTAAAAACAATGTTTTTTTTTTCGACTTGATCTGCTGATATATATATATATACATATTTGTTGCTCTACGATAACCTGAAATGTTAAACACTTTGTTAAATATTTTAAAATATCTGCAAAATTAATCTATAATTATCATAAATTTTTAATTTAAAAAACATATCTTTCTGAGGACAACATTTGTTGATAAAGAATTCATCATCAACTGGTTTAATTTTGCACTATAGTTGTTGTGTAACAAAAATGTTTTTTTTGGTTAGTTTATCCTTAGGAGGGAGTTTAAAACTTTCTGAAGCTATGGAGAGTGAATGTGTTTTTTTAAATTTCTGACAGCTAGTCAAATTCTACTGGTCTTTGACGATTAATTAATTAACTGGTTATGGCGTTATTTCATAGGAATTTCTTAGAAGATAGAATTCACAAGCTATCGGATTCTAAATCGATAGACGAATGGTCTATAGGATCAGTTCGTAGATCGAACGACTTGCATATGATCTTAGGTGGAGTTGAAGAGATGAAGCAATTGACCAATGTCCTCTGAGGTTCTTGATAGGATCTAAAGTGATATTGTTGAGGATCCCTTTAAATCCGAAGACCTTTATTAATTTGTATTTTATTTAACACACTAAAGGGGATTATTGTGTTTTTGATAAATTAATATTATAATATTGATCCCTTGAGTTCCCAGTGGAACATAGGGCTACAACAACACATCCCCAATTTGTTACATTCTCTTCTGTCCCCTTCAGCTGGTTGATCCCATGATTGCCCATAATTTATTATCCCCTTCTCCCCAACACACAATCTCCTCCATGTCACCTTCGCATTGACGAACCACCCGTCACTTTCCATTGGGATTCCACTCGAGCAATGGCCTGTACTGAGCGCGATGTCATTCGATGGTCTCCTCAGTGGCGTATGCTCAGTCCATCTCCATTTTCTCCTATATATTTACTGAACGATAGATTCTCGGTCAGTTCGTTCCCATAGTTTCTTGCTGCTGGTTCTTTCTGGCTGGCCAGTCGGCCATCTGCTCTTCCCCATATAGAGCTAGAGAAGGAGGAAACTGGTGATAAAAGTCTGCAGTGACCTGTTCGAAATGTATTTTGTGATGCGCCCACCAAGTTTCTGACGTTTATGGATGAACTGACTGACTGATTTGGCAGTGCTGGCTGAGTACAGAAGATTTCCACTACGATTTCAGATTGATGAAAGCGTATCTTGCCTTTCCAGTTGTGAATAGCTTTGACACCTTCATCCGTTCCACCTGTCGTTGAAAAGATGCTGGCTGCCTAGATAAGTGAATGAAGGGACCTCTGTCAAATTTCTCCTGTTAATGGTTATTGGTGCAGCTTGCTGCTGTTGCTGTTGTTGGCTGGGGGATTATCTCCATCACCTCCGTCTCTATCTTCGCTGCCTCCCACTTCTTCCATTTTGTTGGCTTTCGCCTACCTGCAGGTCTTTGAGTTTGTGTGGCAGTTAACATAGATAATCCAAGCACGAAATCCAAATGTTCTAGAGTCTTCTTATTGGTCAGTGCAGCGTAGTCTTGTCTCCTCTATGAGCACATTCTGAGAAAGTCTTATCCACCAGACCACTTAAGCTACTAAACCTGGGACAGAGGGCTAGTTTCGCATATGCCAGTTTACGCCGTCTCTGGCGTAGACGTGATATCCGACTATCGACCAAAGGGCATGTGTACTGCTCAACAGTCCGCTCCGTCCCCCTTTATGGCTGTGAGACCTGGCCATTGAGAGTGGAAGACACAAAAAGATTAGCTGTCTTTGATCATAGGTGTCTGCATTCTATCTCCCGTGTGAAGTGGTATAATAAGGTGAGCAATATTGAGGTTAGGCGTTGAGTGCTAGGTAGGTGGGAGGGGAAATCAATCGACGAGGCTGTGAAATTACAGCGACTGAGATGGTTAGGACATGTGTTACGTTTGCCTAGTCACCGCCTTCCTCATCCGACGGGCAATGTTAGCTGATATAGGGTCAGGTTGGAAAAGAGTTAGCGGTGGTCAAACCAAGACATTGCACCAATCAATGAAATCCACAACAGTTAGTCTAGGCCACGTAGGAAGGTGTAGACTTCGTGACTGGTTGGGGTTCTCGGGACGGTAAAAACCAATGCTTCGAAACAATTAGTGATATGGCTCAAAGTCGTTGTCAGTGGCGCAGATGCATCCACTCCTTGTGACTTATGATTTACAATGAAACTGCTTTGTGCTTCGTTATTACTATTCCTTTGTCTCACACCTCTGTTTACTGTCTATATTATTATGCATTTCTCCTACTTTCTTCTCTTGCTTTGTGTGCTACCAGGAGGGAGTGTGGTGACTTGAACTGCCGCACGTATATGCAAAGTTCTATGTCGAAAACAGACAGACTAAACCTGGGAGTCCCGGACACCTAGCTGTTTCGTCAGTCTAGTTTGGAACTCTACATCAGTACGCATCCACCACATGGGTTCGAACCCACGACCTTCTGGTCACAAGGCGACCTAGCTCGTAGACCATTAAACCACTGGGATCATTGTATTGAATAAAAATTCAGGATAGCCTAATGACTCAAGCAGCGAACTCAAGCATATCTCACTGGTAAGAGAACACCAGTGTTTAATGTCAGTGTTTTCCAACTACTCAAATGCATCAGTAGTATATACCATCATACCTTTAAATTTATTGTCTTTAGTCATTTAATCAGATAGAACTTTTAAAAGAAACGATTCTTTAAGTATTAATCATCGACAACCTCATCAACATCATGTACATGATATGTAATTCATTTTGTACAACAAAACCAAAAAAATAGAAAAGTGAAACATAGTCCTAAAAAAAAACTAAAATGAAACTGAACAAAACTGACTTCCAGAAAAATGCAATTAATTATGCATTCTCCTATGGATGCATATTATTTTACCAAAAAAAATTGGGAGAATGTCACTTCCATTTTCCACTTCCAGGATACGATACGCAATGCTGAGAAGAATAGAATACGTTAGTGAGAAGGTGTATAGAAGTAGCAATAAGAGACACTGTGTACTACTACGACTGCGACTAGTACTACTAATTCATATGCATAAATCTCAAGGCTGTGGTGGGTGGGTGGGTGGGTTGGCGGGTGGTTAAAATAGGCTTTAGCTGATCCTTTTCCCTCTCTTATTGAGAAGATTACATTCACTCTCTGTAGTTTCGCTATTTATAAAGGAAGACACGGGAAGTGTGTGTGTGCATACTGCCTGTTTAACAATGCAAAATCATGCAAGAAAAATGAGAAAATGTTTCTTAGAGTCAGTCAGTTTACATCACAGGGGAGACAGAAAAAAGTATACGTCGGCACAGACTCCTATTTTTTTTAATTTATTCTCTTTTATGGATGCATTACAATGCATAGAGTTAAATAATATTTTTGAAGGTTTCCACGCTCACCACCACAGTTGATATACTGTAATGCCAAAATAAAAAAATAATAGCTGAATAGGATAGTCAATCAGAAATAAGTAACATCTTCCGTTTCAAGTGGAGGTTTTTAATCACAAGTCGTATGCGATGTAAAAATGTATGCGGAAATTACTGTCTTTTCGTTCTAAAGAAGTCTTATTTAGAATCAACTGTAGTGGTCACGAAAGTGACTACATCTAACCGTGTGCTGATAGTATTACTGAAGACACCCCGATATGTACGAAATCACATCAACTTAGTGTAGGTATCGGTGATATCGATAACTGTGTGTGTGTGTGTGCGAAATAGAAGCGCAATTTTGCCATACAGCTTTACACTAAACAGCATTAATTCAAGTTGGTTATGTCTCATAAAAGGTCACATGAAGGCTGAAAGACAAAAATCTAAAGATACTATAATCAAACAGACATGTACAGAAGAAAGATGAAATTAAACGAAGAGTAATGAGGATTAAACATATATATTTGGTAGACCACAAAGAGAGAATAAATCTGCTCTGCTGAAATCGATTCTGAGCCATATCACTAAGAGTCTCCAGCCTTTGGTTCTTGGCACCTCGAGGAAACCATTCAGGAGGTCCTAAGCGGCCCAGACTTACGGTCAAAGACTTCATCGATTAATGTCAGGTTTCGATTAGTAGTGGTTGATGGTCGAGCTAAATCACGAAATGGTAGAAGCTAGAGTTCATGCACTGGCCATTGAATCGGGTCCCAGTGGCTGAATGGTATACGAACTTGCCTTGTAACCGGAAGGTTCTGGGTTAGAACCCCAGTGGGTGCGTACTGCCGGTGATTCCTAAGCTGGGAGGAAACAGCTGTGCAGTACTCTGGTGCTGGTTTGCAATGGTTCTCTAACTGATATCAATCCGTGGTCAAACTCGTAAAAAGACTTCGATTTGACCACCCGTATCTCCTTTCCAAAATAATCTCATGTCAGCTAGCATAACTTGATGAGGATGACAGTGACTCGACATGCAAAACGCATGTCTTAGACATCCTAGTCAATATGGTTTCCTATTATTACTGGTCATATCAAACCATTTAGAGACAAAAAGTAAGCATGTGTTTGATCAAAGACATCTGGCCTCTTCATATCTTCTATTCTCATCGGTCATTCCTCGAGGCCGTGCAGTCTACACATCACTTGATGGGTAACTGGATATCATCGGTGATACTCCTACCTTCAGCGGACTGAATTATGTGTCAGAGTGTGCACAGGGAGTGAGAAGACGGGAATATGCTGGACAGTTTAGAAGACTCCAGAAGATCTGGATTTTGCGGACAGTTAACATCTGATGTAACACATACTCGAAGACTTGCAGGCAGCGAAGACAGGACTACAGGTGAAGATAAAGAAGATGGAGGTAATGAAGATAACCAAACAGCCAACAGCGACAACACCAACGAGCATCAGTCACCATCGATCGGGGAAATTTGAATGAGGTTATTTCCTTCACTTATCTGGCTAGGAAGCATCGTTTCAATCACAGGCCGGTGGAATGGATGAAGATGTCAATGCCAGTCGGAATCTGACAGACAAGACACACTTTCACCAACCTGAAATTGGATTGGAAATTTCTTTCACTCAATCAGCATGAAGAATAGGATTCTGATTTCAACACAGTCAGTCAGTTCTTCTATATGGGTCAGAATCTTGATGGGTGCATCACGAAATGCATTTCGAACAGGTCACTGCTGACTTTTATCAACAGTTTCCTCTTTCACTGGCTCCACACTAAACATTAGATGGCCGACCAGCCAGCCAGCCAGGAAGAATTAACCCTAACTCTGACTAGGAACAAAACAACAAAGAGTCTATTGCTCAATAAATATGTAAGAGGAAGTTGAGATGGATTTAGCATACATTGAGGAGACTGTCGAATGACATTGTGCGCAATGCAGGTCATTGATCGAATGGAATCCCAGTCGGAAACGAAGAGTTGGTCGTATGTCCGAGGTTGACATTGAGGAGATTGTGTGTTGAGGAGGAGGAGATGAGAGACTGCGGGCACTCGTGGGGCCAACCAGCTGAAAGGCCCACAGAAAATGCGACAAAGTGAAGATTTGTTGTTGAAGCCCTATATTCCATTCAGAACCCAAGGGAACAATAATAATATTACGCCTACTCTTACGATACGCCAAGCTGGCAAATGTAAGACAAAGCTCTCCTCTCCGAGTTGAGACTCCGTTCATCAAACAGTCCGTTTGAGGTTAGTGAAACTTCCCAAATAATTAAAGCAGTTGTTAAGCTTGATAGTTCTCATCATGAATCACATACCACAGAGTAGCATCTGATGAATATATATCAGGAATAGAAATAACACCTACCTACATTGGAAAGAAGGTAACACTAGGCGTTATTTAGAATTTGAGTTTAACTAATGCACTTTCCCACTTTGAAGATATCTTCTAAGTGAATTAAACAATGTCAGTCTAGGTTTAATTTAATTAAGTCGACATATTTTCTTGCAAATCCCTTGAGATATACAGATGTACACATTCTTTTATGATAATTATATTCTGATCTACTGAGATACCTTAGAAATCATTCAGCCTTATAATTTTATCATTGTTTATCTTCGTACATTTAAAATTACTTCCAGTTTTTCACACCTATTGATTTAGTCGTGAATACTGCTCACATATACAATGGAATCTTTTATCCATTAAAAAGTGATTAGTTGTAGGATTAAAGTTGTCCAGGTAAACTGCCATTTTATCGGACACTAGTAACTAGTATAGTGTGTGCGTCTAGTCCTTTGTTTTGGTGCAGACTGAATTCGATCAGTCAGGTTTCCAATGTGGCTACCATGCCACTAGGTAGCTCGTCATCACAGTGCACATTGATTTGATGATATTAGATGGTTGGAAGCAATCGGCCACAGGAAACCCAGCCTGACCTAGGTTTCGTGCTAGTTGGCACTCACCACCAGTCAGCAAGGTGTATCTGCAACCTGGAAGGAACTCATGTCCCTTCTGAGTTTCGAACCAGCGTCACCCAGTGCTGCAGTCATCAAATCAGTGTGCACTGTGATGGCGAGCTACCTAGTGGCATGGTGGCCACATTGGAAACCTGACTGACAGAATTCAGTCTGCACCAAAGAAAGGACTAGACGCATAACACTAGTTACTAGTGTCCAGTCAAAGTATCCACTACAGTCCTGCAGAAGGTCAATAGCGAGCCTGAATAGCTCAGTGGTAACGTCTCTGACTGCAGAAAGCACTGGGTGACACTGGTTCGAATCTCAGAAGGGAAATGAGTTCCTTCAAGGTTGCAGATACGCCTTGCTGACTGGGTGAGTGCCAACTAGCACGAAACCTAGGTCAGGTTGGGCTTCCTGTGGCCGATTGCCTCCAACCATCTAATACCATTGAACTGCTACCAAGCTGATTATGATAACATATGGAGGCCTACTTTTATTACCATAGGTTAAAAGCACCAAATTTTCTTCATTTTCTAATATTTTACTCATTCAACTATACCCCTAGGTACCAAAATGATTGGTGGCGGATTTGAGTCTTAGTCAAAACTCCATCATCCCTCACTAGGCTTGCGGGCACATCGAGCTGATAAATTTCAGATAGAATGAAACACCTGTCGTGGATTTCACTGTTACCATCATCAACCAGGTCATTTCAACTCTTGAATATAATTTTTTAAGTATAATGCAAAAGTAGGCAGATTGCTGTATTCAGATGTCAAGTCATTTCCTTACTTGTTGTAAAATATGTAGTTTATATGATATATGATATATGTCTGATTTCCCACAAACTGGAAGATATGCAAGCGAAAAGCAACAAGTTAGCAGAAGAAGCATCAAAGATAGGACTCCAAGTAAACATATAGAAAACAGAGGTGATGAAGATTCCTGGGCAGCACCAACAGCAACAAAAGCAACAGACAACAATGAGCATAAATGGGAGGAACCTGAAAGAAACAACCTCTTTTACCTACCTGGGAAGCATCTTTTCAACTACAGCCACAACTGACGAGGATATCAAAGCAAGAATCGGAAAAGCAAGGCAAGCTTTCAATACTCTCAAGTCTGTGTGGAGGTCAACAGCACTCAGCATCAAAAATAAGATCCGAATTTTCAATTCCAATGTGAAGTCAGTCAGTGCTACTATACGGATCAGAGACTTGCACTGCGCGTCATAAAGAGCATCTCAAACAAACTACAGACCTTCATTAACAGTTGTCTTCGCTCAATACTCAAGATCAGATGGCCGGTCAGAAAAGATCAGCAACAGAGATCTCTGGGAGCGAACCAACCAGGAACCGATTGTGAAACAAATAGACGGGAAGAAATGGAGATGGATTGGCTGGCCATACTCTGAGGAAACCATCAAGTGACATCACTAGACAAGCCATCGCTCGAGTGGAACCCGCCAAATGGGAAGCGGCGAGTTGGTCGTCAGTGCAAGGGTGACTTGGAGGAGGTCATGTGAAGAGGAGATGAAAGCATTTGGGTAGACTTGGAGCCAGGTGAAGACTCTAGCAGAGAACTGAACGCAATGGAGACGCACGGCTGAAGCCCTATGTTCCTCTAGGAATTAAAGGATACAATAATAATAATATGAATAAATATGAAGATAATCTTCGAATATACACTTTCTATACTGTGTGTTTCAGTGTTTAAGATCACTGGGAAGACAACTAGCTATGTATGCTTGATACTGATAAAGAGGACTTATCTTTCCTCAAACGTTAGCGTGTTTCCTTACAGAGTAGATGTTAGACGACATTCGCCTTAACTGAGCATCTGAAGAACTGAGTAGTATACATCGGTGGTAATAACTGAAGACATGAATTTAGGTTCACCCAGTTCTGTCAATCACTTCTGACAATAAATTATGTGACATATATTCAAAAGTCTTCATATCTGATAGAAATTAGTTACGATTTTGTGTCTTTTGAAGGACTCATACACATTTATTTATTATTCCCTTGGGTTCCAAGTGGAACACAGGGCTTCAGCAACACATCTTCACTTTGTTACATTCTCTACTGTCCTCTTCAGCTGTCCAAGTCCACGAATTACCCATAATCTCTCATCTCACCCTCGGACACACCCTCAACTCGTCGCTTCCCATTCGCATTTTACTTGAGCAATGGCCTGCATTGCGCGTGATATCACCTGAGGGTCTACTCAGCATGTGTTCGATCCATCTTCATTTTCTTCGGCATGTTTGTTGAGCAGTTGACTCTCGGCTGGTTTGTTACCAGTCAGAGTTTCTTGCTGCTAATTCTTTCTGGCCTACTGGCCGGCCATCTGATCCTAAATATAGAGATAGAGAAGGCAACTGCTGGTAATATTCACCGGTCACTCAGATGACTCATACATATGACTTGAACAGATGTCGCCTTAAATATAAACGTGCATCTCTAGATCGATTGAAACTTGAAAATATATCAAACTATGTCTGAGTTTCACTTTCAAATGACCAACAGAAAATTTTTTTAACGTAGATGTTGTCACTAACCGGCGCATCAGTTACACAATCATTGAATAATCAAAAAGTCTCGAAACAAGAAAAGATATCTGCCCAGTGCTCTTACGTTTACAGTGTGTTTATTTTAACTGAGTACAGTTTATAACAATTTTTACTCTGAGATCAATCAGGATGCACACAAAACACAAATTCTACTAGATGTTTTGTTTACAGTCTGCTTGATGCATAGGTGTTAAGGAAACATCAGTTAAGACACACAAATGACTTCACGTAGGTAAATTAGAGTTTGAACAGATGAACAAGACAATCTTTTGTCTAATTCTCTGATATTTCCCCCCCATTTATTCATCTCTGAAGAGAAAACAAGGAATTAAGCAATAATATCTATTCAGCTGTTTGTTTGCGGGGATTTGATTGGTTACAGGATCTCATCATGAGCTGATATTGCTTAGAGAACCATTGGAAAACCAGCTGGGAGTACTGCCAGACAACAGTTTAGTCAGAGTAGTTTAGGAGCTTTGAGCAGCATTCACCAGCCACAAGCGATTCGAATCCAGGCGAGCTGGTAGTCTATTAGTGAAAAGTTGCGATCAGTGGTGTCCAGCAGGTCGTATGTAAGGACAAATACTCGTGCCAGAGATTAAATTGGCTAGTGCAAGTTGCGCTACATCGTAAATCGGCAGAGGATGGAATTCATGGGATGACCAGTCGACTGGCTCCCAGTGGCCTAATGGTTTACGAGCTCGGTCACCTTGTAATCGGAAGGTCCCGGGTTTGAACTCCGTGGTGTGGGTGAGTACACTTGTAGATACCCAAACTAGGATGACGAAACAGCTAGCTATCCAGTACTCCCTAGTGGTTTTCCAACTGTTCTCTAGCCTATTTCAACTCATTATGATATCCTGTAACAAATCAATATCATTATGTTCTCTACAGTTCATTCTAACCGATTCCACGACGTGAATTTGACCTTCTCATCATTGGCTCCATTTCACGACTGGACGCCCGACTCGTCGTTTGGCCTTTGAGTTCCATTGGAGGGCTTGGTATTTGATATCACATAACCGCCTCCTCAGACTGTGTCCATTTCCTTCTGCGTATTTGTTGGGTGACAGGATTCTGGTTGGTTCGAGTCTAGAGTTCCTTCCTGACCAGCAGTATCTGATCATCAGTATCGAGTGAAGGCAGCTGTCAATGAAAGTCTGTAGTCTGTTGAAGAGGCTTTTCGTTACACGCTAGTCAAGTCTCTAAACTATATAAAAGCACTGATCGACTCGATGTTAGTGTCGAAAATCCAGATCTTGTTTCTGCATGCTTCTGGCATCTTGCCGTCAGCATTAGTTATAATTTATATTTTACTGTTGTTTTTTTTTTTAAATTATCGCCTATTCAGTCATCAATGACCTTAGAAATAAAAATTTAAAATATACTTTATCTTGAGGCAACTTAATATAAAATGATTTTCATATGATAACCTTAATCATAAATTAGGCTGACCTTGTGTTATCGACCGAGTTAATTGTTCTACCTTTCTTCAACAACATTTTATATATATGTATATTTTAAGGGTTATACAAACACATCATTTAATATTTTAAAAGATTTTACTGACTTCAATCTTCAAATAACTGATGAAATAAAAAAAATGATAAAATGATAAGTTTGTAAACCTTTCTAGAAAAGTTTGACAGGAAAAATCAAGGCAACCTGTATATTCATAAAGATTATAATGACACTAGTAGATATTTAAACCTTCATACCTTAAAAGGCATTACAAATGTTTAGCATTACTGTTCACTATTAAAAAGTATATTTAGTAAGCCTATAACCAATATGGCTTTCAGAGTTCTGATTCATCTCTTAGACCCCTTGTGTAATTTCGTGATGACACAGAAAAGTTTCGCGAAAAGTGATTCTCTCTACGTCCTATATTTTCTACGACAAGGCATTTGGAAACTTATTCAACACTATGCCGTGCTATGCCCGAGTCTTTATCAGCCTCATTTAACAGCTGCCTGTATGACAGTGCCATGTGCCAGGTGATCCACAACCGGAAAATCAGTGAGGCACTCGAGGTGAATACAGGAGTGAGACAGGGCTGCCTGCCTGCCTATTATCACCGATGATATTCTAATTGTGTTGGATTGCATTAAGCTCCACACAATGCGTGGGGAGCGAGCTGACAGGAATACGCTGCAGTGACTGATGAGAAGACACAAGAAGATCTGGATTTCGCGTGAGGATGATTTATGTAAAATGTCATACAAAATAGAAGACTTACAGGCAGGCGGAAACCAGCGAACTGGTAGAGGTGGCAGGCACGGAAGACAGGTCTCCAGGAGAACACAGGGGAAATGAAGGTGATGAGTAGAACCAACCAAAAGCAACAACAACAACCGAACAGCACAAGACACCATAAACTGGAGAGATTTGACAGAGGGTACTTTCTTCAGTTATATGGAGAGGAAGCATAGTTTCAGGTACAAGCCGGTGGAACGAATGAAGATGTCAAAACCAGTTAGAATCGGAAAGGCAAGAAACTCTTTCATCAACCTGGAACCAGTTTGGAAATCTTCTGCACTACGCCTCAGCATAAACAACAAGATTCGGACTTTCAACAGTAATGTAAAACCAGTCAGTTCTTCTATATGGGTCACAAACTTGGCAGGCGTGTCACGAGAAGGATTTTCAACAAGTTACAAACTCTTATCGACAGTTTTCTCCTTCGCTGACTCTATATTGAAGATCGAAAGGCCGACTAGCCAGCCAGAAAGAATTAGCAACAAGAATGTCTGACTGGGAACAAACCAACCGAGAATCTATCGCTCAACAAATATGTGGGAGAACGTGGAGATTGATAGAACAATGAAGAGACCACCGAATGACATCGTGCTCAATGCAGGTCATTGCTCGAGTCGAAGGTGAATGGGGAACAATGACTCGTCGTTGGTGCGAGGACG